>CM076579.1:1604911853-1605024851 GCA_034641835.2 Pinus albicaulis
CTATACACACCGATTTTAATTATTTTGACAGCAAATCGAACAGGGGAACCATATGGCAATCTGCTGCCCCTTCAATTTCTTTTAAATTTCCTCTCGCCGGCAACGCTACGTCAGGTTTGTGATGAGAATCCTAACGCTGAGACTGATGCATCTTAGTCCGAGATGAATTTGGCACGGAAGGAGGTTCAATGTTCCCTCCACCCTTCAGTTCGTTTGTAACGCTGAGACAGGTGCTACTGAGTCCGCAATGGTTTTGAGACAGAGCGAATTCGTTTTTCTCTGCGGCCATCCCCGGACGGGGCCTACTACTCGGAGTTAGTTCAACCGTGGTATATTCACCCTTTCGAAGTTTGCAATCAAGGATGACCTTGAAAAATACATGGTTTGCAATATTTCAGGCAAATTTTCTTGGGTAATAACTCGGACCTATGGTTAAAATGCCAAACAAGTGTACCTGGTTGACAACAGAATTTGAATCCTTCTTTTCAGGCACTTCCCTGTCATATCTTTTCACACATCACATGCATCCTTCCCTTGGTATTTGTAGATAGAGAAAATATCTTTTCCAACGAATTTTTAGACTCTCATAATGCTAATCTTCATTTGTTGATTTTACTTCATTTAAAACACCTATTTTGTTCTTTTACAAGTATATCATTAGGGTCATCCGAAAACAATTCATACCATGCCGGCTAGAGTTACAGCCCTGAAAGGGCACTGTCCCTAAATCTACATTACCTTCATCCCCGGTGCTTAGATTCTCGTGAAGAGTCTTAATGGGATTAACATTAATGTCCTTCTCCGGGGCATAATCATTAGGACCACTGTCATCGTTTTCTGTTTGGCCAAGGTAGTCCTATCGTTCCTCCTCATGCTCTCACAGTATATCTTTTTCACAGCTATCATCATCTTGTTTAACAACTACCTAAGTCAGCGCTGATGTGATATCCTCAATGGTGGCTTTATCTTCAAACTTTTGCAAATTCATACAGTAATCAGCTTGTTGGAAATTTTTATCTTCTCATTAAATTAATTGTTGGTTCAAATCTAGCCATTGGCCTAAAATAGCATAACAGATTCTATGACTGAGTGAATTTCAATTTTCTATTAAGCCAAGCAGGTGAGTGTTCTTGCTGATGATGAGTGCCTTTGTCTTTTTCTCACTCATGATGGTTCTTGCATCTACAGCAGGTGTTGAGGCAGTATACTGCACCCTTGATGGAACTGGGGATAATTCTGGAGTGTGAAAAAGTCATTAAAGGAATGCTCATTCAAGAACTGCTCACCAGCAGTAAGTGCTCACCAGCAGAAGATAACCTAAAGCATCAGCGTTGCTATAACCATAATCCATCAGGTCCGAGAGTTTGTACAAGAGCTCGGATCTATATTAATGTCTGTCCTCTTTAAATTTGGAACAACCAGAAACTGCAGCAGCTTATAAATGAATTTTGAATTTTTTATGGGCCTATAAGGTCGGAAAGGGTTTGAAACACCCTCTGATACCATATGTAGAGACCTTGTATTTTAATTTCCTAAATTTTACACTTAATCTAAGAGTTTTTCTGGAGAGGGACTTAGCTAAATCAACCAACAGGGAATCACTGCTACGGTTATCAGCATTTTAATGAATACATTCTAAGACATCCTTTTAGCATGAATGAATCTAAACATATATAAATATAAGTCAGCAGTAATACGATTTGATGCATATCAGTAATGAAATTTCAATTTTTTTTATAAGGAACTAATCGAAACATGGGAAAATACCTGGAGTATAGCTGATGATTTTAATGGTGGTTCTCCTCTTGTGATGCTGTGGACAGTTGAACAGTTCACCGAAACAATCAAATCCTCCCAGCGAATCCAGGAACAATCCCAGACCCAGAGAATGTCTCCTCTGCCCCCGTGCCTAGATTTACAAGAAAAACAGAGACTCCCTCTCAGTACGAATCCTTTCTTATCATCATATCACTTGGTAATCAATCCAAGTTCAAAAGACCCCCTCCCTCCTTCAAATCAACTTCCTTATATAAATTTTTTCACCGCCATACATCCTATCCCACCGCCATACATCCTATCCCTCCGCCTCTTCTCCATCAAGATAAGATCTTTTAAAGGAAGGTATGAATGTCATTTAAGGAGATGTGTTTGTTATTAAAGAGGAGGTGTGATCTTATGGTTATCCAATTTGTTGGAGTATACGGCTGAATTTAGAGTACCTTTATGATTAAGGCTTATGTTGGAATATTTAACTTATATATATATATATATATATATATATATATATATTTTAATTAAATTAAGTTTATTTTTCTATTTTTTTTATTAGTCATTTTCATATAATGTATACTTAGTTAATATGAATATTAATCTGGAATCATAATATTAATCTCTAACTTAGGTAATCTTGATATTAGTAGTTAGGTGTACTAGTGCGATGTGTGCGAGATAGGCAGGTGTAGCTATCAAATGCCTATGCCGCACACACGCTAATATCATTGTGTATAACTCGGGAACGGGTTGTTACACATCTCTGAATGAATCGGATCAAGAATCTATCTTGATCAATGCTCATTGGATGGAAAAGCAATGGATGTGTTTGTATGCTTGTTGAATGCACAACCCTTGCACACTTCTAGCTTCTACATCTTGAAGTCTGACAATCCTTGCATTTTGTCCTTCAAGAGTGGTAGTGCACCGTGGCTCAAGGGACTGAATCTCTTGTGCCAAAGCTCTCCTAGATTCTCACTGTGATGCACTAAAGATCCTTGTTTCATCGGATCCACAAGCAACCCATGCATGCCACCTTCTCACACACTTTGGCCAAGACTCGACCATCATTCTTATTGCCATCATTATGGTGACTTGCTTATTCAATTCAATTACACCCTTAAGATTTGCCATGGTTGAAATCAAAAGAAGAGTCTTTCAACTCAAGAACATCACTTGATGGCCATAAGTGGTTCTATTATGGGACAATTAATAGTGTTTTTGTCCATGTACTATTCGCCTATCTATGCAGCGCTGTGGAAACTTCATACAATAACTTTATTAATGTGAAAGGAGAGAGATCCCATTTTGGTTATGGGATATGTGGCATCATCACCCAAGTTCACTTGTATGGTGATCTTTTGCTCATGAAGTGTGTTGGTCTACTTGTTGAAGGTCATGTGTCTGGATGGTCCACTCTCCACGTACCATTCTCCATGAGAGATGGTGTTTGAGAAAAGGCACAATACTTTGGAGAAGGCAGTCTGATGCGAAGTTATCCACCCTAGAAGTTATTTCTGTCAACTGTTTCTGCTGCTTGTTCTTTTTCTTCTTGTAGACTTCTCATTCTTAATCTTCATTTCAACAGCCATGAGTTGATCTTTGATCAAGGAAATCTTCATGGAGTAACTAAATATCACGTCTGTGTCACTTGTATGTATAAGTAAGCTGATTCTTCTGAAGCGATTTTTGGGATGCATGTCGACTATGATATAGAGTGATTGACCCTGCATACATGTCGTCAACTAACTTCTCTGCAATGTGAGGGATCAAATTGTCAGTCATCAATGATTCCATAAGGATTTCTTTACTTTGGCAACATTATTCTTGTGTGTGGCCAACGAAGTAACATAATTTGAAGCAACAATAGTTCCTTCTCCAATCTACCAAATTTCCACCTCCTCCCATATTTGTAGTGGGCACTTCGAAGATGCAAAGTTGGAAGCACCCTCTAATCAGTCACACTCTATAAGATGGAGAGTAGTCATCCTGCATACCTAGAACATGTTTCAACAATCCGATCAGCTAATGAAATCAACCTATCATAGGTTTGCCTTGCCTATCTCTGGTAATAGATCCACTCCAATCGCTGGATCTACACAGCATCTTGCCGCAACCTCTCACAGGTCTTGGTGCCTCTCACAGTCATGAATTGCTCCAATCTCTGGAGTCTTCTGGGTATCACGCGATTGTGATCCTTCGATAACTCCCTCTTGGTGGTAATAGTCTGCTCCATATATATGGAACTGAAAATTTTCCAGATTCAGAACTTTGATGCTGCATCGTAATTTAATGTCCACATAATGCACTGATTTTTAATTCAAAGAATTGTCCTACAACTAAAACAGAAACACTGAAATACCAATTAAAGCTTCAGAATCTAGATCTGCATAAAGAAAAACAGTGCATGGAAAACTCATAAATGCAAATACTTCAGCTATCCCTTCTTATATTTCCTTCGTGAAGAGATAGTGTGCTAGGTTATCTCATTGAATTGGATGTTGGTTCAGTAAGGGAGGGAGATAGATTCTGTTTGTGCAGTCATGACTTTGACTGGTTTGTTTTCAGAGGAGGGCGGGCTGGTGGATACAAAGAATTGGATGAAGAAGAGATTGAGGAGACGAGGCGAAGGAGGCAAGAGGCTGAAGAGGTATGAGTTTTAAAATTTAAAGCACCTGCTTGAATAAATCTAGTTGTTTTTTAAAGTTGCGTGACATTACATTTATATACTGGTAGTCATTTGTTTTTATATATGTTCTTTAATGCTTGGCAGGATGATGGGGAAATGTATGACGAATTTGGGAATTTGAAAAAGAAATTTCGTGCAAAAACACAACAGAATGAAAACAACCAAATATCTCATGTTGTAGGAAAAGCTGGCTGGGATGAAGAGGAGTTGGGCATGGTCGATCGAGAAGCCAGGGAGAAAAATAGGGACAGAGGAAGGGATCAAGATCGGCATAGGGACAGGAGCAGGGATAGAGATGGGTATAATGGACATCAGTATTCAGCTGGAGATGGACATGAAAGCTACCATGGAAAAGATGGTTCTCATGATAAAAGAGACTATGGTAGACATGATTATGAAAGAGGTAGGAGTGCAGATAGGGATCATTATAGTCACCGTGAAAGAGAGCGTAGCAGAGATAGAGAGAGGGATCGTGACGGGGAGAAAGCAAGGGGAAAAGATCGTGAGCGCGATAGAGACAAGGTTCGTGATTATGACCATTCCAAAGAGAGGGATTATGACTATGATCATGACAGGGACAAAGATCATGGAAGAGAAAGAGATCACAAACTGGAGAGATCTTATTAGTTGGTGCAAGTTTATTGTCCATGTTTGCAAGGTTTTAATAAGTTATCATATTTTTTTTTATGGCTCTCCATCTTACGGTGTTCCATTAGAGGAAAGTAACTTCTAGTCATCCATGAACCTGAATGTAGTTTTGTTGGGACTATTCCATTTCCATATGCATGAGTTGAAGCTTTTACTGGAAAAGCCTTTTGCAAAATATTCTTAGAGATAATCCTGTGCATCAGGACACAAAAGTTGCAGTTCTCTCTTGACTCGGGAAAGACAAATTACTTCTTAGACTCATCTACTATGCCTTTTTCTCAATTTTATTTCCTAATGCATAGTTCATGAGCATATATCCTGAATTAGGGCTATCTATCAGTTTAGAACAAAGATCTGTAATCCTTTTGCATTTGCCGCAATATCCGTAGAGTTGCATCTTGATCACTGGATGCATTTATTCCAATGCTGAATATCTCTCATTTGTTCTTGGTTTCCAAAACTTGTTGAACTTTTAAGCAATGTGTTATTGTGCTCTGGTTACTTTCAATATGACTGTCAAACGTCTGATAAACCTTTTCAAGTTTTTATCATTGATTAGACGAAAATACTGATAGCTGTCTTTAATTTGGTATTGTAACTTCTTCTTCTTCTTGCTCTTTTTCTTCCTAATTTATTCTGAAATTTTAATATAAATAAATGAAATACTATGCATGAAAGTGACAATGATGCCAAGGTGATGAATAGTGAATCTGTAACTTATGTGATAGCCGATAGGCAATGTGTTGGTTACGAAGACATTTTTATGTTTGAATATATCTGGATTACCAAACCTTGAGTGCAGGTTTTTTTTTATCATTGTTCCTTTCACATAAATTGAACATCGTTACTAATGCCTAGACATTTTTCAGTTTCAGTTTCTGCTATAGCTGTAGTAGCTCATTTGATTCAAACTTTAATAGAAATCAATTAGATACTATACAAGTGACAATGATGCAACGGTGATGGATCATGAATCTATAACTCATGTAATTGGCAATAGGCAATGTGTTGGTTATGAAGACATTTCTATGCTTGAATTTATCTGGAGTACCAAACCTTGAATGCAGGGTTTGTTGATCATTGTTACTTTGGCATAAATTGAACATAGTTACTAATGCCTAGACATTTTTCAATTTCAGTTTCTGCTGTAGCTGTAGATAGCTCAATTGATTGAACTTTAATAGAAATAAATGAGATACTGAGTTCAGGGTTATTTGATTATTGTTTCTTTGGCATAACGGAACATAGTTACTAATGCCTAGACATTTTTCAATTTCAGTTTCTGCTGTAGCTGTAGATAGCTAGCTCATTTGATTAAACTTTAATAGAAATAAATCAAAATGAGATACTATGCATGTGACAATGATGCCAAGGTGATGAATCGTGAATCTGTAAATTACGTAATAGGCAAGAGGCAATGTGTTGGTTATAAAGACATTCCCATGTTTGAATCTATCTTAGAGTATCAAACCTTGAGTGCAGGGCGGGTTGATCATTGTTGAACATAGTTACTGATGTAGCTGTATCTGTAGATAGCTCGTTTGATTAATTATAGAAATAAATGAGATACAAATTATATTGACTCTCTTGACTCATGACAATTATTGTTATGACTTGACAAACCCTAGAAGCATGAAGAACATGCTTAACCTAGTTGACCGATCAAAAGAAGCATGAAACCCATGCTTGAAAATGATAATTTTTATTTCTTCTTTTTCTTGTTACATAAGATATACATAATGATAAGAGTACAATGACAATTATGAAGACTGAAACTAGTTACATTTTCCAACACAACTCCCTTTAGCGTAGCTGTGAACAATTTTAATTTCTATTCATCGGTGGTTTAATCATAGCTCCTACAGAGGACACCGAATTCAAACATAAATGTATCTAGATCTTCTGTAATTGTACCCTAAAAAGTAGTAAGTGTAGACAAAGGGACGTTCTTCATTGGGCCCTGTCCCTAGAGATTTACAATGGGGAATTCAAAGGTGGTAACTAAGCTACCTGCCATTTGGTTATGCCTAAAATCTTAAGAGTTTTGTACAGTTTTTATAGGTGGCTCTCTTAATGTAGGAGATTGCTCTCTTTTTGGTGATGAGGGTTGCTCGAGTTGTTTAAGTTGTTCAGGGTTCTCAAACTGTTCAGATTCTCCAGGTGGTCCTAATGATTTCACAACACCTTCTGCAACAGAATTCTCAGTAGGTTGTTTCACAACACTGCCTAAATCCAAGATGTGTTGATTAAGTGGTCATTATCCTTGACATAATTCTAAATCACGTTCATCCATATTGTCCCTCTATCAAGCCTTGATATACTTCCTTTGCTAATACGAATGGACTAGGACCCTTGGGCTTGTTTCTAAGATCAGAGGTTCATAAAATTGCACCTCCTTGACTTGTGCACCCAGCACAAATGACTCAAGGGATGCTGACCCATGTAGAGTAATTTTACCTTATATTTTCTACTTTGATGGTTCTCCACAAGCATATTATTTAGCTTCATATTTTGAAATGAATCCTTGTATGTATGTTACTCTTCCCAAATCATGATTCTTCTTCTTTCTCCCATATCCTCCTCTACCTGGACGGTTGGTTTCTTTGGGGGCACCATATTTTTATTCTTCATTATTCATGCAATGAAATCCTATGTGCCCTATCTCCCCATAAGGCTGAGCCCGCTTCAGTATGTCCAAGCATTGTGCATGTTCTTACGTCTCATCTTACCGCCTGGAAACCTCAAAGCTAGGAAATCAATGCATGCAAATAATACTAGTCACACATATGCACCTCTGATAGCCTCCCTGGAAATGATGCCAAAATGTCGGGTGGATCAAATGGCCTTTTAATTTAGAACAACTGATTTGACTCACCCATAAATTGTCAATCCGAGTAAGATTTTTGTTTCAAGGCTATTGTGCAAAATATATGTAGGAACAAATGAAAACTAGTGCTAATAAAATATCTAAACCAATTGTTGTAAATGACACTCCCAGCACTCCAAACACACTTTTTGTCACACTCCAAACCTTGCTCACACTTCAGAAAGAAAAAACACGCGTTACAGAATAAATCACACTTTGTCACACTATCACTCTTATTAAAATGAAACAACAATCCTGGAAACCATTAAACACTCAAACAATTGTTGCAACACTCAGTTAATCAATTAACAAATAAAAAAATAACAATAACCAAACAACCTTCATGCCTAATGAAGGGACTGGTCCAGGACCTATGTTGTTACACAATGATAGAGGCTACAATCTTACAGCGATTCAATGCATGAACAAGATCTGTAATAGTAACAACAAATCACACATAAGTCGCAATTGAGAGGAAATAAATGTACTGCTATAATACCTCTCTAATCAGTGACCCCTGCTAAGAAGGAGGGCCCTTCCTCCTTAGCACAGGTTGGTGAATTACACAACATGCAAACTAATCAGGAAAGAGATATGGAGCCACGAATGGTAAAGAGTTGCATTAATGAAAGTTGCAGTACAAGATTACAATGTTGTTGCTCCTCCCTTATTTGATCTCTATTTATGCATGCCTTATGAGCATAGAGTACATTCTTTTATAATTTCATATTACTTCACTATTTTCGAAAAGCAGGATCATCATGAGAATCTTGATTCTCATGTGATTCAAATCGAGATTATAAAAAAACTATCTTATAATAAATTGTCTTAATTGAAACATAGTTGTAACAAATTTCTAAATTACAATGATATATCATTTGGAAATCCCAATTGTTTCCACTAATTCAGTTGCATTGTCCATGAATGTCTCCATTGAATGGTCAAATTGGCTCTGACCATGTGTCTATCCATGTTGGTCTTTATTGCTAATCATAAAGGAACAAAGGATCCAAAATAAACTCGGCATTATGACAACAATGTTAGCAGAGTCTTCATTCCATCTTCAGCGAGGCAGAACTGGGGAGGTATTGTCTTGTAACAACATCTCAACAAGCCATACCACCTTAAACAACCCTTCATCAATTTATTAAAAAGATAGCCTAAAGCAGTTAGCTTTTATGTCAAATTACAAGCAAAACTAGATAATAAGGATGACCTACAGGAGGAAACATACTTTAGTCAATAAGGCTAACAAAGTGAAAAGGTGTGGCTTTTAAAGTCAAAATGGTAGGAAAAGGTAGGCAAAATAGGTATAAAAGAATGTCAATTCTGCATCCCAACAACATCTTCAAGCGATAACATTTATGTGGATTTTCTCCTCACCTTTATTCTTCATGAGTATGATATTCTGGCTTAGCAAGTGGTTCATATCTATTTCCCAAAGGGGTTCTCACAATACCTTTGTTGCTAGAATGGGCTTAAGATTCATTAATGTGAGGGGAGGAGGGAGGATTTTGTGGAGCAACATTTTGGACTGAAGGGTTTCTTGGAGGGGCTTCTTGTTGAACCGAGCCTCTTCTTCTTTTACGTTGTTTCCATTGTTCTCCTTGATCCACTTGTCATTGTTCTTATGCAACTTTGGGGCAATTTTTGGCAAAATTGATATAGGAGCATCAACCCCTAGGCAACAGTTTTTCCTAGACCCCAAGGGGGTCATGAAATTTCCCTTAAATGTAATCTGTATAATTTTGGAATAGTGGGTTTTTAGTGTAAATACAAGTGTCAGATTCTAGAAAGAATCTGGATTGTTGTGTTGGAAGTTTGTTTTGATGAGCTAACACTTTTTTGGCCAAGTGGGTGTTTGTAAATAATGACATGTTAGGTTGAGATATTTTGTACCCCTTCTAGAAATGCATAAGGTAATAGATATTTTGGTCTTATTAGGTTAATAGAAGGGTGGCGTAGAGAGGATAAAAAACATCACGAGTAGGGAGAAAAAAACAAAGGGAGTGGACAAGGCTGAGAAAGCCCAAAAAATTGTGAAAATCAAGCCAATTTGATTATGTGAATTAATGATATTGAGTGAATGTTTTCAATCATGTGTACTGTAATCCCTGCATTATGATTTGTTAGTTGTTAATCAATCTCTGGATATTGTATGAGTGTTAAACTGAAATCAATTCTAAAGATCATGTGTACACTTCGAAAGTCCTCACAAGTGTTCAAATGAACCTATGAAGAATTGTGAGAAAGCATGGTCAGGGTTTGAGACCCTGAGATGTTAGAGTTGAGTGCCTAATCATGATTCCCTAGTAAGGAGCTCGAAGCACACATATCTCATGCTAAATTCAAAGTCAATTGTTCAACATTCTAGTTGAATTGAGGTTGAATTCAAGGAACATGTTGGTTCTTTTATGTTACTGCTTTGATTTTCCTTCCAAACTCTAAATTCTCCAAGTCACAGTACTTTCTACCAACCAACAGAGACAGACTTGAAGTCTATCACACATTGGGTGAAATTTGTCGAAGTTAACATTAAATCTGGATTTTACTGAGATCTGGGTCTTTTATTAATTAAAATTTCTCCAAACTCTCATCCATATCATGGTTCAAAACATCAATCCAGTCTTTTAAAGGAAATCTAGACTATTTTATATATGGGGTTTATCACACATTAGACTCTCACTATTTAATCTGGAACCTTTGCACAGTCTAGAGCATTCAAACTTATATGGTGGGTCATCTCTGGGATCTATCTATATCTGGCTTTGAAATATCTCTAGGTCAAAATTGGTGGTAAATTTGTGGATGCATCCAAACTCTGGATATCTGGTTCATAATCAAATTTGACCTCCATTAGAATATTCCATTCGAAGTTTAATCAAATCCAAAATATACACGAGAAATGATCGACGAAGGCTTAGAGTTGACTTGGATGTGACTCTGTCCAATACGTGGCCCAGTGACTCGCGCCACATCGAAGTATAAATGGGGTTGAGCATTCAAGCAGGAGGAACATGCACTGTATGAAAGTTGGAGTTTGGAGATTTATCTATGTGGGGTAAGAGAAAAGATTACAACCAGTGATAGAGAGGAATTAGTTGAGTGTGAACAACTAACCACTAATATGTCGAGTGCGCTCATAGATTTGTCCTGAGAGGTTGATTACATGTAGATCGAGATCAAGGGGGTTAAGGCCCTCGTGGGATTCTAACGAACTACAATCTAGGAACTTGAGAATAACCTTTGAGGACAGAGGGGATTGAGTCAACTACCCACAAGACCAAGCAGTAGGACAAGTGCAATTTCAGAGATTGAATTGAGAGAATTATTGCACAATTTAGGTGAATTAAGCGGAGTTACGATGAAGATCAAGACAAAGTGTGGATCAATGATTAAGAGCAGCTAAGAGGGTTGCATCAAGTGGTATCAGAATGAATGAATGAATGATATTTTAACGTCCATGAAACTAAAAATAGTCTATGGGACTACCAACTTCCTTGTTTTTTGTCTTCTGTAATTCAATCCTTTTCTTACTCAAATTGATGATGTGCTGACCTAACCTTCTAATAGTTCCCTCACTAAAAAGACAATGCCACGGAATTGATGCTAACATATTGCGGTAATTGTCCTTGATGTCTCTGAAAGCATCACATTCCAAAATGAAATGTTTTTTCTGATTCCACTGCCCCATAAGTGCAAAAAGTACATACCCTTTCTTCCCAAGCTTCTTTAGGTCTCTTCCACTATCCCATTTCACACCGAAGTTGATGTGAGTTAGTTCTTAATTGAACAATAAGAACCTTTGCTCTCCATGGAATGCCAGCTCCAACGTACTCTTTTTGTTGGAGATCACAAATGGGGTTGAATTTCTGAACATAATACTTCTTCTTTCTACCCAACTATTTCCCCATATACCCTTACAGAACTTCTCCAACACAATTCTTTAAATCCTTGCTATTGTGGTGGGACATGCATTAAGGTAAATATTTCATTTTCGCATCCATTTATTGTTTTGTCTCATCCATGGTTTCTTTCTTTCACTCATACCTTCATTAAAGATAACTTTCGGCCATCTACCTCCTCCCATTTGCTCAATTCTTTTTAGATACCTTATAAGACGCACCATGGCAATTGCTTTGATGGGAGCTGCCCTTGTTTCACTCAACATTATCTCATAGAGAACCAAAAATTTTATTTTGAACTTGCTCATGATCAAGCGTTTTTGAATTTTTTGAATTTGTTTCCATTTTGAAACATGGATGCTGCTAGCCCACAATTCACACCCATATAATAGCACTGGACAAACTAGGAGTCCAAAAAGTACTTTGGTCGTGTTCCAATCCCATAACTCTGCCTCTCTACATCTATTTTGAAGTGCATATAATGCTTTCCACCCTCCTAAAATTATTTTCTTTCTGCAATCTTCCCAACTAAGCTTGTTGTTGAAATCGATCCTGAGGTGCTTGTATTCATTTACTTCTTCAAGAATGTTGCCTTCAAAGAAGAACGTATGATGTATTTGCTTCCTTTTATTAGAGAAAATCATTATCTTGGTCTTACTAGTATTGACATGCATCCCCACTGCTTTACAAAAATGCTCAAGGGCATATAGGTGCATCTGCAATCCATGGGTCAATTTAGAAACCAACACAAGATCATCGGCATATAGAAGAATCTTTATCACAAACTCCCCCAATTGAACACCATCCCCACCTTGCAAATTTAGCCACTCTTCCAGTTTGTCAATATATAAACCAAAAAGGGTAGGGGATAAAGGGCAACCTTGCTTGACTTCGATGTCACTTCTAAAACTTTCTGAAATGCCTACTGAAGTTCTAATTTTGACTTTCACCTCTTCATAAAGCCTATGGACAACAGTACTATATTGTAAAGGAACTTCAAGTTCTTCCATTCTACGCCACAACTTATCTCTAAATACCGTGTCAAATGCCTTTTTGAAGTCAACAAAGCAGCAAAATACTTCTTCTTTGCTCCCCCAAACCTTTTCAACAATGTGTCTCGGCGTGATACCATGATCTACTGTAGAATGCTTTGGCCTAAAACCTGCTTGCCCTTTTGCTCTCTTTTCTTTTACTTCTGCCCACTTACTAATTCTATCTATCATGCCACTAAAAAGCTTTGCAAACAAAGGATTGATCATAATTGTTCTATAGTTGAAAGGATTATTAATGTCTCCACTTTTAAAAAGGGAAATTGCTATACTAGTTGTCCAATCTCTTGGGAATCCTTGTTGAATGACGTTGTTGAATATTTCCATGATGTGCAGTGCCAAAATGTTCATTCCCCACTTTATATATTATGCTTGAAGTTCAACCAAGTCCTTTGCCTTCCTTGTTTTCAAATTTTTAATTCCTGCCTCCACCTCATATACTGTGAAAATCTTTGTAGATGTGTTGATCCTCAGAGGATGCTCAACCTCTAATTCTTTTTCATAGAGTTTCCTTTCATAGTCAAACCACTGATTGGTTGTAATATTATTTTCAAATTGCTTCTTCATTGGTTGAAGTTCCTGCCAAAAAAGTTTTGGGTTATTCTTCCCTAGATATATCATCTCTTCCCGCCTTGTTTGCATGAACTCATATTTTTTCTTTTTTTAAATCTTCTTATATAACTTTACATTCATCTTCCCCTCTCCTTCCTTTTTCAATGTTCTCCTTGCCATTTTGCATTCCTCATTGAACCATGCATTCACAGGAAAACAATTTGATTCTAATTTCCTATTTTTTGCTCTTTTGCACTTCTCAAGTGCAACCTGGATTATATTTGTTAACTCATGGTTGTTGAGGCTTTGGGGACCAATTTTCTCCTTCTGAATTGATCTCTTGAAAATTGTTTTGAAGATAGTGCAATTTTCTTGTGTTTGAATAATTTTGCCCCTTGATGTCGATTGTTGAAAATATTGGGTTTTCCCCCTATTCGGTCTTTCTTCTAACCAGGATAACTTTATAAATTAGGTTATGATCTTATTTTAAGTCCCAAATATGCTCTCCAATCTTAACTTCATCTATTCTTTTTATTAGGCTTTGTGAACCAACAACATAGTCAACGACACTTGCCCCATTGTATGTGTTGCAAGTGAAGTTCCCAGACTTTTTCCATCTATCTAGACCATTACAGATACTTAAGTTGAAAGCACCACACAACGTAAGCAACTCCTCTCCAAAATCATTACTAACTTTGTCATCTTCCGAACATCTCAACCATCGAGAATTCTCCCCTTCAATAAGCCAGATAGGATTTCTTTGGGAATAAAGAGAAAAAAACAACCCTAACAAATTTGTAGCCAATAAAGAATTAGGAGAATTGCTCATAAGGATAATAAAGAATCAAGAGAGAACCAGCAGAAGAGGAGATTTAAGCCAATACTGAGTGGAGGAGAGATGCCCATACAAATTGATTCAAGTTTTCAAACTAATTATATCTATGCGTGAAATGATGGATAACTTTCAAAAGTTGTTATGGAGGATGATAACTCGTGATAGAGGCAAAAAGACATCAGAGTTGGCAAAGTTATTGAAAGCAAAGAAGGTAGAAAGTCAAAAATATTAGTATGAGGAGACCTAGTAAGTAAATCCGGTCTTTAAAATTTTGTTTTAAAGAAGATAACAAATTGCAGGTAATAGTTGGATCAAATGAGAACTATTATCGGTCAAATGAGAACTATCATCTCAAAACAAGAACTCAAACAAAAAAACATGAAAAACAATTCGAAAACGAAAAGTGTTATTCTCGAATAACCTTTTTTTGGGGGCAAATATTCCAAATTTTAAAAAAAAATGGAAGTAAAACCTTTTGTTTTTTTGTGCAAAAAACAATGAAAAGTGTTATTTTGGAATAACTTTTTTTTTTTAAAGATAAATTTTCAACATTTTTTAAAATGGAAGTAAAAGGAAACTTTTTTTTGTGCAAAAATCGTGAAAACATGTGTCAATTTTTTGTGTGCAAAAAACACCTTGAAAACTAAAAGTGTTGATTTTCATGTTAAAAAACACCTTGAAAACTAAAAGTGTTGATTTTCATGTTGATAATAAAACATAAAAATAAAATAAAAAAACATGACAAAAAAATCATATATATATATAAACCACATAATTAAAAAAAATAATAAGATAAAATAACTAAAATTTAAAATTTAAAAATAATTAAAATTAGAAAAAAAACATATAAATTAAAATAAAAAAAATAAAAAATGATTATATATATATATATATATATATATATATATATATATATATATATATATATGATGATGATGATGATGATGGTTAACGTCCATTGAGACCAATATTTGGTCTATCAGACCTAAAGAAAAGAGTTAATTAATTTGATTTAAGATCTTATTCCTATGCTCAAAAAGCTTGGAGAGAAGCCTCTCGAGCTCACTATAATTTTGACATCTTAAAAGACTAGGAAGGTCAGTATTGCAACAAAGATTATGAAATTGAGCTCTAATGTGGTTGTGCGCAGGGCATTCTAAGAGGAAGTGATTTTCATCTTCGATGTTCATATTCTCACAGAGATGGTAGATCCTTTCCATCCATGGTGTTTTAGGAACCGTCCAACGACCTGTTTCACTATGGAGCTCATGAAAGTTCGTTCTAATCTTGGCTATATTAATTTTCTTCTTTGAGCTAGTTAAAACAGAGAGATACTTTTGATCTTCTAAGGTGGGGTTGATGACCTCCTTATAATACCTTAATTTTCTTTTAGTTGCTAGATCTTTCTCGCACCACATTTTTTCTTTGAATTTGGAAGTAACAATTTTTTTAATGTTATTGATGTTTTGCAATGCAACATTCTCGTCGATCTCCCAATGGTTTAACCAGGCCCTGGTGTCTTTATACCAACCTCGTTTAAGCCTTAGGTGATTTTGGCTGGAATTTAAAGCTAGCTTAGGAAGTCTACGGTCTCCTATGCTATTGAGCTTGTGCTTGTACAACAGAAGCCTAGTCATAGCTAGGCTCTCGATAGGGAAAAGACCCACTTCTATAAGGAAAATAGGATAGGGTGTATTGCTTTTAATTTTAAGGTTATACGTTATAAAACGCTTCTGGATTTGCTCAATCTTTCTCCAGGATTCTCTAGAGATGCTGCAACCCCAAACCTCACATCCATATAAGATAAGCGGAGTGACTAAAGTTTCAAAGAGAAACTTCTTACTATCCCACATTACGAGGTTTGCCATTTTACAATTATTTTCAAGACCAAAATAAGCTTTCCACCCCCCATTAATCCCTTTCTGAATGCTATAGTTCCAGTTGAGCTTGTGGTGAATATCAATTCATAGGTACTTGTAAGAAGACTTTTCCTCCAAGTTACTATTGTCATACATAAAATTAGCGTAAGTGTCCTTCTTGGATTTGATAATCATAACTTTTGTTTTGTCAGTATTAACAGACATACCCATGGTAGAGCAGAAATCTTTAAGAAGTCTAAGTTGCTTATCAAGATTAGATGGGCACCTTGCGAGAAGAACAATATCGTCAGCATAGAGAAGAAGGATGATGATTGTCCTAGCTAAGATCGTGCCAGCACGTCCTGCTTCCTTTAAACAACCTTTTAGCTTGTCGATGTAAATGCCAAATAGGGTAGGGGAGAGGGGGCAACCTTGTTTAACTCCGATATTACACTTAATATCTTTCGACCACCCCTCATTGCTCTTTAACTTGGCAATTACATTCTCGTATAACCTTATAGCAGCCGCTCTTAGCTCGAAAGGAACATTCAGCTCTTCTAATCTATTCCATAGGTTATTTCTAGGAACTGTATCGAAAGCCTTTCTAAATTCCACAAAGCAACAGAAGAGATTGGATTTATCATTGCGGCATTCTTCCACAATGATCCTAAGCGTAACGAGGTGGTCCGTTGTTGAGTGTTGTCTTCTAAAACCCGCTTGGCCTTTAGCCTGCTTACCTTCACTTTCAAGCCAAATGCTCAACTTCTTTTCCAAAAGAATACCATATAACTTGGCTAAGAGAGCGCTGATCATAATTGTTCGATAATAGAGGGGTTATTTGTATCCCCACTTTTAAAAATAGGGATAATGAGGCTCTGAGTCCAAGGTTTAGGGAACCCTTGCTTGACCGCTTGGTTGAAAAGCTTGTGGATGTGGGGGATGAGGACAGGACCTCCAATTTTTAAGATTTCCACCTGGTAACCTTCAATGTCTTTAGCTTTCCCATTTGCCAGGCATTTAACCCCAAAATCAATGTCTTCTAATGAGAAAACTTCTTTCGTTGTGAGCAGGGTTTCAAAATCCCTGGCATTTGGAGATTTATAAAGCTTTTTAAGATAGGAATTCCAGTCGTGTAAAGAAATTTTATTATTATCTTTAGTTTTCCTAGTTAGAATCTGCCTTCAGAATTTCTTAAGAGCCACCTTAGAGAAGTGTAAGAGATTCTCTTGTCTTTTACGAATATATTGTCTTTTTTTCTTTTTAGTTAGGGCTTTGTAGATTTTTATCTTGTTAATTTTGAGAGATTTATCAACAGCTTCCTTAATTGCTCTCCTCGCACTTTTACAATCTTTGTCATACCATTGGTTGGTTTTGTTATTTCTTTTATTACTTGAGACTTCAATTCAGAACTTGTTAATAGAATATGAGAGAGTTGTAGTAAAATTTTGATAAAGGTCATCTATGTTGTCTATACTAGATAAAGGAAGCAAATTAGTTTTTAATTCATTTAGAAAGAGAGTGTTTTTATTTCTATCAAAGATTAAGTTCTTTTCACTATAAGGATTATCTTCTATGGGATCTCTATGCATGACAAAATTGAGAGTTATGAGTAAAGGCCTATGATCAGAGTCAAGCTCGTGGTCATCTAACTTGTGGCTTGTCGTTGGGGCAAGGGATAACTTATGAAGCTTGAAAAGTTCTCAAAGGATGGTAAGGGATATGGCTCCTAGTATATGTTCATGACTTCATGAGAGTGCCCCATATGAGATTTCCCCAAGTATGAGGGCTTAAAGTATAATTATGTGAAAGAAAGAAGAGACGCCTAACACATACTGCAAGCCAAAACATACAATAATTATGCTTACTTCTCATCTCAAGCACAATATTTTAGATTAGCCAATGTCACATGGAAAATAGTGCATGTTATGCACAACTATAAAAGCCAAAGATTTGAAACATGGTTAAAAGGGTAATTGCACACAGATGAGTGATCTAGAGCAATTTCCGCACAAATGAGTGTCTCTACTCAATTTTCACAAATATGGGGATTTGTTTAATCAACCACATCAAAAATATCTTACTTGGTGATGGTGAACATCATGCAACAACATTGCTATGTCAAAGCAACATGTGTTGGGTGTGAAATAATGATGTTGCCAAGGAAAGGGACAACTTATCAAGCTTCAACGGGGCTTGAAGGAAGGTAGGGTACATGGCCTCAGGGTGCTTGCTCATGGCTTCATGGGATTGCACTATATGAGATTGTTGGTTTTTGTGTAGCATTGGGAGGTATTCGCACATACCAAAAGGGCCTCCCAAGTTGGGAAAATAAAATCACACAAAATGAAAAAAAAAAAAAATTGGGCTTCATGTAGGCCCCAATTGTCAAGTCGGCCCCATTGTTTTAAGGGGTGTGACCCTTGGTAAATTTCTCACATTTGACAAGTATAAATACATAGTCGACTTCCTCAATTTGGACCAATTCAGATCATCAAACTAATATGATGTAGCAACCACACATGGGAGCAAAAGAAGGACAAAATTACAAAGTTTTGACTAAAATATGAAGTTTGACCAGAAGTAGATCATTGACTTGCGAATTGACCAAGTTGACTAGTTGTGTTTGACTGAGCTTCTAGCTGACTTTGACCACAAAAGAGGCTTTGTTTGACCAAAAATTTGAATACTTTGACCATAGGAAAAAGGAGATCTGACTACAGGGTTGACCATGGGTTTGACCACATGAAGTAAACTGCATGTCTAAGTTGACTGCAAGGGTCAATCACAAACCCAAAGTTGACAACAAGAGACTGTTTGACTAGGTCGAAAGTTGGTCATAAATGATGATTTAAGGGTTTGACCAATGTTGACTAGCTAATATTTTGACTAGGTTTGACTGGTATCTTTAACTTAGATTTTGACACATATTCCTGGATTAATTTTGGAATTGTAATTATTGTTGAAGAACAATTTCTCCTAAGAAGAAAAGTTTGTTGGGTCTTTCTCGAGGTTAGGTTTTCCTATGGTAAATTTGTTGCCTCTTTTTTTAGATTGTTTTTTAGATTAATCACATAATTATTCTTTTGGTTATCATTTTGAACCAACTAAAGTGGTTCATCCTTAGGACAAAGATGAAAAAACTCGATCTATCCACGGGTATAAATAGTCAAGATGCATCGTTAATTGGTTGTCTCTTTATGATCCTACTGTTATTATTGCACTATTGTTGATATTTTCTATGTGTTATTGATTAATGATATTTGTGACATAATATAACTTGATTGAAAATCATTGCAAGTAATTGTCATATTAGAAGATCAATTTCTCTTAAAGAAAAGCAGCATGGTATCAAAGCCTTGATAAGAGAGTGACCATTGAAGTATCTTGAAAAAGCCTAGTATAAGAAGACTTGGGCCTATTCAGATAGCATAAGGAAGGCTGAATGTCTAGGCCATATTACAAAGTTCATTAATGGCTTGTTTAGGCCTGTTTTCATGGGAAGTTTGAGGACCTTATGTGATGATTTTTAAGGACATTTGGAGAGAAAAACTCAAGAGCCAAGAAAGCATTTTAAGGTGGCAGAAAGTCTGACAAGCATGAATTGCATGAGCTAGGGTTTATTCATCCTTAAGTTACCCAACCACACCAAAGGCTCAACTGCAAGCTAAGCCATCTCCATGCTATCAAGAATATGAATCAAGTATCAACTACACTAGCGTTCAACACTCTAGGTCTTGTTCTAAGTTTTCACAAACCCTGCGATTTTATCATAATTGTAGGGTTATCCAACTACAAGCATTAGTAGTTGATGTTGAGAATGAAAATAAACATCCACTTTAGAATCTAAACTCGATGAGGTTGCATATAGACTTCTATAATATCCCTTTTCAGGGATATCCCTCAAACACAAGCAAACTCCAACCAGAGATGGACTGGGAGGGCGTTTACCAGATATGTCGCCTCTGAAAAGAGAACGAGATTCGGAGGCTACCTGGCCCTTTCCAGACTCTGTCTAAGAGTATAGGGGAAAAAATCACACAAGTGGTATAGTAGCTAAGATGCTCAAAGAGAAGATAACAATAGTGCAAGCATACAATAGCATATACATGGAATATAAGAAAATACTCAACAAATGCAGAGAGAAATGCTAAGCCATTTTATTATACTGAGTAATGGAAAGAGTAAAAGAGGTGATCAGAAATATGGCACCTCGACTTTCACAAGGCAAGTGAAGAAATACACTCGGAATGATAAGGAAATGGCCTCTCTCTGAACTGCGTCCAAGCTGTCGGAGAACTGTTGTGCTGCTGCTACTGCTGGAATCAAAATGAGGATTTGGGGCTGCTCCCCTCCTCAAAAAATGTTGAAACTCTGGAATCAGCCTTTGCTCAATAAACCCAAAAAAGCCCAGAAAGATTTTCGAAAATAGCTGACCCCCGAAAATCACCCCCTTGAGGATCTACGCTATCCCTCAAGGCTCTGCGCTGCCACTGAAGAGAATACTCCAAAACTCTGCCCAAAACTCTGCCAAAATCCTCCAATATGCAAGGGCTGGTCCCTTGCTCAATCTCCAAGCTCAAATCCTCCAAACAATCCCAAACCCGAACTCCCACCAAAAGAGACTACATCCTCCCTCTCAAGACTGCGCAGTCACCAAATGCACTACTCCTTCGCAACTCCCACAAATCGATCCTCCGGCAAAAAGACTAATGAAACTACCTTGCCCGAGCAGGCACTCGAAGTCCCCCGAGGCTAAGGGTGAGATCTCCGAACGGAGACACTCGATGCACTAAACAGTGCTACAGACAGGCTAAACATCCAGCGTGCTCAAGAAGTCGAAGTGACTAGCTCAAATGCATAATAATCGAATGACCAAATGAGGAGGCTCCTCTCTCTTTTATAATGTTGGCCTCTCTCAAAACCCTAAGGCCCATCTCCTCCAACGTAGCCTCCCTTTTGCCACGTGCTCCTCTCCATCTATGCAGTCCCTCCAAGTGTATACGTGGGCCCCCTCTCTACGTGGTCCTTGGCCCCCCCTTGGCTCCCTTTAAGTTACAACGTTGTGCTACTAGGGAGTGACTTTTATTCCCAAAGTGAGTTATGTCCCCCCTTACTCACCTTTTTATTTATAAATAAACTATAGAAGGCAAGAGAAAAATCGAATATTCCAATTAGCCATTGCTAATTAGGAATATTACAGTCTCCCCCGGCAAAATGTTGCTTGTCCTCAAGCAACTGAAGTGATGGATGCTGCAAAATTTTCTCTCTCCCAAGTGGCATCCTCATTCGGTAAATTCTTCCACCTCACCAAAAATTCCCGGACCGTCCTGTTCCGTAGCTGCCTCTCCCTGGTATCAATAATAGCCTCTGGCTGCAACACCAAATGCCCCTCATCATCCGTGGGTGGTAGCTCATCTGTCACTGTCACCTGCTGCCCCAGTGCCTTCTTCAGGCATGACACAAGAAAAGCATTATGAATCTTGCTGCCTTGGGGCAACTCCAACTCATATGCAACCTGTCCAATCCTGCGTATCACCTTGTATGGCCCATAAAAGCGGGGCTTGAGCTTCTCAGCTCCCTTCTGCTTCAGTGACGACTATCGGTATGGCTGTAATCGTAGGTAGACCAAGTCCCCTACCTCAAACTGTCTCTCCACCCGACCTCTGTCAGCATACAACTTCTGTTGGTTTTGCGCTGTAGCCATATTATCCTTGAGAGCTCGGAGAATATCCTGACTCTCTTGGATCCAAATCTTGGCTCTTGGAGCCTTGTTAGCACCAAACATCACATCAGCAAAAGACAAAGAGTGATATCCATACAAAGTGTAAAATGGAGACATACCAATGGACATGTGATGTGTAGTGTTGTAGTAGTACTCCCCCAGATGCAGCCACTTCAGCCATGCTCGCTGCTGCCCACTGACATAGTTACGCAAGTAGCCCTCCAGCCACTTGTTAACTATCTCCGTCTGTCCGTCCGTCTGTGGGTGATAACTGGTACTCGGTGTCAACTCCGTCCCCACCAACCAGAAAAGCTCCTGCCAAAATCCGCCCATGAAGCGGTTGTCCTTGTCACTGATGATGGTCTTAGGAAGACCATGTAGCCTAAAGACCTCTCTGAAGAACAGCTCGGCCACCTGTGCTGTTGTGTGTCGTGCGGATATGGCGAAAAAATGTGCATACTTTGTCAGTCGATCAACGACGACAAAGAACAATCCTTGCCCTGCACCATGGGAAACCCTGTGATGAAGTCCATCGAATACTCTCCCATTTCTCCTCCGGAATGGGAAGAGGCTGCAATAATCCTGCGGGATGGCTCATCTCCCCCTTGTTCCTCTGGCAAACATCGCACTCCCTGATGTGCTGTAGTACGTCCTCCTTTAGGCCCTTCCATGAGAACCTCTCTCTAATGGCCCTGTAGGTTTTGGTAAACCCCTGATGGCCAGCCAATGGTGAATCATGTGATGCCTGAAGTATCTTCTTCTTGAGCTGAGGTCCCTCAGTCAAGAAGATCCTGTCCCTATAGTAGATGATCTCATCAACCACTCTATACCTGTCATCCGCCACCTGTCCATCCAGAACCTCACATGCAAATCTTTCCTTGGAGTACTCTACTAAAATTCGAGCCCTCCAGTCTATGTCCAAGCTCATAAGAGACAGCGTGGCTAGTCTATGTGAAAGGGCATCTGCTACCACATTGTTCTTACCCTTGACATACTCAATGTCAAAGTCATATGCCTGGATCTTGCTGATCCACTTCTGCTGCCTCTCCTGTAACTGTTTCTGCTCCAAAAAGAACCTGAGGCTGTTGTGATCAGTCGTCACCCTGAACCTGTTACCCACTAAATACTGCCGGAATTTGGCCAATGCATGCATAATGGCCAACATCTCCTTGTCGTATATAGAATACAACCTCTTGTGTGGAAGGAGCTTCCGGCTCTCAAAGGCTATAGGGTGACCTCCCTGCATCAATACTGCGTCGATCCCCTCTCTCGATGCATCACACTCCAAAACAAACGGCTGCGTAAAATCCGGCAATGCAAGCACTGGGCAGCTGCTCATCACCTCCTTGAGCCTGTCAAAGGCTCGCTGTGCTGTATCCGACCAACTAAATGCCCCCTTCCTCGTCAGATCTGTCAGGGGTGCAGCAAACTGTGAGAAACTCTTGACGAACTTCCTGTAATAAGTACAAATGCCAATGAATCCCCGAAGTTCTGTCACGTTCTTCGGCTCCGGCCAATCTCTGATGGCCTGGATCTTCTCCTTGTGGACTCTCACTCCGTCCACCCCTATGATGTGTTCCAAGTACAACATCTCTGTCAACCCAAACTCGCACTTGGAGAGCTTGGCATAGAATTGCTGCTCCTCCAAAATGCGCAATATTGTCTCAATGTGCTGGAGATGCTCCTCCCAAGTCCTGCTGTAAATGAGGATATCATCAAAGAACACCAACACAAACTTCCTCAAGTGATTGCGGAAGATGTGACTCATGCAGGACTGGAATGTCGCTGGGGCGTTGGTTAGCCCGAAGGGCATCACCAAAAACTCAAAGTGCCCATAGTGACACCTGAAGGCGGTCTTGGGAATGTCCTGTTCCCTCACGCGAATCTGATGGTACCCAGATCTCAAATCAATCTTTGAGAAGAACTGTGCTCCTCTTAACTCATCCATCAACTCATCGTTCCTGGGTATGGGGTACCTATTCTTCAGGGTCTTCTTGTTCAGGGCCCTGTATTCAATGCACATCCTCAACGTGTCGTCCTTCTTCTTCACCAACACCATGGAAGAAGCAAAAGGACTCGTGCTCGGCCAAATGTGCCCAAGAGCCAACAACTCCTGGATGGCCCACTCAATCTCATCTCGATAGGCCTTGGGATGCCTATAGGGGGTAGTAATCACTGCCTGTATGCCCTGCTCAAGCTCAATGGTGTGCTCAAACCCCCGGTCCGGTGGCTGTCCTCATGGAATCTCCCCAAACACTTTGGCATACATGTCAAGGATGGACTGTATCTCTGGGTGCACCGTCTGCCTTGTAGTCCCTGCGTCTGATGCACGCAGCTCCACTGCCCACTCTACGTCTCCCTTCCGGAAGACTGCCTCCATCTCATGAGCCGAAACAGTCTGAGGCGGATATGTGTGATGTCCCCGTATCTTCTCATGCCTCCCTATCTTCTCATCATCCCACTCCATCTCTAGGGCCTTCCAATCTGTCGTGACCTTCCCTAGAGTGATAAGCCATTGAACACCCAGTACCATGTTGGTGTCCGGAATATTTACCACAAAAAAGTGGTCGGTCAGTGTATAGGTGCCCATCGTCACTGACAACTCTGGAACATAACGAGCACACATCATGATCTGATCTCCTGGGACCAAAACTGAGAATCCATCGAAGCTCTCTATCTGTATACCTCTCCGCTCAACCATCTGTGCATCGATGAAGTTGTGGGTTGCCCCACTATCAACCAAAACTGATACTCGTTGGCCACGTACTGTCCCTCGTACACGCATCGTCAAATACTTGGGAACTCCTCGCAATGCTGCAAGGGCCCCTCCAGTAGGTGCAAAAGCCGCACCACCTGCTGCTGCTGGTGGAGGTGGCAAAGGATCCTGCGCTGCATGACTGTCTCCTGCCTCCACGTCATCCTCCTCATCCTCTTCCCCGCTGCTCTCAGAGAAAACCTCAATAAAATGTGCTTTTCCAACAGCACATCTATGTCCCGGTGCCCACGGCCCCTGACAGGTAAAGCACAACCGCTTCTTCTTCAGCTCCCTCCTGGCATCATCATCCATCTGTGACCGTCCTGGATTCCCCTTTGGAGGCAGAATCCTCACATCCTTCCCCTTGGGCTGGAAAGCCTGTCTCTGGGGGTAAGGTGTCCGGGTCCTGGGTAAGGCATCTTGTAAATCCCGAGTCCTGCTAATAGCATCCTGGAGTGTGGCTGGTCTAGTAGATCTGACTAGACCCCGAAGTGGCTCTGCTAACCCCTCAACAAACATGTAGATCATCCGTGCTGCGGATAGATTTGGCACCATCACTGAAACCCTCAAGAAGTTTGCAATGTATGTCTCTGGGCTCCCGGTCTGTCTGAGCCTCGTCAGCTCAACAAAGTGCTGTTCCGGATCCCTCCGGTCAAATCTCTCTATCAATCTCCTGGTGAACTCGACATATGTCGTCACTATGGAATGTCTGAGTGTAACCATCCCATGGAACCACTAGTCCTGGGCCTCACCATCCAAATGTAATGTCGCCACCTTGATGGCCTCCGTCTCTGACATCTGGTTGAGCTGGAAATAGATGTCCAGCTTCTCCACCCAAGACTTTGCCGAACTGTTTGATGAACCATCAAACGTAGGCATGTGGAATGTACTAGCTATGCGGTGGGTATCTCCATCATGATAATGCCGGTGCCCTCTATGATGGTCGCGGGGTCTACTGTCCCGCTGGAGCCAAACAAATTCTCTGAATGAGAGAGCATCCCTGAACTCCTACCCATAAGCCTGATACTCTGCAAAATAATCGCCCATATGATCGGGCTCTGTCTCCTGCCCCTGTGTCTGCTCCCAGAAAAGTGGGCATGGTAGAGTGTGTAGGTGCATGTGATGCTTGATGCTGGGTAGCATCACGCTGAGTGGCAATACGCTCCGAAAAATGGTGGGATGTACCCAATCCCTCACCAATATGGAAACCCCTTGGGGTTTCACGCTGTCTAGCCTCCACAGCTGTGAATCTCTGCCCCATCACCTCGATCTGCCTCGCCAGATTCTGTACTGATCTGAGGAGCGCTTCCCCAAACTGTTTTGCATCACTGTCATCTGCCATCGGCTCCTCTTGCTCTGCGTCTACCATAGGCTCCTTCTGCTCTGCGTCCACCACAGGCTTCTCCTGTTCTGTGTCCACCACCCGAACACAGTCTCCCTCTCCGTAGGTGTTCTCCAACCTACGTTCAAGATCCCTGTACTTCCTACCTCTGTAGCAGATGTAGGGCTTCTCCCCCGGTGTCATAGACTACGAGCTCCACAGGCTGAGCCAGATCTATGCTCCGATACCACTGTAATATCCCTTTTCAGGGATATCCCTCAAACACAAGCAAACTCCAACCAGAGATGGACTGGGAGGGCGTTTACCAGATATGTCGCCTCTGAAAAGAGAACGAGATCTAGAGGCTACCTGGCCCTTTCCAGACTCTGTCTAAGAGTATAAGGGAAAAACTCACACAAGTGGTATAGTCGCTGGGATGCTCAAAGAGAAGATAACAGTAGTGCAAGCATACAATAGCATATACATGGAATATAAGCAAATACTCAAGAAATGCAAAGATAAATGCTAAGCCATTTTATTATACTGAGTAATGGAAAGAGTACAAGAGGTGATCAGAAAGATGGCACCTCAACTTGCACAAGGCAAGTGAAGAAATACACTTAGAATGATAAGGAAATGGCCTCTCTCTGAACTGCATCCAAGCTGCCAGAGAACTGTTGTGCTACTGCTACTGCTGGAATCAAAATGAGGATTTGGGGCTGCTCCCCTCCTCAGAAAATGCTGAAACTCTGGAATCAACCTATGCTCAATAAACCCAGAAAAGCCCAAATTTTTTTTCGAAAATAGCTGACCCCCAAAAATCACCCCCTTGAGGATCTACGCTATCCCTCAAGGCTCTTCGCTGCCACTGAAGAGAATACTCCAAAACTCTGCCAAAATCCTCCAATATGCAAGGGCTGGTCCCTTGCTCAATCTCCAAGCTCAAATCCTCCAAACAATCCCAAACCCGAACTCCCACCAAAAGACACTGCGTCCTCCCTCTCAAGACTGCGCAGTCACCAAATGCACTGCTCCTCCGCAACTCCCACAAATCGATCCTCCTGCAAAAAGATTGATGAAACTACCTTTCCCGAGCGGGCACTCGAAGTCCCCCAGGGCTAAGGGTGAGATCTCCGAATGGAGACACTCGATGCACTAAACAATGCTACAGACAGGCTAAACAGTCAGCGTGCTCAAGAAGTCGAAGTGACTAGCTCAAATGCATAATAATTAAATGACCTAATGAGGAGGCTCCTCTCTCTTTTATAACGTTGGCCTCTCTCAAAACCCTAAGGCCCATCTCCTCCAACGTAGCCTCCCTTTTGCCACGTGCTCCTCTCCATCTGCGCAGTCCCTCCAAGTGTATACGTGGGCCCCCTCTCTACGTGGTCCTTGGCCCCCCCTTGGCTCCCTTTAAGTTACAACATTGTGCTACTAGGGAGTGACTTTTATTCCCAAAGTGAGTTATGTCCCCCCTTACTCACCTTTTTAGCTATAACTAAACTATACAAGGCAGAATTGAGCAAAATCGAATATTCCAATTAGCCATTGCTAATTAGGAATATTACAACTTCATTAATTTCTTCAAGAGACAAAAGATCAAGAGGGAGTTGACATTATACTACAACCCACAACAATTTCCTTCTTAATCAAAAGATAAGTACTTCATATATTTTTCCCTTGATTATTATTATTATTTCATTCTTGGTCAACCTCTTGTATTTGTATTTTTTGCTTGGTTATAATTTTTTCTCCCATGGCCTCCTACATGAGGTTTGCAAGTACATCATGAAGGTTGCCAAGCAAAGTTTTTGGCAAGAGGGTTCTCCCAGTTAGAGGGAACAACAATAACAAAATGACTTGCTTATGTGACAAAATGAACAACAATAGTAGAAGGATTTGCTTACGTGATAGAAGGAGTAGGAATATCAAAAGGACTTGATTATGTGACAAAAGGAGCAACAATATCAAAAGGGCTTGCTTACATGACAGACGGGGTAGTAGAGGCAAAAGGAATTGCTCACGTGACAGAGGGAGTAGCAGTGGCAGGAGAATTTGCTTCCGTGACAAAGGGAGCACCCAAGACTACCACAAGAAGGCCTACTTCAGAAGCCATAAGGACATGGTCGGGCCACTCATCCGAGACATATAGAAAGAGGAGTAAGAGAGCTCTAGTACATATCCACAAATGAGAAAATTGTGGACATACTTCAAAGACAAGTTTAGTTTGATGCTAAATGTCTCCCTCATTGGAAGGGAATGATGAGGTATTTGCAATATTGGGCTAATCAACTCCTAAATCCATGAAGGAATTTGGTTAAGTCATAAAGGAATTTGACCAAGGGGAGATTAACAGATTCACCTTCGAAGCCATAAGGACTTAACTATGTCGACCAACGGTGAATGTCTCAGGGAAATTATAGATTGGACAAATCTTCTCCTTAGAAGCTAGAAGGACTTGTCTATGTCAACTGAAGGAGATAGATGTAGTTCACCTTTTAAGCCAAAAGGACTTGTTTTCTAGAAGGGCTTGGGTAGGTCATAAAGGACTTTTACCCAAAAGGTGAATGATCCAAAGGCAAATTCTCTCAAAATAAAATTTTTAGATGCCCAGGCTAGATCATGACTAAAGGAGATAGATACAATTTGCCTAAGGAGCCATAAAGGACATTGGAAAACCCTAGATATATATATTAGGAGCTACATTGCCCACTCCAGGATCAACATGACAAGCTCATGAACTTTTCTCAAGGAAGGAGAAAATTAAGCAAGGGAAATTTGTTGTTGAGAATACCTCCCTCGTTAAGAGGGAGTGTTGATTTTTGTGTAGCATCGAGAGGTATTCCTGCATGCCAAAAGGGCCTCCCAAGTTGGCCAAAGAAATTTGTACAAAATGAAAAGAAAAAATATTGTTCTAGGCTTCATGTACGCCCCAACTAAGTTGAACCCATTGTTTAAAGGGGTGTGACCCTTGGTAAATTTCTCACATTTGAAAAGTATAAATACACATTTGACTTCCTTAATTTGGACCAATTCATATCATCAAACTAATATGATCTAGTAGCCACATGTGGGAGCAAAAGAAGGATTAAATTACAGAGTTCTGACTAAAATTTAAAGTTTGACTTGAAGAAAATCACTACCTTGTTGATTGAACGCGCTGACTAGCTGTGTTTGACCGAGTTTCTGGCTGACTTTGGTTGCAAAAAAGAGGTTTTGTTTGACCACATGAAGAAGGAACTTTGACTACTGGTTTGACTACGGGAAGCTAACTGTAGGTTCGAGTTGATTGTAGGGGCCAACCATAGACCCGAATTTAACTGCAGGAGATTGTTTGACTAGGTCGAAAGCTAATTAGAAATGATGATTTTAAGGGTTTGACTATTGTTGACTAGCTGAGTTTGACTGGTATCTTTGACTTGGATTTTGGCACAAATTTCTAGATTAATTTTGGAATTGTAATTATTGTTGAAGAACAATTTCTTCTAAGACGAAAAGTTTGTTGGGTTTTTCCATGGGTAAATTTGTTATATCATTGTTGCTTGGCTGTCTCTTTATGATCCTACTGTTATTATTACATTATTGTTGAGATTTTCTATGTGTAACTTCTTAATGATATATGTGATATAAGATAACTTGATTAGAAATCCTTGGAAGTAATTATCATATTAGAAGATCAGCTTCTCTTAAAGAAAATCATCAAAGATTTCCCCTAGTACAAGGACCCATAATAGCGATATGTAAAAGAAATAAGAGACACCCAACATATTAGAAACCAAACAATGTAACAACCATCCCTACTTCTCATCCATTCACAAACTATAGATTGGGCAATGCCACGTGGAAAAAGGTTCATGCTATAAACAACTAGAAAACCCAGAGATCTAAAACGTGGGTATGAAGGGAAATTTGCACACAAAGGGATTGCTCAAGCTCAATGTAACACAAGTGGGGACACATTTATCAACAATCAACCACATCAATCACATCCACTATTACTTGGTATACTTCAATGACCCACTACCACGTTGAAGTGACTTGTGGTGGTGTGAACCAAAAGTGTTGGGGCAAGGGATAACTTGTCAAGCTTGAGAAGGTCTCAAAGGAAGGTAGGGGATATAACTTGTTAGTGTATGCTCATGCATTCATGAGAGAGCACCAGAAGGGATTTTCCCGATTACATCCACCACCTACTAGAAGGCAAAACATGAAATCACTATTTCTATTTTTCTTTTAAGCACAACTTGTAGCTTAGCTAGCGCAACGAGGAAAAAAGTACCTTTTATACACAACTATTAAAATTAAAGATTTGAGAAATAGACGAGAGATTTAAACGAAATGTACATACTCTATATGTCTTTGAGATTTAAACGTGTAACTTTTTATTAAAAAACAAATACTTTTAACCATTAAACCCATTCAAACTATAAAACCATTAACTATATTATAAAATATATTTATAATAGATATAAAATATATTTATAATAAATACCACATTTCCAAAAGACACTAAATAGCTGAACGTGGATTCTACATGGACTATAACCCTACAAATTAGTTAACGTGTGAGAATCTTACGACACTACATAATATTTATTGTAACTTTGTGACGGGCAACAATTCCCAACTAGGTTATCCTTTCCCCACAAATTTCTCTTATTTTGTTATAATTAATTGTTCTGTTAATTAATTAGTGAGATTTAAGATTGGGGCATTTGCGCGACGATATTAGCGTCCGGTATTTTTATCAGCGCTGCGCGAGGGTTTAAAGAAATGAAAGTGATCGCATCGCAGGACAGGTGACGGGATCGAAACTTCAATCCGCGTAGCCATTCAATACCATAAAATCAAATCAATAGGCGTTCTACCATATTTGTAAGTGCTGACACATGTTTCTATTCACAATGGTTGTTCATCCATTAACATTTGCGCATTGTTTCAGGTATTTGGCTTAAAAAAATGATTTAGGGCAAACTTTGAAATATGAGGTTATCGATGCTTACAGACAGATTTCTCCCAAGTTTACCATGAAAGATCGGATGACAAAAGAATGTTTTATAAACTTCCACTAAAACCGTAGTGAGGTTATGGATGCCTACAGACAGATATCTTCCAAGTTTACCATGAAAGATCAGATGACAAAAGAATAATATATGAACTTCCACTACAACCATTTCTACAGTTTTATTCTTCACCTATAAATTTAATTAAATATTGCAGTAGACCCTACGGTTTCTGTGTTTTTATTGATTCTGTAAATCTATGTAAGGATGGCTGCATATTATAGTTATACCATTCTGAAAGTAGTTTTTAATTTATAATAATGCGTGTTTATAGTTCAATTTGGCTGGACTCGATGGGAGTGTCTTAAAACCCTAACCTTCATGTGAAATGGTATGTTGGGCTAATGCCTACATCTGCCCTTTCTGGACAGCAGTAACATATGCTATAAACAGCAGATAAGTAGTAAATGCATAAAACCATGCGCACAAATAAACAGCAAATAGAGAAGCGGGGCACTGAAATTAGAGTGGAGAAACCCCCAACGGGGGTAAAACGCCAGTTCTAAAATTATATTGTATTCCGGCGGATGATAACCATTCAAACTATTACGTTTGATAATGCAAGAACCTTTCGGTTCAATAGACGAAGAGGCACCAACGGTACTGTTATTAGTGGTCTTCGTAATAACGGTCCGGGTAAACGAAACAAAGTCGCAAATATATGAGTGAACTAATATTTTCAACATCTTATCTGTTCCAACTTCCTATCGTCCTCTTAATTCTGGGTTTATTCTTAGACAAATTTACACATTTTTCCAGTATTTTTTGTATTAGACATATTGGAAGCATATGGTCAGAATTATTTTTATTTTGGGAGAAAATTGTTTTGGCGACATGTGAAATGCATGATCTGAGGGTAAGGGAATCCCATAATTTGCTGCGCAGCCGCAGAACCCTTAAGACTAGAATCAATGGACACACAGATGCAGAGATATGATGGGAAGATTGCCATCCACCTGGTTGATTGATATGATGGGAAATGCTGAACGGAGAAGATATATTGAATGTTACATGTATCAGCTGGTCTTCCTGTATGCATTATCATTATGTTTTTAGCATTTCCCTTTTTCTTCGCAGTGGTTTTTATGTTCCATTATTTTTGTGGGGTTTTGACCTTCTATTATTTCAGTCACAATTTGTTATAGTTCCTTATCAATTTGGTAAATTTACAGTGTTTCTTTGAGGGCAAAACTCATTTGGTTGCTTGTAGTTGATTGGCATTATTCTTTTATCAGTGTTTTTAGGTAACTCAACTATGAATAGTCGTAATTTTCTTTCTTGCCTCTTTTTCCGCTTACAAATATGCTTTTTTTTTGATGTTCCTTTTGTCTTTCCGTTCTACTTGCTCTTCTCTCTGGAGTAGTAGGTGCTTGGTTTACTACTTTAGTCCTTTTACTATTGAAGTCCATGTGCACTGCCCCTTTTTGTACTGAAGCTGTCATTAACAAAATCACTTCTCACCTGTATCTATCTTCCTGTCTGGTTTGACTTGTGTATCACATAATCTTCTATAGTCAATAATATAAGGAATGTTGACATATGAAGTACAACTATGTCTTTCTTACTATGCAAGTTTGTTTGTTTGCCCTAGGTCAAAACTGACTGAAGTTTCATGTGACATATGAATTAATATTCCTTTGACACATGATATAATTATTATTCCGATTTTTGTGGATTCTGCGTTTTTTATCTGAACAGACTCTTATTTCACACTGATGGCTGAATACAGGAAAAATGCTCTGAATGTTAATGAATACAAAGAAAGATTGTTGACATGATGGGTTATGTTGGAGCAGCAGCTCCATTAACAACTTCAATATATGTCTGCAACCTGCCTTCCGGAACTGATGAAACTCTACTTGCAAACCATTTTGGAACAATAGGTTTATTGAAGGTAATTGACTTCATTTTAATGAATATACACTTATTTCTGTATATGATTCTTTATTGGGCTTTCTTTTGCTATGTTCGTGTGATGGCTTTTGTTGAATCCTTGATTAGTATCTATTTTAATCTTGCAGAAAGACAAAAGAACAGGTCGTCCAAAGATCTGGATATATAGAGATAAAGTATCCAATGAACCTAAGGGAGATGCAATGATTACTTATGAAGATCCACATGCGGCAACTGCTGCAGTGGAATGGTTTAATAATACAGATTTTCATGGGAGCACTATCGGTGTTTTCATTGCAGAAAGCAAAAATAAAGAAACAGCAGAGCAACCATTAAACTCTGTTGTAGATCCACAACTGGAAGGTAATCTTGGCGGTTCAGGGGATGATATGAGCGAAAATTGGAGTGGAGGAGGAGGAAGAGGGAGAGGCCGGGGTGATACTGCTGGAAAAGCATGGCAACAAGAAGGAGACTGGCTTTGTCCAAATTCAAGGTCTGTGATGTGACATTGGTGAGCAGCTAATTCTGGCACTTTGATCCTCATTTGCATTGGTTTTGTATCAGACTGCAATTTTCTTTACAAGTTGAAGGTTTGTTTTTCGTGGAGTTAACCCATGTCTTAGGGAACAAAGAATTTTGGTTTTCATTCTAATATCTTGCATGGCAGCTGTTCCAATGTCAACTTTGCATTTCGTGGAGTTTGTAACCGCTGTGGAACTGCACGACCTGCTGGTAGCTCTGGTGGTGGTGGTGGTGGTGGCCGTGGCAGGGGACGAGGTACCAATGATTCTGGGAGGGGACGAGGGGGAGTAGGTGGTCCTCCTGGACTTTTTGGCCCCAATGATTGGTCCTGCCCAATGTAAGTCACTGTGATATAAAAAATATCTCAATGTCATTTTGTGAATAAAATTGTCTTATAGCTTAACAAGTATTATTGCCTATGCTTCTTAATTGTATGGCTGTGTAAGCTGAAATTTGTAGTTCTTTTTGTTGTATCAGGTGTGGTAATATTAACTGGGCTAAGAGAACTAAGTGCAATGTCTGCAACACGAATAAACCTGGTCACAATGAAGGCGGAGTCAGGTAGGTTTAGATTACCCGAGACTCAAATTTGACATGAATGGAGTTGAATGCAAAATTGTGAAAAATCATGATCTGTTGCTATGTGCTGAAATTAATTCTTATCTCAGTTATGCCACATCTCATAATACGTTAAGTGCAATGTCTGCAAAACTTATAAACCGGGTCACAATGAAGGTGTAGTCAGCTAGGTTGAGAATACCTGTGACCAGCTGAAATATCACGAGCTATTACCACACGATGAAACCTATGTCACAGGGTTCGCCGAACCTGAAGCTTGAGGTTGGAAATTCGGCGAACCTAATTTTTTTTTTTTGAATTCGATCAGGTTCGCCGAACCTGATGCCGAACCTAATGCCGAACCTGATGCCGAACCTGGTGTCGAACCTAATGCCGAACCTAATCGAACCTAAAGGCGAATTTTATGATTTTTTTTCCATGAAGTTCAATTTTAATAAATTTTATGACTTTTTTAACATAAATTATCATTTCTATATTTAACAAAGTCCATTTTACTAATAAAAATTTGTTATTCATAGGTTTTACTAATCAAAATTCGTACTCATAGTTTTATAATTTATTAATTTATTTTATTTTATGCCATATATATATATATATATTGAAAAATATATATAGTCGAACCTCATAGGAAAATTCGAATTCGAATCGAACTTAATCGTTGCCGAACTCGAAATTCAAACTCGAACCGTGTGACATAGGATGAAACTAATGCTTAGCTCAGTTATGTCACATCTCATCCAGTGTGATACATTAAAGTTGTTGCTTAGAGAATGTTCACTTCTTTCACTATCTATTGTATCTGTAGTTCCAAAATTTGAGGTATAGTTATCCAAGTATGTGGATGTGATACTATTATTGTGGTATGTGTGGTGGATATTTGATCAAATGTACTGATTGTGTGTTGTGTAGGAAGAGTCAAGACTATGCATGTGTCTAAATTGTACCAGGTGTAGAATACAATCGAGCAATCCTCTAGAGGCCCCTGCAAAGCATTGGATTTTGTATAGTCAAAATGTTTTCTTTCTAAAGTTGATTATTTATTCGGAATTTGTCTTCTAATACTACTAACTTTTGCATGTATGCCACTATAGTCAAATCTTTTATTTTTAATGCGAGTTTTCCAGAATTACCCACATTAATGATTTACACTGCAGTTGTAAACAAACGATTGAGAGGTCATATTCTCTATTATCTCCCTGGAGGATGCATTCATGACAAGGCCTTAAAATATATAAGGTTTATTATTATGTCCAACAAATTGTTGATGTTTGTAGCTTGGGTAGGTACTTTTGCACATGCCTAAGTTACTAGGTGTGCAAGTCGCTTAATGCACCCTTACACCCTTAATTTTAGCAATTTATTGAGTGATTAAAGTAATTTCTTTTACACGACTAAAGTGGGTTAATCTAACGAAATGCAAAGGTTTTTGCATTAGTAAATTATATGAATTTCAATGATCGATCTCAAGTGAGTTGAGATCTAATCTCAATTTTCAATCACTTTGGAGATTAGGGTTGTGGATTCAGTCAAAACTCAAGCTTGTAAAAGAAAGACTAGGCCAAGGGAGAAGACACAAGACACAAAACATCTTGAGCACATGACACATTGAGAGTGAGATCTCAGTGGTTGGGTGGAGAAGGACTTCCATTGAAGTGTGTTGGGTTAGAGGAAGGTGCAAGGAGCAACAAGGGAGATCTAGGACAGTTAGGGCAGATCGAAGGACATCTAGGGCTTTATCAGTTGGATTAAATCCAAGTTCATTGTTGTATATGCAATTTCCTTAGTGGACCATTTTCCCAGTAAGGGGGCTCGAGTAGGTTTTGAAGTTATTTTCAATGAAGAATTGTTGATTGGGTAGAATATTTGTGTTCTTATGTGATTGAGATTGGTTATTTAATTTTATTTTGCTAGATGTTTAAGTTAGAACTCTAGTTGTGCTTTTATTCAGTAGAGTTGATCTGTTAGGAAATGATAAACCAAGTGCTATGGTTAGGAACTTTAAAGTTTAACACAACTGACCGCAAAAGTAGGTCAATGGGCTTCAAAGAGTAAATCAATGTAATACAAACTGAGTGCAAAAGTATCTCATGAAGCTACGCTATCAACAAAAAAAAAATGATCTAGGAACATAATTGACAAACCATTTCAGGCATCTAACAATCCTATACCTTTGTCTTTTGTTGCCTCCTATCGTGCGATCAAGATGGAAGAAAGAGATGATCCTCTCTAAAGGCTTTGGTTAAGGATTTCTACATAGAGGTTGCCTTAGCCTCCCTTAGAAAAAGAGTGAAGCATCTTTGCTTTGGATAATGAAAGAAATGTAGAGAGGGAATCATCATTGTAAAATCTAGCAGGGCTAGTGCAAAGCCTATTAGGCAATCTAGGTCTTATGTCCTGCTCAAAGAGATTAGCCACCACTGCCACCTCGATGGCCTCTCTCTTGTTTTGTGTTTGGTTGTTATCCCCACAAGGGAGGCTTCTCTAGCAAGACTTAGAGGTTAGATCAATCACTTGTAAATGTTGAAAAAGTGTAACTAGGTTTGGTCTTCATGATGACTTGTAATTATGATTTTATGTAAACAAAGAAAACAAAGAATAATAAATGTAATATGTTACTTGCTTCATGGGTTTCATGAGCAAGGAGTTTTATAATAGGTCAAAGACTTCTTCTTGATGTCTTTTAGGAGTTGTCATCTAGTCATAAATATAATTAAGAAAGTCATATATATGAAGTTACGTTACCCTTGTAAAAGGTTCACTCCAAGATGGTTGTCACTATACCCCTTCAAGTCGGCTCAAAGTAAGTGAAGAATTATCCCTTTAAAAAGTTGGCCTACATACACATGATCATGTTGGCCTAAAGCAAAGAGACAGTCTATATATATAAGAGGATTGCGGCCTCATTTGACACCATCCAATTCGGTCATCTCTGCAATAACATAGTGCGGATCTCAGTGCAGATTTTAGTGCAAAATTCAACGGTGAGAGAGCAAAGAAGGAGGTCACAGTTTTCGGATATATCACCTCTACATCTTTTGTGTAGACCGAAGTAAACTTCAGTATTACCACAACTCAATTAAGGGTGCAATCAAGTGTAAATCAGTGCTGGAAGATAGCCGAGGTTAGGAGATAGTTGAAGACCGAAAGAGAAGCCTAAAGGACTGTGTCAAGAAGTGAAGGACTTGTTGAGATTTTGGGGTGTTGGGGTAGCATCGAATGTGCTCTAGCTCCCAAAATTTGTGGAGGGACTACAGTAAATGAGATCTCCAAGACCCAAAAAGCGATTTAAGAAATTCCATCAAGTTTAAGAGATATTCAAATAGTTAATCTTTTAATTAAGGACCCTAAGTCGAACTTAGGAAAATTAAAAGATTAAAGTGAATTAAATTAAACATGTGATAAGAATGACTTAGGTGACGCGGATCAAGCAGCTTCTAATCTTAGTCGTTGATTAGAGATTAGATCACAGTCATTGGTTTCCCAACGAGAAAAGTATAAGAGAAGGGCTTGGGGTAAGTTGGAATACACACACATTGGCAGAGCACTGAAACTAAGCTGAAATTCTAGGGTGTGGTTTGCTAAGAATTACAGGAAGAGTTTGCAGTGCAGCAAGGGGTAGTATTGGCAAGGGGATGATTTGATCCCAGGCCAACAATCAGACAAGGGCAAGAAGCGACGGGGGGCCCAGGGGCGGCGCGAGGGGCGGCGGCTACGCGGCTCGGTGGGGGCCCGCGGGGGCGGCGTAGAGACGAGGAGGCCGAGCGGGCGGCGCGGGCCCAGCCGGGGCAACACGGTGGCGGCATCGCCCTGGTACGGGGTGAGCGCGGGGCCTTCTTGAGCAAGCACGGTGATGATGCGAGGTTATCAGGCGGCAGAGGGCTGGCAATGGGGTTTACGAAGACTTGTAACAACCCACACCATAAGTCCCTACTTCCTAATATTTAACTAAAAGTTAAAAGACCAACATAAAGAAAAACTAACTTTAAAAAAATAATTAGAATGATTAATTAAACAGCACCCCGATTGAATACATTCAAATTAATACAATCATATTCTTTTCATTTAAATGACGGCTGTTTAATACAACCTTATACATCTTATCCTCTTGCATTCAAGTTACCTCTCATTAATAAATCATATCCTCTTGTTCGAATGACCTCTCATTAATACAACCTTATCTTATTACATCCAAAGGATATCTCATTAATGAGAACCATATCACTCGAATGATACCTCTTTATCAAGGGTGGGAAGGAGACTCACTGTTCTCGGGATTCTGGGCACGGGGGCAGAGGAGGCGTCCTCTGGATTTAGGATTAAATTCTAAATTTGGCTGGGAGGAACATTTTGGTTCTGTAATCTGTCCGATCAGCTGAAGAGGAGGATCACGGTTCCAGGTATTCTAGTTGGATCTCTCCGTCTCCAGGTATTCCTCCTATTAGCATCAGTTAATTACTCCTCTTAGCATCAGTTAATTATTATATTTCAGCATCAGCTAGTCACTGTGGTTTAAGCATTAGCGCTTACTTAGATTTAACTTAAAAATCATGTTTAAATTCTCTTGCAAAAATTAAATCCTGCTTAACTGTAGGGAATCAGATAAGTGTTTTGTTTTATAAGTGAGACAGAGACCTTGCACATGGTATCAAGTATGGTAGTAACGAGGTAGGCTGTTACATTTGGTATCAGAGGCGGTTCAAACTCTTTTGACCTAGTAGGCCCTGAAATTTCGGCAAAAATCCCAGTCTATAGCTTGAATAATTATATGTTATAGCAGCTGATACTTTAGGTTATCTTCTGCTGGTGAGCAGTTCAGTTCTTGAATGAGCAATCATTAATGACTTTTCACACTCCAGAACTATCCCCAATTCCATCAAAGGTGCAGTGTGCTGCCTCAACACTTGCTGCAGATGCAAGAACCTTCATGAGTAAGAAAAGGCGAAGGCACTCACTCATCCTAAGCAAAGAACACTTGCCTGCTTAGCATAATAGGAAATTGAAATTCACTCAGTCATAGAATCTGTGAAGCTATTTTAGGCCAATGGCTAGATTTGAACCAGCAATTAATTTAATGAGAAGAATTAACCTATTTATCTCTACCACTTCCTTTACCTCCCACAGCTCCAGCATCAATAGCAGAGTCTTCTGTATGTACTGGACCAGCCTCCAACTGGAAACCAGATCTTCCACCTGATAAGGAGCCTTTAAATTGAAAGACTCAAATGAAAATAGCTGCAGGAGGCTGCTAAAGGATTGAAATACCTGCACGACAAAGTCAACCCACCAATGATATTGTAACACGCCCTTAATCAACCTGATGTGGTTACTGTGTTACCCGACTCTCATCTTGTGGTTACTGTGTTACCTAAGTAGAATTAAAAACAGCATATGATTGCCCAAAAATTTACCCAGTGTTAGAATAAATATTAATATTGACAAAAGCTAACTTTTCTTTTGCTTTAGAACTTCCTTAAAAGCCTCAATCTCTAGTTTTTCAAATTCAGAAAACATTGCAATCCAATGTTTTACTCTTTCTGAAAGTGGAAGGTCAGAAGGAAAAAGTGAGTGACAAAAAAAAAGCCTCTTCCACTACTTCAGATCTGCCCACAATCAACCAAATTAAATGACTGACCTTTGAAGCAAATAACTGTTGTCAAACATCAAAAAAAAAAAAAAAAAAATTGGCTGCTTGGTAGATTAACATAAAAATTATCAACTTCTACACAGCTACATCCACTTAAATAGCATGAAGAAGTCGGAAATACAGAGTCTAGTTCACATATCTATCAAAGAATAAGAAGTCTATTTTAGCTTTCATATTTTCTGAAGTATTCCACCTGAAATTCTTGTCATAACAACATCCTAGAATTTTCCCAGGTATCCAAACAAACTCAAAGTTACCAACTGAGCCATCCAAACATTTTGAACAATAAACTCTATAAACTTCTACAAGTCTTTCCAATGTGTACTTTTGTACTGAAACCTGCAATATTCTTCAAAACAATCATGTGTCAGTTAACCATTTCAAAAAAAAAAATTCTACTAAAAACAAGCAAATAATATAAAATTAAGAAGATACCATTCTTGTCATGAAGGCAATCAGCTAGTTGTCTGATAGCCTTGATGGGAATGGGTTTTGGGGAATCATTTACTATATCACAAAGTGCTCCAATAACTTGCTTCCGAACAGCCTCATCAGAATCCAATAATCGATCACCAAGAGCAGCTAAGGTATCTCAGAATCTCGTTAGTATAATTGAAATTCATAACAAAATTGATCACTAAAATGCTCATATAAAATAAAACTAAAGCTGAAGATGTAGCTTTTCTGCTCACCAATTAGGCCAGAGGATTCAGGCCTAAATGGATTTGACAAAATACATTCTTTAGCATATTTGACAGCCGTTAATCGAACCTCCACAGAACTGTCTGTAAATCTCTTTAAAAATTCTGAGAGAAGTGGTTGAAACTCTTTTGCAAGATCATGACCTGGAATCGCAATAAGCGTTACTGCACTCAGTCGCACATCTGACAACTCTGACTGCACCAATTGTTCTTCATCAAATTTCTTGAGCAAAAGACTCCAGTTATGCTTGAATCTGTTCTTAGGTCTAAAAACAAGGGTCTGTCAGTGTCTTCATATGTGCAAGGAAGCAAGCATTTTATTTCCCAAATCCTCAAGTATAGCACAGAATCGATTTTCGTTAGTATAAGGAAACACCTGGACATCGCTTGGCCGTTTAGGTTTCAAGGGATTCGCTGTCAAAATTCCAAAATTCGTTGGTTAGCGGAGGTAAAGACACGCTAACAAATATGGCCTACCTTGTTGTTGCGTTGTCTAAAGTTGACGCCACCGATTGTCACTGCATATTTTAGATTATCTTGTCGCGGGAATATAGATATGAATTATCCGAATTTCAATGGACCCAATAATAAACCGTGCCACCGTCTGTAAATTAACCTTAGCTTAAAAAAAAAAAAAAAATGCCGCGTATAAATCCACAATCCGTTTATGTATTAAAGTTTGAGGCCGAATGTATGGTCATGTTGGCATGCACATTAAAACGGGTCCGACATTTATTTAGCGTTGGCAAGGTTTGATCAAATGTTATATGGTTTTCGAAAGGGTGTTGGTCAAAATACATATAACGGGTCGAGGTCCGGGTTTGAACCCGTGACCTCTTCCACAAGAACCCCGCACCTCAAATGCCGCATCATAATGAGCAGTGCAAATCAATGCACGGGGTTGATTGGATTTGGACACCAAATTGTCTAGTCCAGTCCTGTAAGAGACAAGGGATTCCCGTTTTTTTTTCTCACCTCGAAATTCTCAAGGTAAGTTTCCAACAAATTATGTTTGGATAATGAGCATTGGCTTGCTAGAGTCTTGGTTTTTGTGGTTGCTATGCCTTTTTTTTTTAAAAGTGAAAATTATATATTTTTCAAGCTGCATTAGATTGATACTAAAAGCAGACTTCTGAAAGATTTTATCTGTTCCCTTATGAGTATTTAGCTGTTCCCTTATGAGTATTTAGTGGGGTTTCATTGATTGATGTTGAGCTTTGAAGAAGTAAAGAAATTGATCTTGAAGTCCATAAATTTAGGTCCTACAAACTTCTCTGTACTTGGAAGTTTAGAACACTGAAGGAAGTAATTGTCTACTATAGACTTCAATGCCAGAGAATAACAAAAGGAGCCAATGCAAACCAGCATCATAGGTGATTGAGGAACTGATTTTCACCAACTGTGATAGATGTGATGTGGAGGTCTCAACTGCAGGGGGCTCGATGATTCAATAGAGTTTGAACTTGTGACTAGGTTTTGGCAATATGGTCTGCTAAACAATAGACTCGGGGCAATTTCACACAGACAGTCCATCTTCAAATAAGTCATCACATAGAATCTCAGATATGCAAAGTAATTAGAACATAAATCAAAATCTCTTTGTTAATATTAAAAGCATATAACCATGAACCATGTTGGCTTTTAATATGTAAATAAAATATGAATAGAAGCATTGAATTAATTTAAAAACAAAAATATTTAGATTAATTGAACACTGTATCTTATATTGAACACCTGTATTTCCTGTCCTCTATGGCCTGTGTCATTGTGTCATGTGACTTCTCTTCAATGAGAAGGTTTTGTTGATTTAAAATTTTGTGTTGCTATTTTTCTGAGCATTGATCAAATTTTGGTCGACATAAGGAATGATTATTACTTTGTAGAAAGATTTGATGATACTTGTATTACCGAAAGTATATCAAGTGCCTTCATCATTTTTTTTAGATTTCTAGTCGTTTGTTTATTTAAATTCCTATGTACAAAGCAATGATTTCAAAAAAAAAAAAAAGGGGAACATTTCGAAAATTCCAACTCTAAATTAGGAAATATGGCTGTATTTATATTGACTGAATGTAGTCACAAAATAGTAAAGAGCTTTGGTGGGCACACAATAAGCCTTTTCTCTGAAATCATTTTCATGTATCAAGATGCAGGTTGGCTGCTTGTCAATACCAAACTTGGAATTATAGCGAGTTTAAGAATTTACTGATTGGAGAATGCGAGAATTTAACAGGTACTTGCAAAAGACATTTCCTAAAACAACTCGCAATAAATGCGCAAGAGCACCAACATCACTGTGATGAAACGCCGGTGTTACAGTGGAGAAAAGCCCCAACTGAGTAAAATCTCCACTGTTAATCTAAGCTACCAAGTGAACTAATTAGGTTTATTAGTAGGAGTAATAGACTAGTAATGCCATTGATATGTAACTAGCTATAAGTGGAATCATACGTATTATACAATAGCAATGATTATGGATAGAACGTATGGGCATATCACCTGTATCAGCCTTAATTGCTCATATTGGTACCTGTATCATACCGAGGACTCTTGGAATAAGGTCTGAACAAAGGGACACATATATGCAATGGCTTTCATAATATACAACAAGGATGATATTCTATCATGAGCTCTTTAACTAATATGGAATCACTGTGCCGCTTAGATTACACATAGAGTAATGGTCTTACTTCTACCTTAGCTGGTAGATAAATAAGGTGTATACATAGACTGGAATCAGATAGGTGATCTCAATAAAGCTCCATAGTGACAGCAAGAGACTCCTTGTAACTCCATATTCCAAACTTATTAGTAATGGTAATGGATGGTGTTTACATAATAGCTAGTATAAGTATGTTACGCTTTATCAACCTATTCAAGCTAATGGTAATACAGGTAAAGCTAGTGTGTTTACCTATTCTATTAACTATGATATGAAATAGGTTACCTTATGTTACTCTGTGATCTCAATACCAGTAATCACATATTCCATTATACCAATAGAGATCGAAGCTGTTATAACCACAACGTTATAAGGATAAGTGTCAACCTAATCAAGCTCTACATAATAGTGGTGTCAAAACTCTTACTACTGATCAGAATCCATGTACTTACAAATCAGTCATTAAGTGATATCGTAATATTCCAAATAACTAATCTGTACTAGTTGTTACAGGTAAGCTCATGATTAGTCATACGTATTAGGTATAATAAAGCTCTATACTGTTCTTAGCTAGATGGAGTACTGAGCTTTCTTGTTACTTACGTGATTAGCATAGGTATGGGCATATCAAGCTTAGTAAGCATCATTGGTGGTTTCATTCCCTTAGTAATCACAGGAATTAAGGGTAATAATACTAGTTGTAATTACGGATCTCTGTATTACGCATACATGATTGGATTGTACTTACCTTACCGTAACCAATTCCACAGTATCAGTGCCATAACAAAGGAACATGACTAATCATAGGATTCAGTGTTACTAGCTCATTGGAACAGCATGATAAGATAGAGTATACTAGTGATTCCAGAGAGCTTAATCAAACCAAGGTAAGAAGCTTGCATATCCTTATTATAAAAGTAAAATAACCATAAGTATTTAACTCATAGAAGCTCTATTAAAGCAAGTAGTATAACTAAGGAATCAATGGGAAGAACTCTATAAGATAAGTAATCAAGCTTATTCATCATGCCAACCCGAGTCCCACTTAACCCGTATGTAATCAATAGTGATAACAGTCTGTTAAAAGTCGAGCAACTGGAGGGCTTTTGAAACATATCGCCCTCAGGCTGATATCACCTTGTTATTCTTTAGTTGGCACTGTTACATATCGTCCTCTTCATTTTTGAACAAAGCAAAAGCTCTCAATCAGGGTTCAAATGTTATGAGTATGGATTTCTATCCTCTGCAGCAAACAATTCTGCTAGGTGATTTCAAATTCCATTCAATACAATTCTTCACTTGAATAAATTCCTTATCTCAATTTGGAAAATATACCTTTTATCATTATAAATATGTTCACACTAGCTAGTGGTTCAAATTTGGATTGCTGGCTTTATCGAGCAGTTGGAACAAAGTGTTGGTGACACTGCAATTTGGGAAGTGGCATCTCAAGAAAGATTAGCTTATAGGAACTTTAAGGTTTGGGAAATTTCGTACTGTTCGATTCCCATGCAGGTAGATGTTCTGTAATTTAAATTGGAAAAATGTACATGTATGAATTGATTTTGAAAGGAATCTTAGAATTTACAGTTCTTTATTGGAGTTGATCATTAGCACTTGCCTTAGGTAAACACTTATACATGTTTTGTTATGTTTTCTTAGGCTGCAAAGATATTGTTAATGTTTTGTTAATTACAAATGTATTTTAATGGGTGATCTCAATTATTTCCATTTGCAAGTCATTTCAATCTTCGATTTTTATGCAACAATTCTGCTGACAGAAGGGAAATTTTGCAGGTAATCGTAATGATATTATGATCTACATATAAGATAACTTCAATAGGAGATTTAACCAAATATTAATAGTGATGATTTGTCATGTCAATACATAATGCTTTTGACGATTATATTTAACAATTTACTCTATGAGCAACCTTGAAAGTTTCTTATTTTAAGAGAACCAGGACCAGACCCTTGCAGCAGCCTCCTCGTTGAAAAAGGAAACTGAGAGGAAGGATGGTTGTACTCAGATGCCTCGGATGTTTCCTTTTAAATTCAAGAATTTGGTGCAAAGTAACTGTGTTGACAATAATTGTGATCTACTTGACTCTGTTAATTACAGTTGTGATTACAACAATGGTTATAATCAATAAGTATCCATAATAAACACTGATCAATGAGCTTAAGTAACAACGTATATTGGGTAATAACAAGGAGTGTATAACCATAATCAGAGTGAGTGCAATATATGAGTGACAGTGAACCCTACGATCTTCATAGCTTACTAAGTGTAATACCATATCTATTGGGATTAGAGCTTACATATAAAAGCATGGTTTCGATTGTTCTAAATGATTCCGTAATAAACCTGTATCACATATGTATTGAGCTCATGCGTCTCGTGTTCATTTACTAATATATCATTACCTAAGTAAACTCAATTATAGAGAAGGTGGTAGTAACGCATATTATGCCTAAGATATCACCTTATCTAAGTAGTTCAGCAACTCATCGGTCATAACCTCATATCATGCTAGCTTAGTCTGTCTGAATAGGGTCCAATCATAAACTAACATGTGGTTGATCTGTGTGTTTCCACATCAATAACCCGTACATGTATCTGCTTTAACATTTCGATTGTTTCCATCTCTGTTAGTAACACCTGTACCATTCACTAGTTAAGTATGAATAAGAATAGATGTAATGGCGATCATAGGCTTGATAAAGGTGGAATCCTATCTGCTATAACTTCTACTCGTATATAAGAGAGACCTTCTCGCTTCACCTATTTCACATGGTATACTTATTGTGGAAATAGCCATACTTGACTAGTAGTAATACTTGGGCTTGTTATAAGGTTCTAGTAGTCCACATGTTCATAAGATCAGTAATATATAAGATATACTATTCAATGGATTCACATGGCTAACCTTTTATAACAGTAATAGAAGCTCTTTTAGTATAGAGGTTTATCTTTCACCATGTTACATAATAAGCATGATAGTATTGTACTAATATGGAGTTAAGGGTAAAGGTTCAATATTCTTTATTAACATATCACTATCTTCACTGATTCCCATTGATTTTATTAACTATGAAGAGTATGACATAATCAAATACTAGCCTAACTTACAGCTTTGTAATCATAATCACACAGCTTGCTAGTCATGAATAGAGAGTAGTTCGATTTTGGAAGGCCGTACTGTTTGGCACAGAAATCGAGGTCAAAGGGCTGACCAATCTGCTGCTGCGTTGACTTTTAGCTTGCTGCCCTGCGTTGACTTTTTCCTCGGATAGCGTTGAATTTTTTGGAGTTGACTTGCGTTGACTCGGTTGCTGATTGGAGGACTGTTGTGACACATTCTGGGTTGGCTGACCAAGGAGACTTTGCTGGTTGAAGCATCCTGTTGACCGCCGTAACGCACCACCACATTTTTCCTGTTTCTGATTTGTCTTCTATAAGATCCACTTATATGTTCTATCTGCAATTTACTTAACTGTTTGTATGATTGCTGTGAGAAAAGTAAAGTTGCTCCAAGCATAGAACATCTACAAAAATTTACAGAGTGGTCATAGTCTATCCATGAAATTGTAAACTTTATTTTGAATTATCTCTAAGAATGAATTTTACTTACTGGTACATGGATAACAATAAAGAACGGATGTTACTTAACTCTAGTGATACCGAATATATGCTACTGTTTGACTTTACTAATGCAGGGATACCAACATGCCTTATGTCATTTAAATTATCATTGCAAGGATATGAAATATAAATGCATATGCTGTAATGTGTGTACGAATGTTTACATTGATAACAGTATATTTGGAATGTGTAGAGATTGTTATATGGGTAACAATTTGTTATGAACAATATAGATGCATGTGCTGAAATGTGCGTACGAGTGTTTACATTGCAGATTGTGTACAAGTAATTGCTTTGCAGAATACAGATTACAGACTTCAGAACCAAAATACGTGATGACAGAATCCCCAGAACAGTTGAGACTCCTGAGATTCCACGATAGGGTGTTGACCCTGGTCCTATTGGGAGGGGTGGAGGTGTTGCCACTGGTTATCCTCCGATACCTGGAGTCATGGGAGGACTGTGCGAGTCACGCTCCCCTAGACGTGTGATGATGATTGCCGGATGCCTACAAGCATATCTGGTCGACGTAATCGACGCTGATATCCTTAAGGTCTATGAATGGATCAGTAAAGCTGATGCCATGGCATATTCCTGTAGAGGACGGATAGGATGGGAGTGGAAGAAGATTAGGAAGGATAGGATGATTTTAGAATAGTTTGAAGATTTGGTTGAGATGGAAGTAACAATTAAATTGCAGATACATACTTATTTCAAACTGAAAGTCAATCTTAAAAAATCCGCCTTCTACAAACGCCCTAATCTCTAAAAAAAAAAAAAAAATCATTGATATGAGTATATGAAACCCTAACTTCGGGACGAAGTTTTCCGAAGGGAGGAAGTATGTAACAACCCACACCATAAGTCCCTACTTCCTAATATTTAACTAAAAGTTAAAAGACCAACATAAAGAAAAACTAACTTTAAAAAAAATAATTAGAATGATTGATTAAACAGCACCCCGATTGAATACATTCAAATTAATACAATCATATTCTTTTCATTTAAATGACGGCTGTTTAATACAACCTTATACATCTTATCCTCTTGCATTCAAGATACCTCTCATTAATAAATCATATCCTCTTGTTCGAATGACCTCTCATTAATACGACCTTATCTTATTACATCCAAAGGACATCTCATTAATGAGAACCATATCACTCGAATGATACCTCTTTAAAAACATTCATTTCTACATTTATGGAGGCCTTATCTCGATGGAGTGTGGCGGTGGGATGTTAGCTGGATGGTGTTATGGCGGTGGGGCAGATTATTATTTAAACACGAAGTCATGAAGGAGGAAGGGGGTCTTTTGTTGGGAGAAGAAGGGGGAGAAGGGTGTTGTGAGGAAATGGAGAAGGCTGTCGTGATGAATTTGCGGAGGTTGTTATGGTAAAATTTATCAAGGGTGGGAAGGAGACTCACTGTTCTTGGGATTCTGGGCACGGGGGCAGAGGAGGCGTCCTCTGGATTTAGGATTAAATTCTAAATTTGGCTGGGAGGAACATTTTGGTTCTCTAATCTGTCCGATCAGCTGAAGAGGAGGATCACGGTTCCAGGTATTCTAGTTGGATCTCTCCGTCTCCAGGTATTCCTCCTCTTAGCATCAGTTAATTATTATATTTCAGCATCAGCTAGTCACTGTGGTTTAAGCATTAGCGCTTACTTAGATTTAACTTAAAAATCATGTTTAAATTCTCTTGCAAAAATTAAATCCTGCTTAACTGTAGGGAATCAGATAAGTGTTTTGTTTTATAAGTGAGACAGAGACCTTGCACATGGTATCAAGTATGGTAGTAACGAGGTAGGCTGTTACAAAACCTAAGTCTACTTGCATTAATTTCTCAACATGGTTTTAGAGCTAAGGTCAAGGAAGATTGAAGATCACTCTGTTGGCTCGAAGGAAATGGTTACTCCCTTTATGATAAGCTATATGAGAATGGGATTCAATACTTTAGGAGCTGGATCAAGAAGATCTTCTACTACTTATTCAACAAGGTCAAAAGTCAAGGGTTCTTGGTTGCACTTACAGGTTCACCTAATTATGACAATGCATGGCTTATTGATAGTGGAGCATCAAGGCACATGATAGGGGAATGCAGACAACTTCACACTCTGTCAAAGGAACCATCCTTTCATGCAGTGGAATTGGAAGAGAACAAAAGCTATGTTGTTAGAAGCCTAGGATCAACATCTTTGAAGTTGGAGAATGGAGCTAAGCTACACCTCAAAGATATACTATGTTAAAATTTGGGTACCAGAGGACAAGTGTCCAGTTTATTTGTACTTCTTCTCCTAAAGTGACTTTATAAGTGGTAAAGTCAGTCTAATTTAAAAGTGACTTTATAAGTGATAAAGTTACATTCTAATTTTAAAGTGACTTTATTAAAGTCAATGAAAAATTAGAAAGTGAAAAAGTGACTATGGAAATAGAAGGCTAAGTGGTCTTTATTTAAGTGGGTGAGTTAAAAAATAGAAAGTGAGAATTAAATGCACATTTATTCTCATCCTTAGATCTAAATGAATCTCAACCATTAGATCTTAGGGTTACCCAAAAGGTCATTTAGGGTAAAAGGAGAGAAGAAGAAGAAAATGATCAATTTAGTCTTTCATGAGCTATTGAGAGAAAGAGAAGAGAGAGCAAGGAGAAAATTTCTGAGTAGAGAGGAAGTGAAGGAGAGCAACAAACTTTGGCACGCATCCCAAGTAGACATTTCAACAATCCGTACAACATTTATTTGGCACACATTCCAAGGTAAAATCCATACAACAGCGTTTGGCATGATTTTCGAGGATTGTACAACACAGAAATCGAGGGAGAAGTTACATCAGGTTAAAGGCACAAATTTCGAGGCAAGTTGGGCATGAAAATCGAGGAAAGAGACAGTTCTACATTTACGTATAGTCCGTACACTCTGTATGACCATACAGTGACTTTTGGGCATGGATTTCGAGATAGACCGTACAACATTTAATGCTGGTATTTATTGCTGTAAATTTTATGTTTGGACAGTTTGCTGATTAGAACATTTTCCAAGGTGGAGTTCAAGCACAAAAATCGAGATAAGTTGTAATTTGTGGTTGCTGGAATTTTTACTGTGTATTTCAGTTTCTCTGTCAAAGCATTTTCAAAAATAAAGAAGAGCTCTCAAACTAGTTTTCCCTTAGAGTTGTAGGGGGTTTTTTCAGGGTCACATTGACCAAAAATCACTGTCATTTTCTCTGTGTGGCTGTTATATTTTTTCTGAGTTTTATTTCTGCATTTTCTAGCAGTGGTAAAATCTCCAAATTTGTGTTTTCAGAATTTATTGTCATTTCTAAATTTAGTATTTTTATCATGCTTGGATTTAAAATTAAATGCATGGAGTGATAAGGAAAACGGATAACCAGAGTGGGTACTGAAGTTTTATATGGTATCAGAGCTTAGTTGGTTGGAAACTGCATTTTGGGACAACAAGTGAAAATTATAGCAAGCTGATTTTTTACACAAAACAGAAACCTTTACCCAGATTTGAAAATTTCAATTGGTTATGACAGTGAATCGTGTCTTTCGGTTTGAAGGTTGAAGACAGGTTGGATGGGCAGAGTAACTAAAGTGCATGGAGGGAGAGAATCCAGAGCATCTTTGAGGAAGCAGAAGTCTGGGGCATTATGGTGCATACCACACAACACCCAATAGCAGTACCAGCTGACCCTCTACAGTTAGTAGAGTTCAATAAAAAGAATGCTAAGGCCAAAAGATTGATTTTGGATGGAGTCAAAGATTATGTCATTCCTCATGTGAGAGGAAAGACTTATGCACATGAAATGTGAACAGCCTTGACCAGTGTTTACTAGAGCTCAAATGAAAACAGAAAAATGGTCCTAAAGGAGAAACTGAAGGCCATAACAATGGCTAAGACTGACAATGCTACAACATACTTCACAAAGATCACTTCTGTAAGAGATGAGTTGATAGCCATAGGTGAGACCATTGCACCCACTGAGTTGGTGAGGATTGCTCTGAATGGTCTTCCCAAGACTTTGGAGAGTTTTGTAGATGGTATTGTTGCATGTGAAAACCTTCCCGGATGGGAGAGTTTGTGGGATGATTGCATTCAGAATGAGACCAGAAAGAACCATCTTGGGGCAGCCAAATATGGGGAGGAGGATGGCAATGTGGCATTGTTAGCAAGAGGCAAGAAAGGCAAAGCAAAGAAGCAAACTTCCACCAGTGGAGGCAAAGGCAAAGGTAAAGGCAAGCAACAGAACAAAGAGAAGGACTATTCCAAAGTCAAATGTTGGAATTGTCAAAAGATGGGAGACTATGCAGTTGTGTGTCCAGAGAAGAAGAACAAGAAGGGGAAAGAGAAAACCATGGCAGCTTCTGTAGAGATAGAGGGCTTCTCGGAGAGCTTTGATCGGGAGTTTGGGTTCATAGCTTGTGAGGCCTCCAGTGCAGGATCACCTGCCATATAGGTTCATAGGGAGTTTGCACTCCCCTCTACTAGCAGAGCATCTTCTGGTATTTGGTATGTTGACAGTGGTGCCTTCGTCATATGACAGGAGTGAGGGAGTACTTCTCAGAGCTATTAGAGAGTGACACTGATATTGAGGTAGTACTTGAGGAAGGCAACATTGTTAGAGCAGTCAGTGTGGGAACATTGACATTTGATAGGGAACCCAAACCTCCCTTGAAAGTGTCAGATGTTCTATATGTGCTTGGAATGAAAAAGAACCTGATATCCGTCTCATCACTTGAGGACAGAGGGTATGAGGTGTTGTTTAGGAGAGGACAGGTGCTTATATATCCTAGGGGAACTCCAGCTACTTCAGCTACAGTGATTGGTGTGCGCCATGCTAAGGTGTACAAGTTCTCATTCCATCCCCTGATGGCATTGAGTAGCAGCACTAGAGATAGGGCCGACAACAGATCTAGCAATTCAGAGTTGTGTGAGATTTGGGATCGCAGGATGGGTCACATGTATCATGGGGCCTTGAGGACATTGCGGGAGATCACCACTGGTGTGCCAGATTTCAATTCTGATCACCTTGATGTATGCAAAGGATGTGCTATGGGGAAGTTTGCAAAATCTCCTTTTCCCAGAAGTGAGAACAGAGGGATAGGGATCCTTGACTTGATTCATTATGATGTGAGTGGTCGCAATCCGGATGTCTCATGTATCCTTGAGTGGCTATGAGTATTATGTTTTACTATTTGATGACCACTCCAGGAAGACCTGGATTTATTTCTTGAAGACCAAGAGTGAGGTCTTCAAGCGGTTTCAAGAGTTCAAAGCTCTTGTGGAGACCCAAACAGGTAGGCAGATCAAGGTACTCAGGTTGGACAATGGAGGTGAGTATACCCTTGGTGAGTTTGTGGATTTTTGTGCGAAGACAAGTATTAGGAGGGAGTTCATGGTTCCTTACAACCCCCAATAGAACGAGGTGGCAGAGAGGAAGAACATATCCATCGTAGGGGCTGCCAAAGCCATGCTTCATGATCAAGGGTTACCTTTATTTTTGTGGGTAGAGGCCTGCAACACTGTTGTTTAATTGCAGAACAGGAGTCCACATCGTGCCTTGGGGAATGTGACTCCTGAGGAAGCTTTTTCTGGGAAGAAGCTTGATGTTGGGCACTTTCGTATCTTTGGGTGCCTTACATATTCCTATGTCCCCAAGGAGAAGAGAACCAAGCTAGAACCTACTGCAAACATGGGCATCTTTGTGGGTTATAGCGAGACCTCGAAAGCTTATCGGATTTACATTCTAGTAAAGAGGAAAGTGGTTGTCAGGTGGGATGTGAAGTTCGAGGAGGAGAGGGCTTTCACGAGGTCACGAGAGTTAGAGTATCTAGAGTCACCAAATCCACAACAACAGTTGAGTCAGTCACAGGGATCCAGTGCACGGGGTGCAGGAGGTCAGGGATCAGGAGGTACATCGATTACAGTGTCAGGTCCATCAGCGAGCAATGGATCTCAGAGTTAGGTGGGTGGTTCTTCGGGAAGCATGTAGAGCAATCCGCAGAGCAGTTCACAGGGTAGTCCACTGATGGAAAGTTCGCATGGCACTTCAGCTTCTACAAGCACAGGTTTAGTTATGAGGTCAGTTGGCAGGCTTTCAGGAGTTCAGGCTTCTGATGATGATGAGGATTCTTTCACTCCGGTGGGAGAAGTAGGCTTAGGGAAGAGGAAGCTTAAGTGGCTTCAAGACACCTTACGCGAGGCCACATCAGTTGCTGGGCCAAAGAGACAGGTCAGAGAGAGTAAACCACCTGAGCAGTTCTGTAGTTACATGGCATTGGTAACAAGCATTGTTGACTCCGAGCCTTCTAGTTATGAGTAGGTAGCCAACCAGCAGGTCTGGAGAGAGGCCATGATGGAGGAGTATTCTTCTATTATGAAGAACGATGTTTGGAAGGTAGTGCCGAGGCCTGAAGGTAAATCAGTTGCTATTTCCAGATGGCTCTACAAGATAAAGCATGCTGCAAATCACAGCATTGAGAAGTTCAAGGCTCGGTTTGTGGCGAGAGGGTTCTCATAGGTAGAGGGAGTTGACTATGAGGAGATCTTCACTCTCGTGGCTCGGTATACATCTATTCGCTCCATTATATTGATTGCAACAGAGATGGGTTGGAAGATCCACCAGATGGATGTGAAGACCGCCTTTCTCAATGGCTTCATTCAAGAGGAAGTTTATATTGAGCAGCCACAGGGCTTTGAGCTGCATGGGAAGGAGTCTGATATATGCAGATTGAAAAATACACTCTATGGCCTAAAGCAAGCTCCTAGAGCTTGGTACTCTCGGATTGATACATACTTATATTAGTTGGATTTCACAAAGAGTGAGGCTTGTGAAAATTCTCAACTAGTTGTAGTGATAGATTTATTTCTCTTACTTATTATTTCAATAAGTTATTATTCAAAAATCTTCCGGCAAATATCGAAATAAATACTACTGTGACATTCACAATTATATATGCAGAGAAATAAATAGTAGAGAACATAAGCACAAGAATGAATCACATGTACACAGTTATTTTTGGATAAATGTCCCCTGAAAAACCCAATGTGGGAAAACCAGTGCAGCAGATGAGGGTTTTATTATTTCTTCAGAAAATGATATCTTTACAGGGAAATATTCGGCAGATAATTTCTGAACCACCTGAAACTAAATGGCTAGCTTTCTCGGACAAATTTCTGACACCCAAATCAACCCCTGCAAGCCCCTACATCAGTCTGCGTGATTCTCTGCGCAGTCCCAGAGTTGGACTGCGTGAAGCTGCGTGGGGCTCTGCGCTGTAGCCTCAAGCTACCTTCAGTGACCCACTGTTGCTCTCCGACCCTGATCTCGATCACCCCTGACCTCCTCCTACTTCTGCAACTTCTCGCCCTGCAACTCTCCCGCTGAAATCGAATTCTACATCAGAATGGATCTCTTTCAGGTCCTGTGTGTGCCCGGCTTATCTCCAAAGTGACTCTCAAGCCTTCTTTTATAATCTTCCTATTGGAGAACCAACGACCCAGATTAAAAGATTAATCAATGGCTAAGATTAAATCTTGACTTGATCCATGTTTTCTAGAAGATTCACAATCTGAATTATTAATGCACTTTAATTATTTCCTTTTCCTAAGTTTGGACTTAGGGTCTTCATTAAAATAATTAATATTTTTAATAATTTTTAAACCGAGTAGAATTTCCACAAACTGTTTCTGGTTTCTTTGGAATGCTATTGTCCAAGCCTCCCTGCAAAGTTTGAGACTCAGAACACTTGTGGATGCTACAAAAATCAACACTCCCTCTTAGCGAGGAAAGTGTTCCAACAATATGCCTGCTACATGCTGCTTTGATTCTGAAGAATCCTCTACGTTGCTGCCCCTTGTACTGCTGCCTTTGACACTGCCACTATCACTTGCTGCATTTGTACTACAACTCCCTTTGAATACTAAATTCTCCATTCCTTCTACTGGAAGGGATTCTTCATCATCCCCCTCTTTTGTCTTTCCCAGAGCCTTGGTGAGGATGTCTGCCACTTGTTCTCCTATTGGAGTGTACTGCAGCTGAACAACTCCACGTTGTACCCAGTCCCTGATGAAGTGACACCAGATGTCAATATGTTTCGACCTATCATGAAACACAGGATTTTCAGAGAGCTTTATGCAACTCTGATTATCACATAAAATGCTGGTTGCTTCTATTTTCTTCTTGAGTAGATTTACTAACATTTTCCTAAGCACTATGCTAGTGTTAATCTAGGTTGTCATTGATGTCAATAGTTGATGTTAGTGGCCGAGATGGAAAATATTCTTGAAGATGCTAGAGGATGATTACAAATGAATACAAATCTTTCTTAAGATGTCAAGACACAAATGAAGTGTCAATCATGTATCTTGATGATCATAATGGAAGACTACCATATCACTGCACTTGATGAAGGACTAGAAGACATACACATGATGACATGTCCTACCTCCAATGATCTTGATGATAACACTACATGATTATATGTCCTACCTTCGATAATTTGATGATGACATGACAAATCTCCAATGATGTCCTTATGATGAAGTCTACATAATGATGCTGCATTTGATTGATAAAGTATAATTTAATGATGACATGACAAATCTCCAACGATGTGAATCTTGACGTCCTTATGATGAAGACTACATAATGATGCTGCATTTGATTGATGAAATATCTCTACACTATCTCAAGGACAGCTGACCTAGTGACCCTATGTTGAAGAAGGCAAGGACAAGATGATGGTGATCCTATGTTGAAGAAGGCTAGGACATGATTATGAACACAATCAACGAAGAAATCAAACCATGAAGAAGCCCTACACTCATAGGCATTCTGCCCTGCCTCCATTTCTGCACTCATAAATAATCAGTCACATTAAAAAATATTTTTGCTACCTTAGAGGAAAAATTCCTTAATGACAGCTACACTATCTTGAAGAGCATAATTTTGCCTTTCCAACGAGCTATTACTCAGCCCGAAACTCCAAGCGGTTTGAAAGATATTGATTTTTTAAGTGAAGGAAATTAATCCTAGCAGCAAGCCGACCTATACACAGTCCTTCATGTCGGCCTCTCTCCATGAGACGCGTCTCTTCATTAAGGGTCGAAACCTATTATAAATTGACGTTGAAAAGCTTCATTTTAGCATCAAAATTTCAGTGATCATTTCAGAGAAAAGACACAGAAATTACAGGAGGCCAAGAGGACATAAAAGTTTAATGTTTGGGCTAATTTTTGTGATTGGGTTATCCTTTAAGAGCTGATAAAGTGCAGATATCAGAACAGTGACTACATTTTGTGGAGAGATGCTTCTAAAACTGTGAGGCAGCAACCTGTAGAGACAGTCCTCACCTCAGAATTGAAGTAGCTCGGACTGTGGGCAGTTTCCAGACCTTGGACCTAGCATCTTTGTGGTTGTTTTGCAAATTCTGGAATAGACGTTTCTAAGCAAAAAATTCAGCCCTTGGAGCAGTCCTGTTAAACAAAAGTTTAGAAACCACAGTCACTTTTGAAGACATCACTGCAGCAGCTTTGTAGATATATTGAGCAGTCTTTAAGCAGTTGCAGATCCAGTGTATAATAGCTGATCTCGGTTGGGAATTTAAAGCAGTGTTTTGAGCATCTATTTGAAGACACTATTGAAGTATTTTGGACCAGTCTTAAGAGTGCATTTGAAGCATGCATCTAGTGAAGAAATCTGGAACATTTATTTTGGACTACAAGTTGAGCAGACTTAGGGAACTGTGGAGCTGGCCTGCTGAGCATTCTATAAGCATTTTGGAACAGACTTTTTGGTTACTCCTTGATAATTTCTGCAACAGTCCTTCTAGTGACCCTCCCTGTATCAGATTCTTGAATACTTATTCACTTACCTTGAATTAGATTTTGAGTGAATTTGGAGCAAACTTGAAAGGCTATTTTGGACAAGATCTTAAGCTGTTGTGAACCAGCCTTTGAAGAATTCCTTGGGGTATTTTGGTAATCAGTTGAAGTAGGCTTGGAAGCCTTTGTTGCTAAAGCAGACCTGAAGTGTATCTCGAGGACATCTAGTTGGAGCTAGTAGCTGCCTTGGTGAAATTAGTGGAGACCTCATAATGCATTGATGTAAGTCCTCATGACGTGAACTTGGAGATCTAGCTTGGGTAATATGAAGAGCAGTGGTGACACCTTCTAAGAAGACAAGGTTGTCATTGATAAAGTACTTTGGTGAAGACATTGTTGAAGATTGACACGGCTCGTTGAAGAAGACATTGGGAGCCGTGAAGAATAACCAAACATATTTTGACGAAGTGAAGCTAAGGGTTGGAGCCCAAGAGGTTGGAGCCTCATAGAGACAAGGTCGGTGCCTTGGAAGATAGGGTTGGAGCCCTAGAGGATTGGAGTCCTCAAGGACCCAGGTTAGAGCCTGTACGAGAAATAGGGTTGGAGCTCTAGAGGTTGGTGCCTCAAATTGACAAGGTCGGAGCCTTGGAAAGACCAAGTCGGTGCTTGGCACAATATAGGTTGGAGCCTGGAAGATTGGAGTTTTCATCTAGGGTTGGAGCCCTATATCATTATTGGACTTTACTTATTGTAAAGAATAAATTAATAAAAGTATCTATTCCATCATTGTTCATTTTATGTTCTAAATATAAGTGATCTAACTGATAAAATTAACAATTGAAAAGAAATACTGATTCACCCCCCTCTCAGTATTTCCAACAGCTAGTTGCCATATACTTTGCCTCTACTGAGCTTAGTGCCATGGACTTCTGTTTCCTACTGCACCTAGAAGTCATTCCCGATCCCAGACTGAAACAATACCCACTGGTACTCTTCTGATCAACTGAACTTCCAGCCCAATCTGCATCAGTAAAACCACTCAACTTGACATCATTGTCACGAGTGTACTTCAATCCAAGCTCAACTGTTCCTCGAAGGTACCTGAGAACATGCTTGGCTGCTGTCCAATGTGCCCTCTTTGGTTCCACCATGAACTGACTTAGGGTATTAACAACATAACAGATGTCTGGCCTTGTATTTACCAGATACATCAATGACCCTATGAGCTTTCTGTACAGCGTAGGATCAGCTTTATCATCATCGGACATGTCGATTTTCCTCCAGTTGGTAATCATTGGAGTGGTCATGGGTCTACAATCCTCCGTCTGAAATCTCTTCAGAATCTCTGTAGTGTATCTTCCTTGACCAAGGAAGATCTCCCCATCCTGTTACCAAACTTCCAACCCCAGAAAATAGTGCATCTGTCCCAGATCCTTCATGTCAAACTCTTCAGCTAAATTCTTCTCGCAATCTATGATGAGCCTTGATGATCCTATTAAGAACAGATCATCCACATACAATACCAGTATCAATGGCTCCCTCCCTATTCTTAGATAGTAGAGATTGGGATCTGCATCACTCTTGGCGAATCCCATCTTCTGCATATAGCTATCAATTCGACCATACCAGGCTTTGGGAGCTTGCTTCAGTCCATATAATGCTTTCTTCAATCTGCACACATGAGTCCTTTGATCATGTGTCTCAAAGTCCGCTGGTTGTTCTATATACACGTCTTCTTCTATCACACCATTCAAGAATGTCGTCTTGACATCCATCTGGTGAATTTCCCATCCCATCTGCGCAACAAGGGATATCATGGACCTGATAGATGTGTATCTGGCTACTGGGGTGAAGGTTTCTTCATAGTCTATTCCTTCCTTCTGAGCATACCCCTTAGCCACGAACCTGGCTTTAAATTTCTCGATGCTGCCATCTACCGCATGCTTGATCTTGTAGATCCACCCGGATCCTACAACAGATTTTTCCTGTGGTTTGGGTACTACTTCCCATACATCATTTGTCATGATGGAACTGTACTCTTCCACCATTGCATCAACCCATACCTGGTGCTTAACAGCTTCTCGGAAACTGGAAGGTTCCCCGACTTGAGCAACCAAGGCTTTCCGACAAAATCCTCTGCATCCTTCAGAATCTGTCGAAGTTCCCTGCTCTTTCTTCCACTGGTGGTGGGTGGATTTACAGGCTATCCTTCTTGCAAATCCTCAGGAGACCCATCTTTTGGATCACTATGCCTTGGAGAGGCAACTAGATTTTCTGCTGCTGGTTGTTGGGGCTGGACCAGAGGCTTTTCCTCTGACTGTGTAGCAGAAGGCAGTTCTCGTGATCTTCTGAATGCCTTCTCCTCCATAAATTTCACATCTCTTCGCACCACTACTTTCCTTCTCTCAAGAATGTAGATGCGATAAGCCTTTGCATTCTCACTGTATCCTACTAAATACCCACTTTCAGCAGTCATCTCCAACTTCTTCCTCTTCTCACTAGGTACATGACAGTATGCTGTACTACCGAAGATCCTAAAGTGACTCGCTTCGGGCTTGCTGCTAGTGAAGACACTTTCTGGCGTGATCTTTCCCAGTGCAGTGTGAGGAGTTTTGTTCTGAATGTAGACAGTTGTATTACACGCTTCAGCCCATAGGAATTTGGGCATGTCTTGGTCATACAACATAGCTCTGGTTGCTTCAATAATAGTCCGGTTCTTCCCTTCTGCCACTCCATTCTTATTTTGATGCCTTCCCTTGCACAGAACCCGGTGAATTCTTTTTCTATGTATTCACCTCCATTATCTGATCACAATACTTGATCCGCTTCCCTGTCAGATTCTCCACCAGAGCTTTGAACTCTTTAAATCGACTGAAGACTTCATCCTTAGTCTTGAGGAAGTAGATCCAGGTTTTCCTGGAATGGTCATCAATGAAGGCGATGAAATATTCGGCACCACTAAGAGCTATCGTGGACATCAGCCCGCAGATATTTGAGTGTATTACATCTAACACACCCTTGTCCCTATTGTTGCTTCTCTGATACGCTTCCTTGGCATATTTCCCCAATACGCACCCCTTGCAGACATCATCCCGCTTGGTGCTCCATTCTGGAACACTTGTGACAGTCTTTTGGAGAGTTTTCAACGCCCCATGATGCAAATGCCCCATTTTCCTGTGCCATAGCTCATTCAGATCCGTCTCATCTGCGCTGCCAACCAGTTCCTTTCGGGAATCAAGCTACAGTTTGTACAACTTGTTGCTTCTTATCCCGATTTGTGCCTTCTTCTTCCAACTGGGGTGCTTGACATAGACTCTATTGCCAATAAAGTAGACGTCATATCCTCGGTTTTGAAGTTGTGACATTGAGAGTAGATTCATCCCCAAACCCGACACATGCAGCACATTAGTGGCCCGGATTCTGTTCCCTGCCTCGGTCTGAAAAACTACGGTACCTTTCCCAATGGGAGTGCACTTTGCTTTATTACCCATGGTTATTTTGAAATTCATCTTCTCTTCTTGGTAGTTGGAATAATAGTCCCATACTCCTGTCATGTGGGCAGATGCTCCACTGTCAATATACCAGACATTTGATGACGTAGTGCTTGATACACAAACAAAATCTTCCTCTAATATGGATGCCAATACAGATACATCGTGATCCATCCATTCTATCGTGCTCCCCCCCCCCTCCTCGAGGACTGCGTGAACCCTTCTACCTTGTTGCCTTATAGAACTGCATAGATATTTGTTCACTGATAGATGCTCCCTCTCTGTTACTCTTCTTTGGCACTGATACCATGTGAAAATTCTCAACCAGTTGCAGTGATATATTTATTTCTCCTACTTATTATTTCAATAAGTTATTCTTCAGAAATCTTCCGACAAATATCGAAATAAATACTACTGCAACATTCACAATTATATATGCAGAGAAATAAACAGTAGAGAACATAAGAATAAGAATCAATCACATGAACACAATTATTTTTGGACAAATGTCCCTAGAAAAACCCAATGTGGGAAAACCGGTGCAGCAGATGAGGGTTTTATTATTTCTTCAGAAAATGATATCTTTATAGGGATATATTCGGCAGATAATTTCTGAACTGCCTGAGACTGAATGCCTAGCTTTCTCGTACAAATATCTGACACCCAGATCAGCCCCTGCAAGCCCCTGCGTTAGTCTGCATGGTTCTCTACGCAGTCCCAGAGCTGGACTGCGTGAATCTGCGCGGAGACTGCGTGGGGTCTCTGCGCTATAGCCTCAAGCTACCTTCAGTGACCCATTGCTGCTCTCCAACCCTGATCTCGATCACCCCTGACCTCCTCCTGCTTCTACAACTTCGCGCCCTGCAACTCTCCCGTTGAAATCGAATTCTACATCAGAATGGATCTCCTTCCGGTACTGAGTGTGTGCCTAGCTTATCTTCCAAATGACCCTCAAGCCTTCTTTTATAATCTTCCTGTTGGAGAACCAACGACCCAGATTAAAATATTAATCAATGGCTAATATTAAATCGTGACTTGATCCATGTTTTCTAGAAGATTCACACTCTGAATTATTAATGCCCTTTAATTACTTCCTTTTCCTAAGTTTGGACTTAGGGTCTTCATTAAAATAATTAATTATTTTAATAATTCTTAAATCGAGTGGAATTTCCACAAATTGTTTCTGGGTTCTTTGGAATGCTGTTGTCCAAGCCTCCCTGCAAAGTTTGAGACTCAGAACACTTTCGGATGCTACAAAAATCAACAAGGCCATTAGATCAAAGGAGAGAAGAAGAAGAAAAAGATCAATTCAATCTTTCATGAGCTATTGAGAGAAAGAGAAGAGAGAGCAAGGAGAAACTTTCTAAGCAGGGAGGAAGTGAAGGAGAGCAACAAACTTTGGCACACACCCTAAGGAGACATTTCAGCAGTCTGTACAACAACATTTATTTGGCACACATTCCAAGGCAAAATATGTACATCAACATTTGGCATGCTTTTCGAGGACCGTACAACATAAAAATCGAGGGAGAAGTTACAACGGGTTAAAGGCATGAATTTCGAGGCAAGCTAGGCACAAAAATCGAGGAGAGAGACAGCTATACATTTATGTACAGTCTGTACATTGAATTTTGGGCACAAATTTCGAGGCAGAAAGTATAACATTTAATGTTGTAACTTTTCTGTTTGGACAGTTTGCTAATTGGCACATTTTCCAAGGCAGAGTTCAAGCACGAAAATCGAGATAAGTTGTAATTTGTGGTTGCTGGAATTTTTATTGTGTATTTCAGTTTCTCTGATGTTCAGAAATAAAGAAGAGCTCTCAAATTGGTTTTCCCCAAGAGTTGTAGGGGATTTTTCTAGGGTCACATTGACCAAAAGTCACTGTGTCATTTTCTGTGTGTGGCTGTTATCTTTTTACTGTGTTTTATTTATGCATTTTCCAGCAGTGGCGAAATCTCCAAATTTGTGTTTTCAAAAATTATTGTCATTTCCAGATTTTAGTATTTTTATCATGCTTGGATTTAACTAAATGCATGGAGTGATAAGGAAAACTGATAATCGGAGTGGGGACTGAAATTTTACATACTATATGTTCCAGGTTTGAAAAAGAATTTTCTTTCAATTTCTTGCTTAGAAGATAAAGGGGATAGAGTTTCTTTTTTTGATGGAAAAGGTTTTGGTTTGGGGAAAATATTCTAGTATCAATAAAGCTAGGGTTATTGGATTTTGTCAAGGAAGCTTATATAGAGTCATAACACCATCTTCTCAAGTTCCAGTTCATATGGAAATCAATCCCATTGAGCTATGACATAGAAGATATGGTCATCTACACTACGAGGCCATTCCCACTCTTAATGAACTGGTTCATGGCATCCCCAATACCAAAGAAGATCGTGAAGGAGTCTGCAGCGATGTACTTTGGGTAAACATACAAGAAAACCATTTACAAATAGTGAAACAAGGTCTAAAGAAATATTAGACCTCATTCATTCTGATGTGTGTGGGCCTATGTCTGACAAATCACTTGGAGGTCATCTTTACTATGTAACATTCATTGATGATCACTCTAGAAAGACATGGCTCTACCTTCTGAAGAAAAAGGATGAAGTATTTGAGAAATTAAAGGAGTTTAGATGTGAAGTGGAAACTCTAACTGAAAGAAGAATAAAGACTTACCAAAATTTCTATTGGGAGAAGCAACAATGACAACTGTATATATAGAAGTCTTCAGAGAATTCTTGAGAATATGAAACTTGAGGAAGCATTCACGGGGAAGAAGCCTAGTGTGGACCATCTCTAAATCTTTGAGTGTCTTGCCTATATCCATGTTCCAAAGGACAAGTGAAACAAGTTAGATTCTACAAGCATCAAAGGGATCTTCATTAGCTATAGTCTCTCTTCAGAAGAATATAGAATCTACATGAAGGAAGGAAGACATATTGAAGTAAGCAGGGATGTATTATTTGATGAAAATCATGCCTACAAAAGATCCAAAGATATTCCTATTGATTCCGATGACGAATATATTCCAACATTGGAAGAAGAAGAAGTACATCACAACAATCCTACTACAATTCAAGAAGAAGAAGACGGACCAAGTGAGCCTATTCAACTTGTGATCATACCGAACACAATGAAGAGGCCAAATTGGTTAAAAGCTACTCTTGAAGATGCTGAAGGACATAGAGCTGCGAAAGGAACCTTTACAGAAAGCAAAAGACCAAAAGGATATTTTGGATATGTTGCATACATGACAAAACTGATTGAAGTTGAACCATCTACATTTGAAGAAGCTGCTCGTCAAGAAGTATGGAAGGAGTCAATGAAGGAAGAATATCAATCCATCATGAAAAATGGGGTTTGGGAAACCGTTCCTACACCGAGAGAAAAATCAGTTGTCACCCCAATGGATCTACAAGATCAAGCACGTTGTTGATGGAAGTATAGACAAATACAAAACTATATTTGTTGCAAGGGGTTTCTCTCAAAAGGAAGGCATACATTATGAAGAAACCTTTGCACCCACTGCAAGGTATACTGCTATTAGATCTTTTGTTTCATTGGCTGCTACAATGGGATGGAATATCCATCAAATGGATGTAAAGACAACATTTTTGAATGGGGTCATCAATGAGGGAGTAAACTTTGAACAACCTGAAGACTTTGAAGTAAATAGTAAAGACACTCTTGTCTGTAGACTCAAGAAGGCCTATATGGTTTAAAGCAAGCTCCTAGGGCATGGTATGCAACAATGGATGCATACCTTCTAAGAATTGGGTTCGTGAAAAGTACTGCTGATCCAAATCTCTACATCAAGTTTGTGGAGAATGAGTCAGTCATTATTCTACTATATGTGGATAATCTATTCATTACAGGTATGGAGTGAAGCATACAAGAATGCAAGAAGATGCTGGCAGCCAAGTTTGAGATGAAGGATCTGGGACTGATGCGTTATTACCTAGTTCTGGAAGTATGGCAGAAACCTAGGGAGAGATATCCTTCTCTATCCTACTTCGTCCTTCTTCTTCTTCGCTGAGATGCCCAGAATAGTATTTGTCTTGTGTGAGGTCGAATGGTGCCTTGTGGAGGAGGTCGAATGCTCTATATATAGTGTTTTGTTTGTCCGAATGGGCGTGTCGCTTCACTGGGGACGAATTGACTTGAGGGAGGGTCGACTTGACAAGTTTGGCATGAAAAATCCAAAATTCAAATTTCGAAATTTTATCTTTCCAATCCGACATGAAAAACACATCTTATAATAATTCGTTCAAGGGCTAATCAATGAAAATGACATAACATGTCTTACAATTACATTATATATTTCAAGGGCTAAGATATAAATTATGAAGACTGGCAATAGCTTCAAAATTTAACAATTGGCCATCAGAAATGCAAGAATTACATCAGAAATAAACTTGGAAATATTCAGAAAAAAATTCCAACAGCAGCAATATCCTTCTCCCACACATGCCTAAACACCCTACTTGGCCTCCCTCATGTGTCTGATCACTGTCCCCATGCTTTGGTAAATTTTTGCGGTTCTTTCTTGTGTCTTCAGCCTCTCAAACCAACAATTAGCTCTCACAAGTCTGTTGGAATCTCTCCAAATGAATGTGTCCTTCATCTTCTCCCTTAGGCAATTTCAAATTGATCAAAATCCCTAACCCTCAATCTCCAAAGTGATAGACAAGTAGGATTAGATCTTAACCTACTTAGTTCAATGGCTGAAATTAGATCTATGTCATTTAAAATTGAAATAATTAAATATTTATCTTAAGTAATTTGCTCAATTGGCCAACATTAATCAGTTAAATTAATTAATGTGTTTTTCCTAAGTTAGACTTAGGAAATTCCGAAATAATCATATTAGTTGTTCCTCCCAAACAACCACCTAAACAGGACATCTTCTAAGTTCTCCTACACGCAAAACACTAACCTATGCAAAAAACCTTTTGAATCTACAAAATCAACAATTGGCAATCAAATAAAATGTCCACTTCAGAAAGTGATATTGATTGATGGAGATCATTGACACCTCGGGGCTTGCAGCTATAAGCAATAGTTCATGTTCTACCTCCTCAAGGGTCAGCTTATGAGAAGGAAGGAGGGGGGAGTTTAGGAAAGGTACCTTTGTGCTTGATAATGATAAATCTTATTTTGTATTTCCACTTCCTGCCAGTATCACCACTGAAGGGCCTAACCCCTTAGTTCCTGTTTTGGCCATCACTGAATCCTCATGTCTTGAAAAGCTATGAATGTAGTCTCCCTAAGTCTGCACCCAACGGGGGGGATTTTGGTGATAAACATGAGATCTGCTGCAGAAAGTTCATTAAGTCTCCCTTTAATATCTGCTCCTTAAGTAATCAGGTTTCTGAGGGTTCTGTCAGCAGGAAATATAAGAGTACCCATTGCCTCAACCTTGGCTTTCAAGGTCACATGTGAGGAGGCCATATAGCGACTAAACACTAAAACACTAAGCAAGGATTGTTCTAATCTGACCTGGAAGAACCGAGCTGGCAGGAAAACACTAGGAGTTCATTCCATGGTGGTTATCGCACTCTCTGTGAACCTCCTTCTCAACCTGAGTCATTAAATATTTTTTCTACATCCTGACAGATGCAGCAGAACTTGATAGAACTCAAGTCGTGATTTTTTTTATTTTTAAAATATCTTGGCTATATGTTTCTGTGATCATCTTTCTGGGAAGCTCCAAGTGATCAAAGTTCGTTCTATTTTGGCAGGACACATTTGGGAGCAGCATGTGCAGGTCTCATATTTGGGATTCTCATTTGCCCTGTTGTGCCAGTTCATGTACTTTCTAAAAAACTATTTTATGACCCCAATGATGGTCAAGAAGGATTTCTTTTAGTTAATCAATGGCCGGATGCTCGTAAATTATTTATAGTGTTTACTCTTTTTATTGTTACATTAGTTAGTCTCTTCTCTGTCCTTGCTCCTATTGTTACAGAATTCCAGTTATCTGACTTGAGTAACAGTTTCTGATAATATTAAAAATTGATCAGTTTCCACCAATTCAGATTTTGTGCAATTGATTTTGAGTAAGTATTAATCTTATAGATAAGTCTACTTGTTCTGGGTGAATTGAAATATTGTGTTTGTATTTTTAATCTTATACAAAAGAAGATGATGTAAGCTAACGTGTATATCAAGTCATTGCGTTTGCCTAACATTATGCTCAGTGTTTAAAATTTGTCAGAAAGAACTTTTATCTGCATTTCATGCTGACCAAATTTCAGAAAGCGCGTTCATATGATTACTAGCTACTTGTGTTAAGTTCCTCAATGCCTATGTAGTCTTCTTGTGCCTACGCAGTGCATGGGTTAGTATGCATTCTCAGGTTTATTCAAGTATGAGGAACTGAAAATCCAATTACCATTGGAGCATGGCTTCACGTTGCTCTCTTTCTCTATACAGGTCATTAGGAGAATAGCCTTAGTTTTTCTGAACATGCTTAAGTTTCAATTTCCATTCAAATTAGATTACTATTATGGAATTTTGGGAGTACTAATTATGTGTTTGAGGAATATGAAGCATTTAAATGCATTGAAATGATTGATAGATGGGCATTATAAAAGGTACACAGTTAGAACAGCATTTGAATTTTGATCAACCAAAGGCTCAGCAAATATGGCTTAAGATCGGGTCTTGCTTTAAACCAGCCAAGGGCTTGTTGCATCAGTGATTGTACTCAGTTGTCATGGAAGATTCAATGAATAACATGTTCACATGGTATGCTAGCAGTCCATGTTTTGAGATGGGGATTACTTTTCCGACATCTTAAAGTAAGAGCATTGATTGCCATTAACTCTATGTTCTTCAATCTAGCAAATAATTGCCAAGCCAATCAATTCATCATATTTATAAGTAACAAGTTTGACTATCACAGCATCTCTCTCATTCAGTCTTCATCTAGCTATTTACAGTAAGCTTGTAGGACAGGTAAACTACTTTCTTATATGGTGTTTTCATAGCAAATCATTTGTGACATTTAGGACTTGGAGTAGTGGTCCTGTTGACCACACTTGTGTCAATAGTTCCAAGAAGCAGAGTACAAAACAGTGGACAAAATTTTTCAGGATCATTGTCATCATTCAGCTTCAACTTTATCATTGTAATCCTAAATTCTGCTATTGTATTTTAAAAATGATTCTAGTATGACTATTAAGCCATGTAACAACACTTGGGTAAGCCTGTGATTCTCCTCAAACACTCTAGGGAGTTTTTTAACCTCCCCAAATTATCTGTGTTTGTAAACACGGATAATTGGCAGAGTTTTTCTCCCAAGTATACCCCAAAGCTAGGGTGGAGCTCATTGAAAAAGTCTCAGGTGAGTCCTATTGTTATCAAGTCGAAGCATTTTTATTATACTCGATCATGTGTCTTGTGTCGCAGAAATTGGTTAATGGGGTTGTGTCTATAATTCCCCTTTTAAGGGTGATTATTTGTAAAATCTTGATGTAAGAATATTTTTTGGTGAATGGTTGCTCATAATTAGACACCATTGCCAAAAAAAAAATTTTAAGGGTGGAAAAATAATTTAATCTGCTCTTAAGTCTTCTAATTAATTTTTCTAGAAAAAATAAAACAAATTTATTAGCCAGAAAATTAATTAAATTGTGTCAAAAATTAATTTGAGAGAAATTAAATTCTCTCCAAGTGGAAAATTATCAAAATCCATCAAAAATTCGTGGGTCCAAAAGAAGTTAATTTTTTGGGGTCATTCATCAAGGGAAAAATCAAAATTTTAAGAGAAATTGACCCTTTGGACCATGGTGGTTAAGTCAAAGAAGATTTTTTGAGGGTAAAAGTTCAAAATATTATTTTTGAACTAAGAAAAAAGGGGTTTAATGTAGAGTTCGAAATTTTCCTCAAAATCAAGGATTAATATTCAAATTTTGATTGGGATCAAAGAATTTTTCTCCATCAACTAAGGAGATCGAATTTTTTCAAGAATATAAATGGATCAAATTGTTTTGATGAGGATCAAGCCATGGATCAAGGAACTAGCTGCTATTTTCCACTTGGAGTGGTTTGATCTTCTCATTATCTATGTTATCACTCCTAATTTTGTGAGTCATCACTTGACATGGTCATACAGTTCAGTCCTTCAAAAGGGTAAGGTCTCCTTAAACCTTTTTCAAGTTTGCATAGGAAATTTCATTTTTTCATACTTAACCTATCCTAAGTTTCAAGAGCACCCTCATTTCATCTCAAAACCATCTCCATATGGTCACATCATGTTCCATCGGTCATCATTTGTTAACATATTTGATTTCCCAAGCTTACAACTCCGAAAATGGTCATTTTAGCCAAGAATCCCTACTTTCATAGTGAATTCAGTGTAAAATAGGCAGAAAATGCTACGAAACTGTTGCTAGTTTCATAGCGAATATGAAGCATTTCTCTATTTTCTGACTTAGCAGTCAACTTCAAGGGTGGTTTCTGGGCAAACAAAGAAGTATTATAAGGCACTGAAAGAGGTTATTTTCAAGCACATATCAATTAATAATAACCTCTTTCACTTTTCTCAAAGGTGCTATAGATTGGGAGATACAGGGATGTCTTTCAGCGTTATTTTCAGAATGCAAAATTTTCCTGTTTTACACATGTTTTTCAAACGCAGGTTCTGGACAGTTGGAGATGGTTTTCAAAAAACCAAGAGAGGTTTGTCTTCTGAAAATTCTTATTGACAAAAAACTCCTCCAATTTTGAAAAATACATCATGGATTCGGAGATATAAGCTCTTTTCTAAGACCTATTTTTCAGAAAAAACAGGAAAAATCTGCAAAGTGGTTTTAAATATGAAAGGTGAGATGGATTGTGTTCCTCATTAGTTTGATGAGGTCCATGACATGCAGAGGGGTTCATGGCATGTTGAAGACCAAGTAAAAGACCTCCAGGAACAACTTGAACTAATCCATGAGGAGTTGGAGAAAAAGGGCCTTAAAATGACAGTAGTTGAGGAGCCAATTGCTCAACTCATCATCAATGAGGAAGAAACCCCTCAAGAAACATAATGTGAGTTGGTTTATGATATTGAAGGCTAATGGCAAGTTAGAAACAAGGTTTTTGTACTTAGAAGGTATATTTTGAAGCTGCACAAAATTCTTGAATTTTGACTGTTTTCAGCAGTTTCGTAGCATGCCTGGGCTTGAAGAACAACAAAACGCTACGAAACTACTGTAGCTTTACCTTTTGCATTTTGAACCGGTTTTGGAAGCTCCCAAGAGATGAAAATGGTATGGAAGATGCATTAAGACATAATGAACATCATGCAGGAGAAAAGAACCAGAAATATTGATGGCAAAAGGCATTTTTGTAACGCTACGAAACTGTGATACTTCGCAGTGTACTGTTTGAAGCTATATGAGCAGGTTTTTGTGCACTTTTGGACAGCTGGACACTTTCTAAGGTTCAAGGGATCTTTCCAGCAGTCATCCAAAGCTTAAAGACCACATGGTGAAGCCAACTCATTAGCCAAACCCTTCGTTGAAGATAAGGACCAGTTTGCCTAAAAAACAGGGTTTGTTTCCAGTTTTAGAGGAGGTCAATTAAGATGTCATGTAGTGATGAGTCCCATCACACCCTATTCGAACATGTGAAGTCATATTTGTCAAAGATGTAATTGTTTTAGGAGATAAGGTTATTATTGTAATAATGAACAGTTTGAGTCCTATTAGAAAAAGGATTGTCAAGTAGGATAGCGGTCATTTTCTCATTAAATAGATGTTTTATGGTTATGCAAGGTGTCATTAGGCAAAATTTCGATGAATCTAGCCAGGAGGCAGATCATCTCATCTTGTAACAAGTCTATTAAAGGGCAGAGAGTCGAATTTGTCAAGGGTTGGAGATTTTTTCGCAATACTGTAACTTTATGTAAATTGACTGTTTTCAGTGATACAGAGACTTGTTTCTTAACCAACCTGAGATTTTGATTGAGATTTTGGTGCCTATCTTATCTATATCTTTGATGTGTACTATTTGCAGTGGTTGTCATCTTTAATACTCAAAATTCATTCATGTAATGCTCTGACTTCCTTTATAGATGAATTGACTATGTGATTACCTGTTTCATGTGTGTGTACTTCTGCTAAAAACTCTTACTTGCCTCAGTGTCCATGCCAAGTGAACTTACTACTAAATCACTGAAATTGTTGACTCCATAAGCCCAATGTTTACAGACTAATACTATTTTCAACCTATACTCATCACAAGCAAGTTGTTTTCCAAGTAAAGTTGGACATCTAAAAACATCTTTATTCAATATCATTAACCCTTTGAGAGAGCCCTCTCAGACTGAAGAGGCTAAGCTTCAGTCACAAGATTGGTTTGAAACAGTTACATGAGATTGTCTGATTAAGAGCCTATCAGGTGCAATTTTGTGATAACATTTAAGTGCAATTTTGTGACAATAATCTGTATAAGGAAGCTATTGATCTCCTCATTACATGATGATTTTTTGTTGGAATTTTTTTTAATAAAATTCCTTGGGTTTCAATTTGAGGTGTCTCTCTCTTGATGATTCATGGTATGTGTTAAATAATTTTTATGTTCTATTGCATTATTATTGAGTATTATTGTTCCATAGTAAGTGGTTGCATTATCTATTAGCACAGGTATCTTTCTTTAGGTATTGGGCTAGAGTAAACACATTGAATCTAGCATATCTAGCAGGTATCTCTTGACCTCTAGTTTTCTTATGTGAATCGAACCCCTTTGAAACCAATAATCTATCTTTTGTATAGAGATCTTCAAGTATTCAGCCCTTGGGGAAAAACCCAAGTTCATGGACTTTCAGGTGATCACATCTTGTTTGGACTCCAAACTTATCTAACAATTTATGGTGCATGGTCCTCGCTTGTATATTAAATAAAATTTATTCTATCAATTACTTTGAAATTTCTACTTGGGCTAAAAAGTTTTCTTCTCTAATTAGAGCTAAATTTATCTTGTGGATATTGTGAATAATTTGTAGATATTTTTTACTTTGTAAATAATTTTTATTACTAACCCTTGTATTTTATTTTTCATTTTGTATATAAATTTTGGGGTTTTATTTTGAAAATTTTTAGATCTTGTGGACAACTCTATTTGACTAATTTGCAGGTGCAAAAGACCAAGATATCAAAGACAAATTTGAAGTAGAGGATGAGGGCTTCCTCATAAATTTGTTTTGCAGGTGAAATCTTTCAAGGATCAAGGAAGAAATTGCCAATGTAGGATCTCTGACGGCTGGGGTTTGAGGCCAAATTTTCTGAGGGACGTTAGCTGCTTTGGCCCATTTCTAGAGGGCCGCAAGGTTGGAGCCTCTGCTAGGCCTCAAAGAGGGTTTTGATTTGCATTTTGGTAGCCTTTTCGTCAGCGATAGTTCTCCTAAGAAGGCCGAAAATATTTGAAACCCTAATTTCATTGAAAACCAAATTCTGGAAAGGGTTTCATGTTTAAAATTAGTTTCTGAGCTAGCAGGCATATTGGCTTGTTTGGGGCCATAGGATCTAGTTAGAAGTATCTACCTTGCTAGCCGCTAGCGAAATAGGCCTATCCGCAACCCTGAACAACCTGGAAACCTAGTCGCAGGCCTAAAAAAGGGTCCCTAAAACCCCAACGCAATCATTTGAACACTAAACATATCTATTGCAATTAATTAGTAGACTGATCTTTTTTCTTTGCAGGCCCAATGATTTGTTTTTAAGGATTACATCTTCGTTTTCACTGGAAAAATCGTTATCACAGATCTCCTAAGAAACGGATTCGTTGGCTAGGGCCCACGAATCCCGAATTCATCGTATCAGATACGATACGTACGGATTCGTACCCAAATCACAAGATTCGATTGTATCTGTACAGGATACATCGAATCCCGTACAACCATATTCGATCAACGAAAAAGTGCAATGTTGAGTTATAAAAGTCTGATTTCTCTCATTATTTCTCACAACTATTTGTTTGTGAAGTGAGCAAGGAGCAAGGGTTAGTAAGGAGCAAGCGTTAGCAAGGAGAAAGGGAGTTTTTTCAAAGAGATTCGAGCATCCAGTAAGTTGTTGTGTAACCAGCTCCAAAAAGAGAAGAAAAGAGATATCAACGCCTTAGAAATAAGCCACTTCGAGGGGGAAACCTCAAATACATTACATAAATGAACAATTCTTGGATGATACAAATGAACAAAACCTCCTTCTATATATAGGAGTCCATGGGGCCACAATATAATCCTAGTGGAGCCACAATGTAATCCTAGCCGACCTAACAATAATAATGTAAGGGCACAATAATAACAATATGGGGGTTACAGGGGTACAATAATAACAATAAGGGGGCTACACTAACATAATAAGGGGCTATACTATTAATATAGGGACTTAACATGCCCCTCTTCTTCAAACAAGTGTTGTCCTCAACGCTTGATTATTTCTTGATGCTTCTGTATAAAATTCTCATCCTCCCATGTGAAATATTTTACAAGAAAGTTCTTCCACTTGTTGAGATAATCTGAAATTGATCGTACTTGTCGAGTTCTTATTTTTATGACTGCTTCATAACTTCTTTCGATGTGATGTTGATCTTCCTGTTGTTTCATTAGATTCTGCACCAAAGTTGGGTTATCCTTTGAGAGTTGGAGAACTTGCTGTTAATGCTCGATGTGATCTTCCATTAATTTATCATCCATATTTGCTATTATTTTATCCTTCAAACCATCCAACTTAGCCTCCATTTCTGCTTTTAAACCATCTATTTCATCTTCAATTGCTCTTCGTAAGATCGAAACTTGTTGCACTTGGTACCGTAATTTTGATATCTCATACTGCAACTCTTCCTCTTCATGCGTAATAGTATAGCTTTTTGAGGGATTAATGGGTATGGAATTATTTTTACGGGGCATATTTTAGAACCCAATACTGATATCTATTCTACAATATGCCCTTGGAATCAATTCAAATTGATTCTTCAAACAAGACTTATGCAATTCGGAAAAAAAATACACACCTTTTTCTTACTTTTGAGGAGCTCGATATTGAAATTGGATTATCTTTGTGATTGCAGCACTTCAATATCTGAAATTAAGGAATGAAATACCCCTCTGAATTATCTTTCTAATGCCACAGGTCTGACTTGATTTGGATTCTCCAAGACAAAATTGTGTCCAATCTCCCATAATGACCTAATTCTGGACTGGTTCAGTAGAACGAAATTGTACGACTTGCCACGTGTCACTGTTTCGTCCTTTGTCTCTGAAATTGATAGCGAAGAAACTACAGTCCACGTACTTGCGACCACTTTTTACGGCACTCCAATCCAATGCCCAGAGAGAGAGTTATTGAACTTTTCCCACGGTCATATCTTTGAGATGAAATTCAGGAGCCTGAAAAAGCACTACCTTCCACAGATCATATCTCCAACAATATTGCGAACAAAGCTCTGAAATTTTTTGACGAATTTCCTCAGGATTTCAACTTCGCACCATATGAATTTCAGATTCTAAACCTTCGTAGAAAAAAAGTTATAGCGCAAATGCCACGATGACCTGTTTAGGAGCCTGAAAAAAGACCTAACTTCCACAGATGATATCTCCAAAAATATTGCGAACAAAGCTCTGAAATTTTTAGTCAATCTGCCTCAGGATTTCAGCTTCGCACCCTAAAAATTTCAGCTTCTGAAAATTCGTAGAAAAAAAGTTATAGCGAAAATGCCACGATGACCTGTTTAGAGCAGCGAAACCCTAGAATCCAAAGCTCTGATACCAAATGTTGTGTAACCAGCTCCAAAAAGAGAAGAAAAGATATATCAACGCCTTAGAAATAAGCCACTTCGAGGGGGCAACCTCCAATACATTACATAAATGAACAATTCTTGGATGATACAAATGAACAAAACCTCCTTCTATATATAGGAGTCCATGGGGACACAATATAATCCTAGTGGGGCCACAATGTAATCCTAGCCGACCTAACAATAATAATGTAAGGGCACAATAATAACAATATGGGGGTTACAGGGGTACAATAATAACAATAAGGGGGGCTACACTAACATAATAAGGGGCTATACTATTAATATAAGGACTTAACATAAGTGCACTGTCCCACTATGTTTTTGCATTTAGTTTGTTGTTAGTGTTTGCATGTGGATATGTTTAATCTATTTGGTCATTTTTGTTTATTTTTTACTATATTCATGGCTCAATCAAGGGCAACAAGACAGGGGCAAAGAAAGGGGAAGAATGCCCCCATTGGAGATGCCCCTCCTGTCCCTGTTTCATCAAGGTCTACAAGTATTCCATCTATTGGAAGTGGGGCTGCAACAATAGCTTCAAATGTGCAGGGAAAACAAACTCATGACCCCAAATACCCATTGTGGAAATGTGTGACAAGAGAGGCAGGTCCAGAAAACAAGGCAAAGGGAGGAGGCAATTGTTCATGGAAATGCAATTTGTTGCAATTCCCATTTCACTTGCACATATTTCCGTGTGAAAGATCATTTGTTGCCTTTGCCAGGTTGTGGCATTCAAGCTTGTTCAGCAATTGAATCGACACAGAGGAAGGAATTGGAGAAAGAGCAATTTGTTGGTGCAGTAACTATGGCATCAAAATCAAAACAAAACAAGAATGACGACTCCCTTCCATTCTTAAGGAAAAGCAGCAACAAGTTCCCTTTTGAGAGTATTAGTAGGGGACAATCAACAAAGAGACAGGCAACTGCAATTGGTCCAATGGACAAGATTTTTCAAAAAGAGAAGAGGGAAGAGCTTTTTTTCTATCAGAACTTCATATCCTTTAATGTTGCATGGTCACCTCTATTTATTAAGATGTGTCGTGCTCTTAGTCATGAGGCTCCATCAGGGTATGTGCCTCTTGGGTCAGAGAAGCTTAGAACCACATTGTTGACAAAGGCAAAGAAAGAGGTGGGCAAAATGCTTGAGCCTATTAAATCAACATGGCCAACATCTGGGGTTAGCATTGTTTCTGATGGATGGACAAATCCAGCATGCCACCCACTCATCAACTTCATGGTGTCATCCTTGAATGGTCTAGTTTTCTTGAAATCAGTGGATGCACTTGGACAGTACAAGGATGCACAATATATAGGTGAGTTATTTATTAAAATTATTGAAGATGTAGGTGTTGATTATTGTGTGCCAATCATTACAGATAATGCACCTGTTTGCAAGGCTGCTGGCATGATTGTGGAAGCAAAATATCCAAAAATATTTTGGACAACTTGCATTGTCCATTCTTTGAACTTGGCACTGAAATCTATTTCCTCTGATGTGCTTTGGATTGGAGCCATTATTGAGGATGCATGACATATCTGCAACTTTGTACAAAACCATACAAATGCCCTTACTATCTACAAGGAGTACACCAATCTATCATTGTTGTAGATTGTGGATACATGGTTTTCCTTTTCATTCATCATGTTGAAGAGGTTGAGGGAGGCCAAGACCGCTCTTGGGGCCATGGTTATTTTAGAGTTTTGGTCTTTTTGGAGAAAGACAAATCAAGCAGCCTCAAAGAAAGTGAAGGACACAATGTTGGATGATATCTGGTGGGAGAAGGAAGATCTAGTTATTCAGATCATGGAGCCTATCATTTCCTTGCTTCGATTTGCAGATATAGACCAACCCATCCGAGGAGAGGTTTATGAGGGATGGGATTCCATGATTGAGTCTGTGAGGACCATTGTTTTACAGAGTCAGTGCCCGGAGTAAGAGACATCACCAGAGGCCTTCTTCACCAGCTTTGATCCAGGTGGATATTGGTGGCCACCTGCCTATTCCACTTGGGGCCCCACCATTGTCTCTTTCAGTTATTTAGTTTCGGCACAACTTACTATTTTTAGTAGTTTTTCGGGTCCTGAACTTCTGGAGCCATTTTGAGGCCCTAAACGACATTGTTTGGGCATTGTTCTTCCGGCAAATATGATTCCGTTTCGGAATCGATATTTACAGCAATGGTTGTATTCTTCGGATAGATCTTTCTAATGATGTATCATGTGCGTCAAACGGAGATAGTATGCCAAAGTTACATTCCCGAGAAGTTGACACACCAATTTACCCAAATGGGGCCCATAGTTTTGGCGCTTCATCTCCTAGGGTTAGGTTTTTGGACGTTTAGAGTTTTCCATTGTTTCTAAATAATAAATAGGCCCTCGAGCCTCATGGTAACTAAGTTCAGAGGCCTGTAGCCACCACATCTCTTATCAGAGATAAACTACCAGTGCCCTAGCTAGTTTATTTCCATTCTGTCTATAAGAAAATTTTAGTTCTTTGATATTAATGAAATGAAGTGTTATTTCCACTGCATCTTTGTATTTATGGTTATATATGTATTCTGTTGCGTTCCTTCATAAATCTGGATAAGTGGTATCAGAGCAGTCTACTTTTTCTCAATCCTTCTTTGCATGTCCCCAACGAGGTCGGGGTATAAGGAGTTAGGGCTCGATTTGGGGGAACCTTTGCAAGATTAGCCTCGCAAACCCCGACGAACGCCCATGGGAGATGAAAAGAAAGATGAGGGAGCAGGAGATCCTATCAAAATATTGCTCGAGGAGGCCCTCGAAAAACAAAGGAACGCAATGATGGGTAACTTTGCCTAAATCCTTCAATGACTGCCCACCATCGGCGTATCTGCATACTCCCTTTAAGGTACAAGTAAACTTTGACATTCCCATATTTGAGGGTCAAATAGATGCAGATGCCGTAGATAGATGGTTGAATCTATTAGAAGAATATTTCTCGGTTCATGACTTTTCCTACCGAGAGAAGATTATTCTTTCACTCCTCAAAGCTACCCCCCATGTCAAGGACTGGTCGGAAACCTACTGTGAGAAAAAGAATGAGACAGAACCCTCTCTGTTCTTAGCCGTACCCACTTGGAATTCTTTTTGAGATGCCATCAAGGAACAATACTATCCCATGGGGAGCTATGAGGACAAGTACATACAATGGACCACGCTGCGACAACAAAGGGATCAGGATGTGCATGAGCTGAAAAATCTGTTCCATACCCTGCGCACAAAGTTGGGTATCAAATATTCAGAGAAACATTTGGTGCTAAAGTATTGCAGTTGTCTGCACAGATACATTCAAGAGGAAATGGAGTTCCTCAACATCTCCTTGCTTGGTACGACATACCGGTATGCTGCCAAGATTGAGCAGAAATTCAAACAGAAGAAGCAAGACTTTGGATTTGCGAATCAAAATTAAAGGAAAGGTGCCCCCAAATCGTAGAACAAAGGACAAAGCCAAGGCATGGCGGCCCAAGACAACCTTCCAAAGCCACAAGCAAAGAACAACACCGCGAAGCCAAAGAAGGACACGAGAAATTGGTGTGAGTTCCATAAGAGCTCCACTCACAACACAAGTGAGTGTTGGGCCAAGCAGTTGCTGGTGGCCGAGATGAGGGCTTCTGAATCACATGCATGCTCCGACTCTGAATCAGAAACTGACAAGGGGAATGACAAAGGGAAGTAGATTATTGATGCGGAGCCCAACGCCACTATTGCCACTATGAAGATCCAGAAGGAGGAGCCAGAAGATATTGAGGAGGCAGAGTGTCTCTTCCACTCCCAGATGTGGGTAAAGGGTTCGCCGCTACAATTAATTGTCGACAATGGGAGCCAAAAGAACCTCATTTCAACAGATGTCGTGAAGCGATTGGGCTTTCCGACCATAGTGCACCCACAACCATACACCATCAGGTGGCTTCACCAAGGACGGGATATTCGCGTCAGCCAGCAGTGTCGCCTTCCCTATAGCATCAAGCCCTTCACGAATGAGGTATTGTGTGACATTGCTCCTATTGATGTTTTTGATGTATTATTAGGCCAACCATACTTGTGGAAGCGACATGCTGTGTATGAGTCCCGGTCTCGTGTTGTTATTGTTACTTTGGGAAATAAGTTGTATAGGATACCAGAGGTACCACCGCCTCCCACTATCTCTTTGGTTACTGCAAAACAATGCAGTAAGCTCATTTCCCAAACCAGGAAATTTGTTTTCCTAATGATCTGCCCCCAGAGCAATAAGAAGACTGTGGCCACGACCTCCAGACATGGCTCCTCTACACGACAACAAAAAATGGACAAGGTTGTGGAGGAGTACAGGGACATGTTCACCTCACCCATAGGGGTGCCTCTGCACTGTCAGGTCAAGCACCCCATTGACCTGATCCCAGGTGTGCCGCTACCCAATGGACCGATCTGTAGGCACTTTGTTCTGGAGAATGATGAAATCAAAAGGCAGATTCAGAAGCTGCTGCAGAAAGGTCACATCCGGCAAGTTCATCGCCCTGTGGGAGCCCGATCGTGTTGGTACAGAAGAAGGATGGGACTTGGAGACTTTGTATTGACTATCGAGTGTTGAACAAGATCACTGTTCGGAATAGGTACTCGATCCCACAGATTGATGACCTTCTGGACCAATTCAAAGGGGCAAAATATTTCAGCAAGATCGACTTGAAGTCTGGGTATCACCAGGTACCAATCGAACTCTCTGATGTGTGGAAGACTGCCTTCAAAGCCAAGGAGGGCCTTTTCGAATGGCTCGTTATGCCTTTTGGGTTGACGAATGCTCCCGCAACCTTCATGAGGTTGATGGATGACATCTTGTGTCCATTCACCAACTCATTTGTAGTGGTGTACTTGGATGACATTCTGATCTTCAGCTAGACTTGGGAAGAGCACCTCCACCACATTCGAGAAGTCCTCCAAACACTACGGCAACACAAGTTGTGTGCCAATTTGGAAAAATGCACTTTTGGCATGACCCAGGTTCAATATCTGGGATACATTATTGATGAAAGGGGGGTGCATGTGGATCCAACCAAGATCCAAGTCATTCGGGATTGGCCAGCCCCAACCACCCTAATAGAGCTTCGCAGCTTTCTAGGTCTTGCTAATTTCTACCACAGGTTCGTGTTGGGATTTTCTCATATCACTTGTCCCTTGAGTCAAGTCACCAAGGGAGGAGCGAAAGCAAAATTATTTTGGTCGGAATCTCAATAGAAGACGTTCGTAGAATTGAAACATCACCTCTGTTCTGCCCTGGTGCTCACATTACCTGACTTGCAACAACCATTTGAGATCGAGACAGATGCCTCTGGCTATGCTATTGGGGCAGTTCTTACTCAACAAGGGCATCCAGTGGCATATCACAGTGAGACATTGTCCGACATAGTTCGAAAGTATCCCACTTATGACAAAGAAATGTATTTTATTGTGCATGTTTTACACAGTAATTTGTCACCGTCCCTGCAATTCCCATCTCGCCCATTGGAGGGTCGTTTCTGTGACCAATAAGCAGTGTCATGCCTTGCAAATACCATCATTTCATCCCTTTCCATGAGGACAACATTCCTTCTGTTGATCATTTCCTGAGAAGACCCCTAAAAACACCTGTTTTTGCCTTGGTACTGGTAGCCCGTTATGTACTCGCGCCAATGGGGGAACATTAACACTGAGCCCGCGCCAATTGGCGCTATGTCCCAGTGTTGTACCCGTGACACTCTGCTTTTGGAAAGTTTTTTAAAAAAAGGAGGTGAAGTTTCGATTACAACAACTTCGTGGATGAGTCATCAGGAGTGGTTTCGCCTGAATAACCACGGCCTTCCTCCTTTGGCCTCTTGTTTCCACCATATGGGGAACCTCCCAAAGGATAAGGCCTCCCTTCCACTATTGTAGGGATCCCAACCTCCTCCTCTCCTCTATAAATTTAGCCTTCATCCATTGATGAAGGGCGGAAGGGCTGATAGTCTTGAAGTGCCTAAGCTTTGTATCTCCATATTCCCAAGAGCCTTTGTGCTGCAAAGAATCCTCCCTTTCCCTTAAGGCCGACTCAAGTAAGGAGACCATTGTCGAGAGACTCCGGAGAGGTTTTCCCTTTCCTTGGCGAGCTTTGCGAGACGTGGACGACCGGAGACCCGTCCAAAGGAGACCGCGACGTCAGAACTTGGTTGTAATCTTTCTTCGTTCATTATTTAATAGATGATTATGATTATGGTTCCACTCCGTTTTCCATCATGTTAATGCGAGTAACATCTTTTCTGACCGATGTTTAGTTACATATGCTGGTTTCTATGCTTGTATCTGTTCGTTTCCTCCATGTGCAGGTGTTCATCCGCGGAGATCGTGGAAGGATTGTGATCTGCCAGGGCTGAAGAACGGGGACGTTTCTTCTTCAGATTATAGCGTTGGAATCCAGGTAGGCTTCTATTACTAGTCTTCCCATTCGTAACTAGGAGCTTGCGTCATAACATTGTTTGTTTGTTGCTAGACCCCTGCTGGGCTAGTAGGGATCGCCTCTGTCCGCAGAGGGGATTTACCTCCTCAACAAATTGGCGACTCCGCTGGGGATCCAGCTTGTTGTTTGATTTGTAAAACTATAGACGGAGTTTGAAGTACAGCCAGATAGCCTTCGAAACGCTTCTGCTTTGCATTAGCGGAGTAGATCAACGCTACTTCAGTCGATCTCCGGTTTGGTTTGCAGATTGAACGAATTGGAGTCTTTGTCTTGCCTTGCCGTTTGTATCTTGCTTTTCCTTGCTTGATGAACCTTCTGGGTTGGGTTCTTTGTGTGTTTTGCTTCTTGGATTGCTTAGCTTGCATTGGTCTGTTTCTGGAGTAGCTTATTTTTTACTTTTCCTTGAGAAACTCGACTGGCGCGGTTTTTAACCCGATAGTCGCGCCAATTGGCGCACGTTGCCTTTGTCTAGCCCGCACCAATTGACTTCTGGCGCCAGTTTCACGCTCACAGTCACGCCACCCCTGTGAGTTTTTTTTGAGTTTCTTCATTTTTGAGCTCTCTGGATTTGATCAGTGTTTTTCTTCTTGATTTTCCGACTGCCTGAGTGTGTTGGAGTCTTGTTTGGCTGGGAATTCACCTCTGTCCTTTGGTTGTTTGCTTCTATCTACCGATTTCACGTTTTGAGCCCTAGGGCATCTAGTGGCTTAGTGTATCGAGCCCTCCTTGGGAGTTTTGGTGTCTTGATTGTCCTGTCAACTTGCTGGTTAATTCTCTTCATCCTCTTAGTAGTCGTTGATTGTTTTGTTGCGTTTCTTGGGTGACTGTTCATTCCTTCATTCGAAATTCGTTTGGCCTTGCTTTGGACCTAGATCACACGGTCCATTGGAAGCTTTTGAGTCTTTTCTTTGCTTTGAGAGACTTTGGTCGATTTGGGGATCTGATTTCTTGTGTTGTTGAGTGAAATGTGTTTGTTTCGCTCTCTTGAATATCGTTTCTCAAGTTGCTCCATTTGTTTTCAAGTTTGATTAGTGCATATTAGCCATTAAACATTGAAAATCAAAAAAAAAAAATCTCTTTTGCTTTTGTTAATTAGTGCAAATTGTGATCTTTTCCATATCGCTAGTGATTAGTGTTTTGAATGAAGAGTTTTCAATTGCATTAGTTGCATTAGAGATCTCATTGTTTGTTTTCCGGTCATTTCGTTTGCTCTCAACTCTTATCTAACTAGTTTTCATCGAACGAAATGTTGCACTGTGGCATATAGCTCTGCATTTAGGAGTCTTTCGAGACACTACATACGATAAGGCCTGGAAATTGAAACTTAATTGAAGATCAACTGTAAAATTTATTCAATTAACCTAAGGCAGCATTGGAACTTAACGAAACATATTTAGAAGGTCTAGGCTAGAGACGTGTTCTGCCGTTAAACCTGGAAGAATTGCTTGCTCACTGCTGGCTTTAGACAATGCGTAGTATCACTTCTGCGCTCCCCTGTCATATATAAAGGGAGACCCCTCTAGGTTTTCAATCCTTTATCCACAGGAAGCCGAGTCCGCCGCCCTATACCCGTGATACACCGAACACAGCATTCGGGGAGACTACCTGCACGTACGGAAAGTCCTTGGTCGATTTCTGTTTCATTTTTGAAACCAAGGTGTATATTGCAGTTCACGGATATTTGGTACACCCTTCGTGCCTAGTTTTTCCTGAGCAGTCATTTGGTCTTTTCTGACTCCCTAAACTTGAAAAGACCGTCAAGCGCTTGTCCTTTCACGCTTGTATCAACTCTGAAAGAGATAGAGTCATCTTTTTATCGTTTCTCGACTCTTAAAATATGAAATGGTAGAATTTCTTACTTTCCAATGTGGTAAAATTAATCGCCCACGATTACACGCCCGCTTAAATATTGCTTGTTGACCGTTTGATCGTGTGTCTTATCTCATTTTTCAGCCTGTGTGTGGTTTTGAGTTTTGATGGCAACTTTTTCAGAGTTCACCAACCAAGGGATCCCCTCAGAAGGGAACCCTGGTCATTTTCCTCCTTTTGGAAATGTTGGTGCTCCTTACATGGCGACGTTGTCCCTTCCTGGGTTAACTGTTGGGTTGCCTGTTTGGTTGTTCTCAACCTCTGTAGTTCCGAATGTCTCCACTATTGTTCAATCAGTTCCTCCGACGGAACAACATCATGTTGATTCCAAGGTGGACCTCTCCCCTTCTTCGCCTGTTTCTGCGTCCTCATCTTCTACTTTGCCTAGTGAAAGCCTGGATTCGAGTAACCAGGTGGCTAAAAAGAAGAAGAAGAAGACAAAGAAGAAGAAGTCTGATAAGCGAGAGGCTAAATGTACAGCTACTGCCTCTGAGATATCTCCTGCCGATAAACCTTCCAACCCTCCTCGGAAAGTCAAGTTCCCGTGCATGTTGTGCACGGGAGACCATCTTCTTCGAGACTGCCCTGGCATTCCCAAGGTGCTCGAAGTATGGTCCAACGGCTGCCCACCGTTGTCTTTGGCTTCCGGGAATCAAGTTGGGGGCACGTCTTCAGCTGCTGTTGATAAGAACTCTAAGAAGCAGGGTAAGATCACCAATCCCTGTAAGTTGTGTGAAGAGCACCATGCCATTCACCTTTGTCCTTATATGGATGAAGCCAAGAAAATCTTGGACAACCCAGTCGGTTCTACACCACGCCTTCCACCTGGTTACAATCGGCTTTCTTTGAGTCCTCCGCCAGCTGATCCTACGATTGGTCAAGAGTCATCCTTGGTCGATCCCACTCCCCCAGAAATTCAAATTCACGAATCCGTCCCTGACCAACCATTGGTCGTGGGATCGGTTGAACTGGCCCCGTCCGCGGTGCACCAGGTCTTTTCTGTCAAGAGTGGATCTCACAACCCCCATGTCCTTCTGATCTCTTCAGATTCTTCAGACTTGGAGAAAGATTCTCCTGTCCTTGTACTTCAAGAAGCTGCTCCTCCGCCTCCCAAGATGGAGGCTACGGAGGATATTCCTCCCGCCTTCGAGATGGAGGCCATGGAGGAGGCTTCTGCTTCCGTAACATCAGGGGAAGACCTTCACATTTCGATGGTAGCCCCTCCGAGTAGTTTGGTCGCTTCCTTTGACTGGAATCGATTTGCAGGATTTCGCCTTCCGTCTTATGTGCCTTTCGAGATCACAGTACATGCTCTTGGTCTGGTTGTACCCAGCACCATTATAGACGAAGGTGCCTCTGTTAGTATTCTGTCTTCAACTACCTGGCAAGCTTTCGGTTCGCCGCCGCTTGCGCCTGTTACGCAGAATCTGTTGACATTCAATAGAAGAACCAGTCAACCGTTGGGGATCCTTCCAAGGTTACCCGTTACTTTGGGAGGTAAAACTTTCCATATGGACGTGATGGTTGTTCCAGGCCCCTTGGATTTCAATCTGCTTTTGGGGCGCGATTACACCTATGCCATGGGAGCGCTTGTCTCCTCCCTCTTTCGCGTGATGTGCTTTCCACATGAAGGACGGATCGTGACCATTGATCAGCTGTCGTTCTTTGGTCCTAATGTGGCAACTGGTCCGCCATCACCCCCTCCTGGTTTTTACCCACCCGTTGTATCTGCTCCACCGCAGGTCAACTATGTGTCTACCTACCCCGTGCCTGTGCTCAGTGATAATGCCGTCGTGCATCAGGTGCTGGGGGCATTGGGTCCTGACTTCCAGGATGTTTTCCTTCCATCGGGAGTGGAACTCTTGGAAGCGCCGCTTTCTTGTTCATTTTGATGTAAGCGTGTTAAAGCACAGTTCCCTCCCTGTGTCAAGCTCTTTAAAAAATGAAACCAGGTTGTCAGAGCACAGTTCATTATCTTGTGTCAAGCTCCTTAAAAAATGAAACAAGGTCGTTAGAGCACAGTTCCCTCCCTGTGTCAAGCTCTTTAAAAAATGAAACCAGGTCGTCGGAGCACAGTTCATTGTCTTGTGTCAAGCTCCTTAAAAAATGAAACAAGGTCGTTGGAGCATAGTTCCTCCACTTGTGTCGAGCTCCTAAAAACAATGAAACAAGTTGTTTGAGGACAGTTCTTTTAAGTGTGTCAACCTCATTAAAATAATGAAACACGAGCTTGTTCAATTCGACTTTTGTTTTGAACCTTCACTCCATTTTCAATGGACTGAAGCTTGGGGGGCATGCACCTCGAATTGAGACATCATGTTGGGGGGCATGCCCGTCTTCCTCATTTCAAGCATGGTTTGCATATGTGTGTGTTCATGTGTGCTTTTAAGCTTGTGTAAAAATGAAATGTGTGATTAGATACATTGTGTGAATACATTTCGCATTGGGTCGTTTGTTATGTAACTGATACATAAAGATTACATTTGTATTAGACATTCACATGACATATAAAAACATCATCATATGTAAAGAAAGATCCATCCAGAAATAGTCATATGTATATATATATATGTGTGTCGAAATGTTTGCACAGTGTGCATCACAAAACTCAAAAAATATACATAATCGTCTTAGTACATCCTGAGACACTATGTCTCTCAAAAATAGGTGTGGTATAAATCCTAAGGACTAATCCGCATGGTGCTCATGGTAGCACGTCACTGCACGCACTAGGCGCCTCAGGATTCGGTGGATCCGATTCGGAACTCCCACCGTGTGGCGCTGGTATGCCATCGGTACATCTGATAGCCGGGCATAGTCTGGGATCCCATGGGCAATCCCCTCGAGGTTCTGGATCAGTTCCTCTCCTCCGGTACCTTCCCCCTGGATCTCAGGGGTGAGTTGTGTCCTCCGGGAGATTGGTGACATCCCGGCTGGTCTCTCAGGTCCTACATCTGCATGCATATATAATTGTGTTAAGACGAATGTGTATTAACAAAAAAAACATATAAACATAAAATCGAAAATATGAGGTCTTACCCAGCTCCTCGTCCCAGTCATCTCCCTCTGGTAGTGGGAGATCTGGGTCCTCGGTAAAGTCAGTTCCCGAATAGGGCCAGTCTTCCACGACGATCAGCTGGTGCCGCAACCACCTAAAGAACTCTGGCCTCCAGGACATCTGTTGGCCACCTCCAGATCTGGGCATCAGTGCTGCCCAGCGAGCCATTCGCGGCTCTCGTGGTATCGGACTCGCCACTGCGGCCCCTTGGCCCTGGAAGATTGGTATGCGTTCCAGAATGAATGATACCAAGATGGAACCATAACCGAACTGTTTCAGTTTCCCCTGTTTGCACCTTGTGAGCTGCCTTTTCATGTTGATGGTTACTGCTTCTGCCCAGTTGAACAGTAGCAGACCCATGCATTCTGAGGCCAGCAGGAGTTGGGTCTTCGTGGCCTCGTGCGGAGCCTGCGACCCAGCAGCCCGCGTAATGGTATGGAGAACTACTCTCAGTGCTAGATCAGGGATAGTATGGATGTCCACCTTCTTGCTTCCTGATCCTGTTTGTGCCCCTCGGCACACCCGTGCCATTACCTGTTCCATCTTTTCCCCGGATGGTGTGCTCCCAGTCAGTACAGGGATTGGACCTCTGCGGGACAATCCGGTAATGAAATAAACGTCAGTGACCTCCAATTCTAACACCTGGTCTCGTAGCGTGAACACTTGTTCATTTTCATCCCAGATGCTGATTAGATATTGGAGGAGCTCGGGCTGAGCTCGTAAACATGGCGTGAGGAAGAACTTTTTCAATCCACAGTCTCTAAGTGCATTCATGCAAGCTTGGCTTTGCATGGCCTGTTCATCCTCGTCTCCGTGCTCTCGTTCCTTCCATTCGATTGCCATTTTGAGTGATTATCTGCATTCACATGATCAAAAACCCCTGATTAGATCTTTGATGAGCTTCAAATTCCAAGTAATTTGGTTTAAATACCGAAATTTTGGGCGAAATTTAAAGTTCGGCCGCTGGCGCGGCTGTTTTGCGAACAGTCGCGCCACGTGGCGCGAGCCCTTTACAAAAAAGAGCTCATTGGCGCGGGTCCGTGCCCGATACCCGCGCCAATGGGCCCGGCCCTAAAATTTTAAAAATGGCCATACAAGACTGATTTCTAAGGGAAAATCATTAAAAAATGAATGAAAATGTAGAGCAAGGGAGCGCCTTTTACCTGTGACAGACGAGAAGCTGAATGGTTGCCTGGATTGGTCGCAATCGTCGACGAAAGTTTCTGCTCCAAATGGACCACTGTTGTTTTCTACCAAGGTAAATAGTAAAAGTAATTTTATTTTTACTAATTAAGCATATTTATAAATTTTTCGACATTAAAATGAGTTTTAAAAGTTATTTTGCATGTGTTATGTCGAAAATGGATTTTACGCTTGCTTGGTATGTGCAGCAGCAGGTTTTTGCGACTTAAAAGATGGAGACGAGTTGTATTTTATACTTTTTCGGACTCGGTAAATACACGAAAAAGTCACTCTGGAGTCATCTTTCAGCTCTTTTCTGACTCTCTAAATATGAAAAGATCGCCGAGGCCCTTGTCGTTTCGATCTCGTTAAAATGGACATGAATCGACATCCACCCAGTATAAGTTTAACCCTTTTTCGGGCTGGGATGGATTGATTACGAAAAAGGAATACCCTAGCCTATCGCGACTAGGAGGTTTTCCCGGATATTGTTTTCTACCTTTTCGGATCTGGGAAACTATTTACGAAAAGGGACCTGTGGAGTTTTCTTTTCAGCTGTCCTTTCAAACTCTCTAAACATGAAAAGACGCCGAGTTCTTCCTTTGTCAGACTCGTTAAACCCTGATGACATTGGATTCCGTCGAAATGACGTTCTCCGAGCTTCTCCTTCCTAGGACTCGTTAAATGCACTAGGATGGATTCGCCCGAAGGGCGGACTTATATCACAAGCATATGCTATCCCCTTCAAGCTTGTTATCAAAAATAATTGGGGTACTCGCCAGAAATGGTGGGGGAAAAATGGAACCATCGTTGTTGTCGTCGGCAGTATGTCGCTCTTGAACATGGCACTTGTCTGCATTCGTGTCGGGTTGGGGACATCTCATATCGTTGCTTCACTTTGCCTCCATGGGTTTGGGTAATCTCTTTTGACCTCTCATCTGTTCACTGCCTCGTCGCCATGACCTCTGATCCGTTGATGTCAAATACTGCCAAGTCCACTGTCGTGCCGTTCATGTGTTCAAGAGAAGTTGGCCTCTGCAAATATCAACCTTCCTCTGTTTCTCATACGCTTCTGATTCACAACAAACATCATGTTCCTCTGTCTCGTGTCGATGATGTGGGAATCATTATGGCCCACCTTCGATCAAGGTCACTTCCTGTCGACATCAACTCATTATCCAGGAAGTTGGTCTAGAGACTCCTTATGGTACCTTGGAGCCTGCATGCCTCAATGGCAGGTTCGCCGCATTCGACGTGAGGTTTACACTATCACCTCCGATCAAGTAGAATCCCATGGGTACTCACACCTCATCATATTTATTCGCACGCCGTAGATCGTACCACAGTACCTTGAGGCCATTGTCATTATTGGTGGTCGCCTTGGTGCCCGCACAGCCTCATCATTGGTCAGACTGGACGATGTTCTTGCATGTTCGACTTCAGCTCACATATTCACATGCTTGAACTTGTACTCTGTTTGGGTCGAGATGGAGCGCAAGACCCTGGATTGTGTCTGTTGTAATCCAGGCTGTGATTGTGGATTATTATCATTATGTACATGACTCACCGATTGGATGGCTGTGACCATACCTGAGTCTATTTATTTGATCCTCGCCGGATGGCTGCGCCCATACCCTGGATCCGGATTATAGCATACTCTATTTCGGATGGCTGCACCCATACCACACATACATCATGTACTTGAGATATCAGTTGTATTTTCTGCGCAGGTTTTCCGACGACGGGCCTTCAGTTGAACATGTTCTCGTAAAGCATTTCACCCCTCTCTCTCTCGGGCCTCATGCTTTAGGGGGCATCTGTTACACAGTAATTTGTCACCGTCCCTGCAATTCCCATCTCGCCCATTGGAGGGTCGTTTCTGTGACCAATAAGCAGTGTCATGCCTTGCAAATACCATCATTGCATCCCTTTCCATGAGGACATCATTCCTTCTGTTGATTATTTCCTGAGCTGACCCCTAAAAACACCTGTTTTTGGATTGGCGTTGGTAGCCCATTATGTACCCGCGCCAATGGGGAAAAATTAACACTGAGCCCGCGCCAATTGGCGCTCTGTCCCAGTTAAGCACCCGCGCCACTCTGCTTTTGGAAAGTTTTTTAAAAAAGAGGCGAAGTTTCGATTACAACAACTTCGTGGATGAGTCATCAGGAGTGGTTTCGCCTGAATAACCACGGCCTTCCTCCTTTGGCCTCTTGTTTCCATCTTATGGGGAACCTCCCAAAGGATAAGGCCTCCCTTCCACTATTGTAGGGATCCCAACCTCCTCCTCTCCTCTATAAATTTAGCCTTCATCCATTGATGAAGGGCGGAAGGACTGATAGTCTTGAAGTGCCTAAGCTTTGTATCTCCATATTCCCAAGAGCCTTTGTGCTGCAAAGAATCCTCCCTTTCCCTTAAGGCCGACTCAAGTAAGGAGACCATTGTCGAGAGACTCCGGAGAGGTTTTCCCTTTCCTTGGCGAGCTTTGCGAGACGTGGACGACCGGGGACCCGTCCGAAGGAGACTGCGACGTCAGAACTTGGTTGTAATCTTTCTTCGTTCATTATTTAATAGATGATTATGATTATGGTTCCACTCCGTTTTCCATCATGTTAATGCGAGTAACATCTTTTCTGACCGATGTTTAGTTACGTATGCTGGTTTCTATGCTTGTATCTGTTCGTTTCTTCCATGTGCAGGTGTTCATCCGCGGAGATCGTGGAAGGATTGTGATCTGCCGGGGCTGAAGAACGGGGACGTTTCTTCTTCAGGTTATAGCGTTGGAATCCAGGTAGGCTTCTATTACTAGTCTTCCCATTCGTAACTAGGAGCTTGCGTCATAACATTGTTTGTTTGTTGCTAGACCCCTGCTGGGCTAGTAGGGATCGCCTCTGTCCGCAGAGGGGATTTACCTCCTCAACAGCATGCTTGTCGACAATGGAAGCATTACATTTTGGGGAAGGAGACAATCATCCACACAGACCACCGACCCCTGTAGTTCATACAAACACAAGGGAAGTTGCAAAACGATCGCCATCAAAAGTGGTCCACATATTTGCAACAATTTCATTTGAACATCAAGTACAAGAAGGGGAGCACCAATAATGTTGCAGACTGCCTCAGCCGACCACCGATCATGGCCATAACCACCGTTCTCAACTCTTGTGGGCACAAGACTTCTGATTGGCAGCTTCTCTACAAAAGTGATCCAGAATTCAGCCACACATACAAGGCACTCTTGGGGGGTACGCAAGTTCCAAATTTTCACCTCCAAGATGCACTGTTGTGTCACCTGGGACACCTTTGTGTTCCTTCAAGCGAGCGTGCCAAGATGATATGTGAAGCGCACTACAGTCGAGTCGCTGGGCATTTTGGGGTCGAGAAAATAGTGGTAGTATTGCAGAAGTATTTCTATTGGTCGAACCTTCAACAGGATGTCGGGAAGTACATCAGATCCTGCATTGCTTGCGCCATTTCCAGACCAACCATCAAGAAGCAAGGGCTCTATACTCCGCTACCTACCCGTAGTCGACCTTGGGAATCCATCTCCATGGATTACATGTCAGGCCTTGCTTCTACTAAGCATGGAAACGACTGTATTTTCGTGGTCATCGATAGATTCTAGAAGATGGCCATTATGGCGGCTTGCAAGAAGAATATCACAGCAGAGGCCATTGCTAAACTCTTCTTTGAATGAGTGTGGGTGCACTTTGGGATCCCACAGTCTATCATATCAGATCGCGACAGCAAGTTCCTCAGCACATTTTGGTCCAACCTCTAGTCAATGTTGGACACCAAGCTCACCAAGTCCACAGCTTTCCATCCCCAAACTGATGGTCAGACAGAGGTCGTCAACAGGATGATTGTACACATTTTGTGCATGTACAATTCAAAGCATTCACGCACATGGGATGAGAGCCTCCCCTATATACAACACAGTTATAACCGAGATCTCCACAGCTCAACTGGCCACAGCCCCTTTCAGGTGGGCTTGGGATTCTAGCCACTATGTCCCATTGACGTAGCCATGCCATTTGCGACTACTCAGGCCGATTCGTCGCATGTCCAGTCTAAAGCTGACAAAGCGAACAACTTCATCGAGCGCATTTAGCACATCTACCAACAGGTTCATGACATATTGGATAGAGCTAATGCTAAGTACAAGCAACGACATGATCAACATCGGGTGCCACACAACATCAAGGGGGGTGAAAAAGTGTGGCTACATTTGCAGAAGGAGTGCCTCACTGGACCCCACCGCAAGCTTCGTCTGCTTCGATATGGGCCGTACACCATCACTAAGGCTATAGGGAACAATGCCTTCGAGCTCAGTATTCCACCATTCCTTGTTCTACACCCAGTATTCAATGTAGACCGCCTTTGTCCCTACTTCCCACCTCTACTAGACACCTCTAACATTGCAGAAGAACTCACACCAAAAGAGTTAAACCCATACTGCATGGAACAGGCCACCATAGATTGTATCATGGACATGCAAATCAAGAACACTCGCCAACAGAAGATCCAACTGTATTGGGTTGTCAAAGCTGGCCAACTCCTGCACCAAGGCAAGTGGTTCACCAGGGACCAAGTTCAGCAGAAGTTTCCTCATCTTATGGAGGAACTCAACGCAATGGGGACCATTGCTTCCTAAGGGGGGAGGAATGATCCAGGTGGATATTGGTGGCCACCCACCTATTCCACTTGGGGCCCCACCATTGTCTCTTCGCCTCTTCGCCTCGCACAACTTACTATTTTTAGTGCTGGTCTTGAACTTCCGAGCTACCAGGCCTAAACGACGTTTTTTGGGCATCGTTCATTCGGATAATATGATTTCATTCTGGAATTGATATTTGCAACAACAATTGTAGTCGGATAGATCTTTCTAACGATGTATCATGTGCGTCAAACGGAGATAGTATGCCAAAGTTACGTCCCTAGGAAGTTGAAACACCAATTTACCCAAACGGGGCCATAGTTTTGGCGCTTCATCTCCTAGGGTTAGGTTTTTGAACGTTTAGGGTTTTCCATTGTTTCTAAATAATAAATAGGCCTTCGAGCCTCATGGTAACTCAGTTTAGAGGCCTGTAGCCGCCACATCTCTTCTCAAAGATAAGCTACCAGCGCCCTAGCTAGTTTATTTCCATTCTGTCTGTAAGCAAATTTCAGTTCTTTGATATTAATGAAATGAAGTGTTATGTCCATTGCATCTTTGTATTTATGGTTATATATGTATTCTGTTGCGTTCCTGCATAAGTCCGGATAAAGCATACAGGATATTCTTGTCAGCAAATGGGACAAGAATTGCACACCTTTACATTGTTTGGCTTACTCCTTGAACCCAAAATACTACAACCACGAGTGGTAGAATGGTGGACCTTCCCGCAGATTCCCTCCTCACATGGATGGTGAAATCTCACAGGGGAGGAAAGATGCACTTAGGAGGATTTTTTAGGAGAGGGCATCCTTTGATGAGGTGGAGGATGCCTTTGTAGAGTTTTCCACTGGCACTTGGCGATTTGCAGGCTATGATGTGGTTCGAGACAAGGGGGCTAAGAAGCCCTATTCTTGGTGGGAAACTCATGGGGCAACAAGCCCTCCTCTACAGCAGTTAGCCATGAGGCTCCTCTCTCAGGTGACTTCATCGTCTTGTTGCGAGAGGAATTGTAGCACATATGGGAATTTGTATAGTGTGAAGAAGAGCAGGCTTGAACAGTCCAGGGCAGAGACAATGGTGTACGTGCACACCAACCTTCGTCTCATCTGCAGGCAGAGGGAGGATTGGTTGAAGGGAAAGACAAAGATGTGGGATGTCTTTCCGAATGATATGGGTCTAGATAGCAGTGTTGAGTTGGCATTGGCCAACTTGGATCTCATTGTGCCAATGCTAGAGCCTGTCACATTTGATGATGCCGATACAGTAGAGGTGTCATCCTCCACACCAGTAGATGCAGAGATGACAGAGGAGGATGCAGCAGAGGAGAGCAGTGGTGAGCATGATGATCAAGATGAGGACAATGATGTTGATTATGATGATGAGGATTGATGACTCATTGAGGCTTCAAGCTTGTAGTCTTATAGACTTGCAGACTGTAGTTGTTTTGTATTTTCTATTTCTATTTGTCATTGGCAGTGTACTTATGTAACACATTTTGATTCTGATGACTTAATGAGAAAACTACAGTATCTTACTATCTTGTTTTTCTGAGTAAATTTGTAAATTGCAATATGTATGATTGACAATTTGACAATTATATGATGTATCAATGTATCAATGTATCATGTATGAGGATCTAAGATCTTAAATATATGTTTGAATCAATGAATTTGTATGAATTGTGTAAAAAATATCTAATTTTTAATATATATATATATATATAATGTATCTGGACGTGTCCTGTTCTGAGGGTCACCGTATCCTGAATCCGATTCTCGAATCCCCGTATCCATCGAATCCCGAATCCCTGTGTTTGGTGCATTTCTTATATCGTTGAGGTTCATCATTGGTTGATCAATATTGTGGCATTCAGATAGTTAGAGGCAGGGCATATTGATAATTATGGTGGCTTTTCTCTTATGATCTCATCAAAGCGTTAAGAATAGCCACTTAGTTAGCTCTTCATTTATCTTTGCATGGTTATAAATTGCATCTAGTCTCTAATTCACATTCTCACTTGACATTGGTTACTTGTGCTTGCAACAGTCAATATTTACTTAACCATCACCTCACATAAATGCATTATAAGATTTTGTTGTCTATATTATTTCGTTAAGCAGTCCTAAAACACTGGAGCAACAAAGTTGTAGGCTTGTTGACTTAAATTATAAATACACAAGAGGTATTGTAATAATAATATATTATATATAAAATGTATAAGAGATGATGATGAAATGTTACAATGAGGCCCTGCTTATATACCTACGTAGGTGACCTTTCATGACTGGGCATGTCTCTTAGACATGCTCTTTCACTAACTTAATGACTACTTACATAATCCTTAATTGACTATTTAATAATTATATTTATTATATTCATTATGAATTATATTCATAACATTGCCCTTCTCTTCAAAAACTTTGTCCTCAAAGTTTTCTGGATACTAATTTTGCTTTGCCTTAATTGCTTCCCAATTTTCTTCGCTTTGTGTTGTGATGTTGATATGTATAATTCGTCACTCATACTCCTTTGTAATTAGGGCTTATCCCTTTTTTCTTAAAAGCTTTGTCCTCAAAGCTATATGACCTCATAATTCCTTCTTCTTGTGCTTATAGATATAGCTTTTCTTTTTTTTTAAATTAATTCATTAATTTTTTTTTTATTTTTTTTTGTAAATTAAATAATATATATATATATTATAACTTTTTGTTTTAATTATGACTTAAATTAAGTCGGAACCAGTCACCGTTACACTTTTTCGTAACAACACTGTTTCTAAAAGTTGATACACCGATCCACAAAATTTATTGACTCGATCTGAATATCAAAGTTTGTATTTTAATTTTTTACGGCATCGATTGTGGCGGTGGTGGCATCAGCGGTGGCAGAACTTTTGTTTTTGAAGACAGTCGCTGTGGGGGCTACCCGGAAGCTGATCAAAAATTGGAGGACGAGGGAGGACGTGCGAATAGCAGTGGGCTCTTATCATTCTCCGGTTCATTGATTATTGGGTTGTTGGAAAGGTGAGAAGGCAAAGCGACGACAGAGGCGTGGGAAGACAAGAGGTTGGGTTTGTTGGTGGTGTGATATACGTCGTGGGCAATGAGTGCAGAACGGATGTGGTCGAGGGGTGAATGCATGGCGGAGAGGTAACAACGTTTTTCCCAAACAGTTGTAACAACCCATTCCTGAGTTATACGCAATGATATTAGCGTGTGTACGGTATAGGCATTTGATAGCTACACCTGCCTATCTCGCACCCATCACACTAGTACACCTAACTACTAATATCAAGATTACCTGAGTTAGAAATTAATATTAAGATTTCAGATTAATATTCATATTAATTTAGTATAAAGTATATAAAAAGGACTAATAAAAAGAAAAGAAACTTGAGTTGATATATATATATATATATATATATATATATATATATATATATATATATATATATATAATTTAATATTTCAACATAAGCCTTACTCATAAAAATACTCAAAATTCAAGTCGTATACCCCTAAAACAAATTTTATAACCATAGATCACCTCTCCTCTTTAATAGCAATCACATCTCCTTAAATAACATTCGTATCTTCCTTTAAGAAGATCATATCTTGATGGAGAAAAGGCGGTGGGGTAAGATGTATGGTGGTGGAGAAAGTTATTTAAGGAAGATGATACGAAGGTGAAAGGGATGGAGGGTCTTTTGGAACTTCCGCTGATTATCAAGTGATATTATAATAAGAGAGGAGCTGTGCTGAAAGGGAGTCACTGGTTTTCTTGGAAATCTAGGCACAAGGGCAGATGAGACATCCTCTGGGTCTAGGATTGTTCCTAGATTGGCTGGGAGGATTTGATTGTTTCGGTGAACTGTTCAACTGTCCACAGCATCACAGGAGGAGAACCACCATTCAACATTCAACGTTATTCCAGGTATTTTCCCATGTATAGATTAGTTCCTTATGAAAGATTAAAATTTCATTACTGATTTGCATAAAACCGTATTACTGCTGACTTATATATATATATATATATATATATATATATATATATATATATATATATATATATATATGTTTAGATTCATTCATGCTGAAAGGATGTCGTAGATTGTATTCATTAAAAGGATGATAGTTGTGGCAGTGATTACCCTGTTGGTCGAATTAGGTAAGTCCCTCTCTGGCAAAACTCTAAAATTTAGTGGATTAGTTAGAAAAATTCCAAAGTGGGTTCTTACATTTGGTATCAGAGCGAGGTTTAACTCTTGGACCTGTTAAGATTTTGAATCTATCCGAGTCTTGTTTTCCTCCAATCAGCAGACTTGAATTACGCTCTTACTTCATGATCCTAGCATTAGCTAGGCTTTCAGATAATCGTATCATTCAATTTCAAGCATTCATTTCCTTAACAGTCGTACTTCAGTCATGTCTGTCACAGAGACCTGAATTTATTCTTTGCCTTGACCCTGATATATTCAATCTGCCTCAGAATAATAAGATTAACAATATTCCCTATTCTTTTGCCTGCTTCTATTTTACTCTATCACTAGTTTTACCATTACTATCATGGAAACCAGTTATTCTGAATAGTTAGGCAAAGTAAATTATTATAAATTAAAAATAAACTGAAAATGCATTTCCTAAATAGCACTTTTAGTTGGGTTTTGATGTTGTTGATAAATAAAATACAGTAGATATGGTTGTCCATATTTTATCAGGTTTCTTACGAGCAAGCGAAACATGAATAATGCCAAGTATAGATGGGCGGGATTTGACCCTTAACGCCTCCTCGACCAGTTTTCCTTTTTTCCAACGCACCAACGATTCAACTTATACGTCGCCAAAATGAATATGTCAGGGATAGGGGTCGGGTTTGGAACCTAGGATATTCGCTTCTCAAAACCACCATTTCAACCATTAGGACCTCCCTTTGCCGGTGCCGCACGGATTATTCAAGAAGAAAAGGGGCTCAGTAGCGCAATTTTCAGTGTTTAAATTACACAGAAATCCGGAGAAAATTCGAATCCTCTTGTCGCGTTTGCTTTCAGCATAGCCATCATGATTCCTTCATAGTTAGCATTGTTGAGAATGCAGTAAGATGATGGAGCTTAGTGAAATGAAGTCACCTTCACTAAGTGGGCTCGTAGGCAAATTCTGGCGCAAAATCTATTTTTAGACTATGTCTATTTTTAGACATACGGAGCATAATTTGGGAATTTCAGTTGGAGATTCTTGAAGTATGCGACATGTTGGTAAAAATAGATGAGACCCTTATTTTTAGGACCCAGGCTATTTTTAGACTGTATCTCCTAAAAATATGGAAGTCAAATATTATTTACCCTTAATAATATTTTGACTATAAAAAGCAGTTTACTCTCTTGGAGCACTTCAGTTCGAGTCATGGAGGTGGCTCATGCAACTGACAGAAGGAATCACATGGTTCCTAGGGTTTGATGGCATCTTGCATGGTTGACTTCAGTTGGACTTCAGTGGCAGAAGTTTTGGAGGAGTTAATGGGACAGATAGTGGAGTTGTGTTCTGTTTATCTTAGTTGAACTAGTTGAGATTAGTTTAACTAGCTAATCAATTAGTTATGAGTGGAGTGAATTAAATATTATTTAATTCATTAATTATTAACTCATTAGTCAACTCAAGAACACATCAGTTCACTACAGTGCATGATCAGTTCAGTGGAGACCAGTGAAAGAGGTAGATGAAAGGGTGAGTATAGCTATTAGTTGGAGGATCAGTTGTGCATGAGATTTGCACCACACTTGGAGGAATTGTCCATGAAAATTGAGCAGTCAAGCCAAGGAGATTCGAACCTTGGATCTCTACATAACCAGCCCATGATTGCGCAATAGAGGCAAGGCAATTGGCGGTGAGTTTTGAACAAGTAACCTGTTCAAAACTGAGTTAGATTGTGTGTGACTTTATGAGAAAGTACTGAGTACTTGTGAGGAGTATTGTACTTGTTTTGTTACATGATTTCTCCATTATAATATACACAATAGCTGCGGGGTTTTCAGCTATAGGCTTTCCCCATACATATTGAGTTAATGTGTGATTGATTTGATGTGAGATTGCTTCTATTATTTCCGCATGTGACAATTAATTGTAGAAGAAGGTTATGTGTTATGCATGCAATTCGAAATTGATGTATGATCGGGTTAATATTCATTGAATAAGTGATTTATTGAGCTAATTTCTACATGGTATCAAAGCGAGATTAATTGTCGAGATCTATTACGGTGATTGCAAACTTATTTCCTCGGACAGAGTCTGCATACGGGCCAGGAAGCCTCCGGATTCATCTTTCTTAGGAAAGTGAAAGGTCTGGTAAAAGCCCCTTGCAGTCAATCTCTGATTTGGAAATAATTTGTTTTCAAGTGTAGATCGGAAGCGATAGAGCTTGGAGTTTGGAATTCAAATTTTGCAGTAGTTTTGTTTTCTTGGTGCCGGTGTTGAAAATGTCTTTCAACGGTTTGCGACTCGAATATGCTCTTGAAGGCAGTTCGAATTATGTTGCATGAAAGGATCGCATGGAGGCAGTATTAGAAGATAATGGTCTGAAGGAGTTCGTGGATGCAGATCTCCAAAGGCCCACTGATCCTGCTGAAGTCGAAGCATGGCAAAAGAAGATGGCGAAATGTCGAAGGATCCTGTTGGAGGGCGTCAAGGATCATATTGTATCCAGCCTGCATGGAAAGGCTTCTCCATATTTAATGTGGAAAGCTTTGACGGATCTATTCCAGAGTAAGAGCGACCAAAGGAAGCTGGCGCTCAAAGATAAGCTCGGGAACATCAAGATGGAGAAGGGCGACAGTATCGCCAAATACCTCACGAAGTTCACTCAATGCAGAGATGAGCTGGGAAGTGTGGGGGTTATTGTCGATGAAGAGGACATGGTCGACCTGGCTCTCCTTGGTCTTCCGAAGGCTTGGCACTCATATCAAGATAGTGTCAATGGTCGAGAGAAGCTGCCGGGATGGGAGCGCCTTTGGGCAGATCTCATGCAGGAGGAGATAAGGAGGACTACTCGAGATGGATCTTCATCAAAGGGAGCTGATGAAGAAAACTGCGCTTTGGTGTCCAAAGCAAAGAAGGGGAAGGGTAAGAAAACCTCTCATTCTGGTGCTAAGGGCAAGAAGCAGAATATGGCGAAAGTGAAGTGTTTTCACTGCCATGATCACGGACATTATGCCACCAATTGTCCAAAGAAGAAGAAGAACAAGCAAGCGGGAAGATCTGGAGATGGAGAAGCTTTGGCTTCACAGTTCGAGCTTGACTTTTCACTGATTGCATGCTTGGTTTCAAGTGTGATGGGATCGGTGTGGTTCTTGGACAGCGGTGCGTCATTTCATATGACGGGAGATCGGGAGTTGTTCTCAGATTTGGAGAACAAAGATTTGGGTGTGCACATTGAGATGGGCGATGATGGTAGATACAGTGCGATTGGTATCGGTACCGTATCTTTTCAGAGGGAGTCTGGTAAACCCTTTGTACTAAAGGATGTCATGCATGTACCCGGATTGAAGAAGAACCTGATTTCAGTAGCGATGTTGGAGGATAAGGGTTATGATGTGGTATTCAGCGAAGGAAAAGCCTTCCTGCGCAGTAAGACTACTGGAGAGACCCGGAAGATAGGGGTTCGAACTCAGAACCTTTATCAGTTGCAGGTAGATGACTGCGCAGCTATGGCATGCAAGGCTGGAGATGTGGTGAGCCGGGATGATGAGGGCGAACTATGGCACCGGAGATTGGGCCATCTTCACCATGGAGCTTTGAAGATTCTGCAGCAGATTTCTACTGGACTTCCTAAGGGCACCCTTGCGCAGTCAGATCAGTGCAAGGGGTGTACTTTAGGGAAGTATGTGAAAGCCACCTTTCACGAGAAGGATAGTCGCGCCACGGCGATCCTTGAGAGAGTTCACACAGACGTGTGTGGTCCTTTCTCAGTTGCTTCGACAGCAAAGAACAGGTATTATGTGATCTTTGTTGATGATTTCTCTCGAAAGTGCTGGATCTTCTTCATGCAGAAGAAGAGCGATACATTCGCGAAGTTCTGTGAGTTTAAAGCACTGGTCGAGAAGGAGTCGGGGAAGAAGGTGATTGCTCTAAGGGGTGATAACGGTGGTGAATTCATCTCGGCTGAATTCAAGGAGTTCTGCAGCGCAGAAGGGATTCGGAGAGAGCTCATCGCACCCCATAACCCACAGCAGAACGGGGTGGCTGAGCGGAAGAACAGAACGATCGTGGGTGCTGCACGGGCGATGTTGCATGATCGGGGCCTACCCCTTCACTTGTGGGCTGAGGCATGCAATACAGCAGTGTATGTGCAGAACCGTTGTCCTCACAAGGTTCTTGGCATGAGTACACCGAAGGAGGCTTATTCTGGCAAGAGGCCTGATATTTCCCATTTGCGGATTTTTTGTTCTCCTGTCTACATGCATGTGACGAAGGATGCGAGAAGGAAGCTCGATCCAACTGCTGAGGTTGGAATATTTGTGGGGTACGCTGATACACCTCACAACTATGGGTGTACCTGCCGGTGATGTAAGGCTTGTTGTGCGGCCCGAGGATATAAAATTTGGGAGGAGAAGCCATGCAATGTTAGAAGCGAGAGGAGCTACACTTGCATCTGAGATGAGGCGGTAGTTCCTAAGGAGGAGCTTAGGATGTGGACTATCCACGAAGGAGGTTCGGGAGGTGGAAGAAACCACCCAGGCAGCGCCAACCATCAGAGGGCGCATGCGCACTACAGAAGCTGAGCGACTGGCTCGGGATGCAGAGAAGGTTGTAGGACCACCTACAGCACAGCGCAGACAGAGACAGTCACCGGATCGGTACACTGGATACATGGCTCTTGTGAGTCAATGTGTTGTGACGGAGCCATCCTCCTTTGAGGAAGCTGTGGAGGAACTCGCATGGGTTGATGCCATGATCGAAGAATATGATTCGATCATCAGGAACAGTGCATGGGAGATTGTCCCAAGACCGGTTGGGAAATCAGTTGTAGGTTTGCGATGGATCTACAAGGTGAAGCAGGCGGCTGACGGGAGTGTGGAGAAGTACAAGGCGAGATTTGTCGCCCGTGGCTTCTCACAGATCGAGGGGATTGACTATGAGGAGACCTTTGCACTTGTCGCAAGGTACTCTTCCATACGGACGATCCTTGCTCTCTCAGCGCAGATGGGGTGGCACATTCATCAGATGGATGTGAAGACTGCGTTCCTCAATGGAGTTATTGAGGAGGAGGTGTACATAGAGCACCCTGAAGGTTTCGAGATCTTCAGCAGTGAGTCGCATGTGTGCCGACTCAAGAGAGCACTGTACGGGCTGAAGCAAGCACCTGGTGCTTGGTACACTCGCATAGACAGCTACTTCACCGGGCTTGGATTCTCCAAGAGTGAGGCGGATCCTAACCTGTACCAGATTGTGGTGGAGGGGAAGCTGTTGATCATCGTACTGTATGTAGATGATCTGATTTTGACGGGCGATGAGCGATTGATGCTTTCATGCAGGGAGGATCTTGCACGAGAGTTCGAGATGAAGGACTTGGGCATCCTTCATTATTTCCTGGGATTGGAGATTTGGCAGCGCAGTGGAGGACTGTTTGTTTCTCAGGGCAAGTATGCCCGGGAGATTCTGGAGAAGTTCAACATGCAGAGTACAACCTGATATTATCCTCTTCTGGTGGTTGGAGGACTCGGTCTGCTACTTGGTGGCAAGGGTGCTGGATGCTGCTGTCATCGGCTTGATTGGTGGGGTGTGTATACGGTGACACTGGGCAGTGCTGTGCTATGCGATTGTGACTTTAAATGGTTAAGTTGACCAATCTTTGGGCGGGCAGCATGTGTAGCTATATATTTTATCGGGATATGGTCTATGAGTAAGTGAGGAGGATGGAGAGACGAAGCTCGGCTTCGTGAGTGGGTGGGCGAGAGTCTGGTGGAAGAACATACGGAGGAGTTTGGCCATTGGGTCGATGAGTTTCTGATAACAGCAGGAAGCAGAGATCCGTGGCACTCAGTTCAGCAGAGGCCGAGTACATGGCAGCTAGCTTGGCTGCATGCGAGGCTATTTGGATGAGGAAGATCCTCGCAGGATTGTTCAGGTTGCATTTGGAGCCTACGGTGATCTACTGTGATAACCAGAGTTGCATTAAACTCTCGGCTAATCCAGTATTTCATGATAGGTCCAAACACATCGACATTAGGTACCATCATATCAGAGATTGTGTTCAGTGGAGAATCATGATGCTTTCATATGTTCCCACGGAGCATCGGGATGCCGACATCCTGACGAAGGCGCTCACCAGGAGCAAGTTCGAATTCCACAGAGGCAGGATAGGGGTTGCAGATAATCCATATCTTGTTGAGAGGGAGTGTTGAAATGCAGCAAGATGATGGAGCTTAGTGAAATGAAGTCGCCTTCACTAAGTGGGCCCGCAGGCAAATTCTGGCGCAAAATCTATTTTTAGACTATGTCTATTTTTAGACATACGGAGCATGATTCGGGGATTCCAGTTTGAGATTCTTGGAGTATGCGACATGTTGGTAAAAATAGATGAGACTCTATTTTTAGGTCAAAAGAGGTCAAATTCTATTTTTAGACTACCTCTCCTAAAAATATGGAAGTCAATATTATTTACCCTTAATAATATTTAGACTCTAAACAGCAGTTTACTCTCTTGGAGCACTTCAGTTCGAGCTACATAAGTGGCTCATGCAACTGACAGAGGAATCATGTGGTTCCTAGGGTTTGATGGCATCTTGCATGGTTGACTTCAGTTGGACTTCAGTGACAGAAGTTTGGAGGAGTTAATGAGATAGATAGTGGAGTTGTGTTCTGTTTATTTTAGTTGAACTAATTATTGAGATTAGTTTAATAGCTAATCAATTAGTTATGAGAGTGGGTGAATTAAATATTATTTAATTCATTAATTAGTAACTCATTAATTAATAAGAATACATGAGTTCACTGATTACATGATGGTTCAGTGGAGGCAGGTGAAAGAGGTAGATGAAAGGGTGAGTACGGCTATCAGTTGGAGGTCCGGTTGTGAGATTTGCACCACACTTGGAGGAATTGTCCATGACAAATTGCGCAGTCAGAAAAACAAAAGGAGATTAGAACCTTGGATCTATACATAGGCAATGGTTAGCATGATAGAGAGCCAAGGCAAATAAGCGATGAGTTTTGAACCTGTGACTTGTTCAAAACTAAGCTAGTTTTTGTGTAGCTTTGGGAGATAGTACTGAGTACTTGTGAGGAGTTTGTACTATGTATTTGCTGCATGTTCTCTCCATTTATAATATACTATAGCTGCGGGGTTTTCAGCTATGAGCTTTCCCCATACATACTGTGTTAATGTGTGTGATGATTTGATGTGCGATCGCTTCTATTCTTTCTGCATGTGACAATTAATTGTAGAAGAGATTATGTGTTATGCATGCAATTCGAAATTGATGTGTGATCAGGTTAATCGCCATTGAATAAGTGATTTATTCGGCAAATTTCTACATGGTATTGGAGCCAAGTTAATTGTCGAGATCTATTACGATGATTGCAAACTTATTTCCTCGGACGATGCATACGGGCAGAGGCTGGGTTGTCTTTCTTGGAAAGTGAAAGATGCAGTAACGCCTGCGAGTCAAATCCCGATTTGGGAAATAATTTGTTTTCAAGTATAGATCGGAAGCGATAGAGCTTGGAGTTTGGAATTTAGAAGATAATGGTTTGAAGGAGTTCGTAGATACGGATGTCCAAAAGCCCACTGATGCAGCTGAAGTCGAAGCATGGCAAAAGAAGATGGCGAAATGTCGAAGGATCTTGTTGGATGGCGTCAAGGATCATATTGTATCCAGCCTGCATGGAAAGGCTACTCCATATTTAATGTGGAAAGCTTTGACGGATCTATTCCAGAGTAAGAGTGACCAAAGGAAGTTGGCGCTCAAAGATAAGCTCGGGAACATCAAGATGGAGAAGGGCGACAGTATCGCCAAATACCTCACGAAGTTCACTCGGTCTGCGAAGATGATGCAGGAAGTGTGGGGGTGACATCAAGAAACGAGGACATGATGGGCTTTGGCTCTCCTTGGTCTTCTGAAGGCTTGGCACTCATATCAAGATAGTGTCAATGGTCGGGAGAAGCTGCCGGGATGGGAGCGCCTTTGAGCGGATCTCATGCAGGAGGAGATAAGGAGGACTACTCGGAATGGATCTTCATCAAAGGGAGTTGATGAAGAAAATTGCGCTTTGGTTGCCAAAGAAAAGAAGGGGAAGGGTAAGAAAACTTCTCATTCCGGTGCAAAGGGCAAGAAGCAGGATATGGCGAAAGTGAAGTGTTTTCACTGCCATGATCACGGACATTATGCTACAAATTGTCCAAAGAAGAAGAAAAACAAGCAAGCGGGAATATCTGCAGATGGGGAGGCTTTGGCTTCACAGTTCAAGCTTGACTTTTCAACGGTGCATGTACTTAGTTTCAAAGCGTGATGGGATCGGTGTGGTTCTTGGACAGCGGTGCGTCATTTCATATGACGGGAGATCGGGGAGTTGTTCTCGGATTTGGGGGAGCAAAGATTTGGGTGTGCACATCGAGATGGGGCGATGATGGTGAATACGGTGCGGCGCATCGGTGCGTATCCTTTCGGAAGAGAGGAGTACGGTAGACCCTTTGTATTAAAGGATGTCATGCATGTACACAGATTGAAGAAGAACCTGATTTCAGTAGTGATGTTGGAGGATAAGGGGTATGATGTGGTCTTGATAGAAAGGAAAATCCTTCTGTGAGGTAAGACTGCGGAGAGACTTGGGAAGATAGGGTTTGAACTCGGAGGCAACTGTCGATTTGCGGTGAATGTTGCGCGGCCTGGCATGCGAGTGGGAGAAGTGGTGAGCCGGGATGATGAGGGCGAACTGTGGCACAGGAGATTGGGCCACCTTCACCATGGAGCTTTGAAGATCCTGTAGAAAAATTCTACTGGGCTTCCTAAGGGCACTCTTGCAAAGTCAAATCAGTGCAAGGGGTGTACTTTGGGGAAGTATGTGAAAGCCACCTTTCACGAGAAGGATATTCGCGCCACGACAATCCTTGAGAGAGTTCACACAAACGTGTGTGGTCCTTTCTCAGTTGCTTCGACAGCAAAGCACAAGTACTACGTGATCTTTGTTGATCATTTCTCTCGAAAGTGCTGGATCTTCTTCATGCAGAAGAAGAGCAATACATTCACGAAGTTCTGTGAGTTTAAAACCTTTGAAGAGAGAAGGAGTCGGGGAAGAAGGTGATTGCTCTAAGGAGTGATAATGGTGGTGAATTCATCTCGGCTGAATTCAAGGAGTTCTGCAGCGCAGAAGGGATTCGGAGAGAGCTCATCGCACCCCATAACCCACAGCAGAATGGGGTGGTTGAGCGGAAGAACAAAACGATCGTGGGTGCTGCACGGGCGATGTTGCATGATCAGGGCCTACCCCTTCACTTGTGGGTTGAGGCATGCAATACAGCATTGTATGTGCAGAACCGTTTTCCTCACAAGGTTCTTGGCATGAGTACACCGGAGGAGGCTTATTCTGGCAAGAGGCCTGATATTTCCCATTTGCGGATTTTTGGTTCTCCTGTCTACATGCATGTGATGAAGGATTGGGTGAGGAAGCTGGATCAACTTCGGGGTTGGAATATTTGTGGGGTACACTGATACACCTCACAACTACTGGGTATATTTGTCAGACAGTCGAAAGACTGTTGTGCGACGGGATATAAAATTTCAGGAGGAGAAAGCCATGCAGTGTTCGCTTGAGAGGGAGCTACACTTGCATGCAGATGAGGAGTTGTTAGTTCCTAAGGAGGAGCTTCCGGATGTGGATCAGCCACGAGAGGAAGTTCAGGAGGTGGAAGAGACCACCCATGCAGCGCCAACCATCAGAGGGCGCAAGCGCACTACAGAAGCTGAGCGACTGGCTCAAGATGCAAAGAAGGTTGTAGGACCACCTACAGCACAGCGCAGACAGAGACAGTCATCGTACCGGTACACTGGATACATGGCTCTTGTGAGCAAATGTGTCGTGACAGAGCCATCCTCTTTCGAGGAAGCTGTGGAGGACCCCGCATGGGTAGATGCCATGGTGGAAGAGTATGATTCGATTGTCAGAAACAGTGCATGGGAGATTGTCCCAAGACCGGAGGGGAAATCAGTGGTGGGTTCATGATGGATCTACAAGGTAAACGGGCGGTGACGGGAGTGTGGAGAAGCAAGGCGAGATTTCTTCACCGTGGCTTCTCACAGAATCGGGGATTGACTATGAGGAGACTTTTGTTTTGTCACAAGGTACTCTTCCATACGGACGATTTTTTCTCTCTCGGCACGGATGGGGTGGCACTCCACATTCATCGAGATGGATGAGAAGGCTAGTTCCTCGGTAAGGTTATTGAGGGAGGAGGGTGTACCTTAGAGCAGTTGAAAGGTTTTGAGGTCTTCGGCGGTGGTCACACCGCGCTAATGCCGACTCAAAGAGAGCATGTGCGGAAGTGCAGAGGCAAGCACCTGTGCGCCGGTACACTCGCATAGACAGCTACTTCACCGGGCTTGGATTCTCCAAGAGTGAGGCGGATCCTAACCTGTACCAGATTGTGGTGGAGGGGAAGCTATTGATCATCATACTGTATGTAGATGATCTGATTTTGACGGGCGATGAGCAGTTGATACTTTCATGCAAGGAGGATCTTGCACGAGAGTTCGAGATGAAGGACTTGGGCATCCTTCATTATTTTCTGAGATTGGAGATTTGGCAGCGCAGTGGAGGACTGTTTGTTTCTCAGGGCAAGTATGCCCAGGAGATTCTGGAGAGGTTCAACATGCAAGGCTGCAAGCCTGTTGACACTCCTCTTCCTGGTGGTTGGAGGAAGGAGGATGCTACTTCAGCGGAGGTAGTGGATGCCACTGTCTATCGACAGTTGGTGGGGTCGCTTATGTATCTGGTCAATACACGACCCGATATATGCTATGCAGTTAACCAGCTTTCGCAAGCTATGGTTAAGCCTACCAAGCTCTTTTGGAAGGTAGGCAAGCATGTATTGCGCTATATCAGAGGCACATCGGGATATGGTCTATGGTACAGACAGGAGGATGGAGTGAAGCTTTCTGGCTTCACTGATGCAGATTGGGCAGGGAGTCCAACAGACCGGAAGAGCACTTCTGGAGGAGTTTTCAGCATTGGGTCGACAGCAGTTTCCTGGTACAGCAGGAAGCAGAGATCTGTGGCACTCAGTTCAGCAGAGGCCGAGTACATGGCAACAAGTTTGGCTGCATGCGAGGCTATTTGGATGAGGAAGATCCTCGCAGGTTTGTTCAGGTTGCATTTGGAGCCTACAGTGATCTACTGTGATAACCAGAGCTGCATCAAGCTCTCGGCTAATCCAGTATTTCATGATAGGTCCAAACATATCGACATCAGGTACCATCATATCAGAGATTGTGTTCGGCGGAGAATCATGATGCTTTCATATGTTCCCACGGAGGATCAGGATGCCGACATCCTGACGAAGGCGCTCACCAGGAGCAAGTTCGAATTCCACAGAGGCAGGATAGGGGTTGCAGATAATCCATATCTTGCTGAGAGGGAGTGTTGAGAATGCAGCAAGATGATGGAGCTTAGTGAAATGAAGTCGCCTTCACTAAGTGGGCCCGCAGGCAAATTCTGGCGCAAAGTCTATTTTTAGACTATGTCTATTTTTAGACATACGGAGCATAATTCGGGGATTCCAGTTGGAGATTCTTGAAGTATGCGACATGTTGGTAAAAATATATGAGACTCATATTTTTAGGTCCCAAGCTATTTTTAGACTGCCTCTCCTAAAAATATGGAAGTCAAATATTATTTACCCTTAATAATATTTTGACTATAAACAGCAGTTTACTCTCTTGGAGCACTTCAGTTCGAGTCATGGAGGTGGCTCATGCAACTGACAGAGGAATCGCGTGGTTCCTAGGGTTTGATGGCATCTTGCATGGTTGACTTCAGTTGGACTTCAGTGGCAGAAGTTTTGGAGGAGTTAATGAGACAGATAGTGGAGTTGTGTTCTGTTTATTTTAGTTGAACTAGTTGAGATTAGTTTAACTAGATAATCAATTAGTTATGAGTGGATTGAATTAAATATTATTTAATTCATTAATTAGTAACTCATTAGTCAACTCAAGAACACATCAGTTCACTACAGTGCATGATCAGTTCAGTGGAGACCAGTGAAAGAGGTAGATGAAAGGGTGAGTAAAGCTATCAGTTGGAGGTTCAGTTGTGCATGAGATTTGCATTACACTTGGAGGAATTGTCCATGACAATTGCGCAGTCAAGCCAAGGAGATTCGAGCCTTGGATCTCTACATAACCAGGCCATGATTGCGCAATAGAGGCAAGGCAATCAGCAGTGAGTTTTGAACCAGTGACTTGTTCAAAACTGAGTTAGATTGTGTGTGACTTTATGAGAAAGTACTGAGTACTTGTGAGGAGTATTGTAATTTTTTGGTTACATGATTTCTCCATTATAATATACACAATAGCTGTGGGGTTTTCAGCTATAGGCTTTCCCCATACATACTGAGTTAATGTGTGATTGATTTGATGTGAGATCGCTTCTATTATTTCCGCATGTGACAATTAATAGTAGATGAGATTATGTGTTATGCATGCAATTCGAAATTGATGTGTAATCGGGTTAATCTCCATTGAATAAGTGATTTATTCAGCTAATTTCTACAGGAATGATTAGATCTGAGATGAGGCGAACATCTGTCTGAAGTAAAGGGTGAAAATCTGTGTGATGTATCTGTTCTGAAGAATTGCAATGACCTAAATGTCTGAAGAACCATACGCTTGTTTGCCACAGAGGAAGCGCGTATATACGTGGCTTATCTGAAGAGAAAGCGCGTATGCGCAATGAAATTAGATATGTAATATGTACAGAAGTATACGCTGGTTTATGTGAACGAAAGAGCGTATCTACGCGACATCAGTGAAAGGAAAGCGTGTATGCAAACTAGGGTTTGCTGAAGTCTGTGGTAAGAACTGTCTGATCTGTTTTGCTGGTTTACTGATATCTAATAGTGATTTATATGTATCAGTTTCATGTTTGACTGTGCTTAAAAGTATGGAGTGGGTCCAGTCTGAAAATATGATGAAACGTGGCATGCAAGTTATGTCCTAAAGGAAGCTTTGGATCCAGTGTGAAAATTGATGAAACGTGGTCCATAGAGGTGCTGAGGGTTGTAGCCTTCAGTCAGGGGGTTGTAGCTCCCTTCCAGGTGAGGCTGGTAAACGAGAGCAGGGGGTCATAGCTCCCCGCTCGAGGTGAGGGCAGTAAACAAGATCGAGGGGGTCGTGGCTCCCTTCCGGGGAGAGGGTTTGGTAAACGAGTCGGGGGTTGGAGCTCCCTTCCGGAGAGGGCGGTAAATGAGCACGGTGGGTGCCTGTGTGCTGGTAGGAGTCTGCACCAGCACATATGTTGTAAGATGTTTTCTCTATAATAAAATATTGAAGGCTGAGCAACTGCAGTGGTGGTTTTCTCCCGACTTGGGTTTCCACCTAAAAATCTTGGTGTTCATGTGCGATGCTTTGTGTGATGGTTTATTATGTTGTTCCTGCACATTTTTACTGATAACTTAACATCAGATGAATGAATATTGCAAAGAACTAAGTTAATAAATATCTGCATATTTAGATCTCTGCTAATACGTGAGTTGTATGAAGGATATCCATGTGTATATGCGAGTTTACTAAAGGAAAGTAGCGTATGGGTTTTAGAGCATGAAAAAGTAAAAAGTTTTAGTTTTCCCTAAATACTGATTCACCCCCCCCCCTCTTAGTATTTTTCTCAACAATTGGTATCAGAGCAGGTTCTTCTGCAGAAGCTTGATCGCTTGAAGGAGATCCGTCGCAATGGGAAGTCTTGAAGGAGTAATGTCTATAAAGCCACCTCTATTCAATGGAAGCAATCTAATATTCTGGAAGGTATGAACAAAATAATATCTGCAAAGTCTTGGTGCAGATGTATGGGCAATCGTGGAAGAAGGTTATCAATACCCAGCAAGTATTCCTAATGATGCAGCGGAAAGGAAGAAGTATGAAATCAATGCCAAAGTAGTAAATGTCTTATTAGGAAGCATGTCTGAACTAGAATTTGCTAAAGTGATGTAGTTAAATTCAGCAAAAGAAATATGGGACAAAATCATTCTGAGTTATGAAGGAGATACAAAGGTAAAAAGTGCAAAACTCCAAACTCTTAGAATTGAATATGAAAATTTAAAGATGCATAGTGATGAAAGTATTGCTAGTTTCTTTCTTCGTCTAGATGATATTGTAAATCGAATGAGAAATTTGGGTGAAACCATAACCGATACTACTCTGGTGGAAAAATTCTTAAGATCCTTGACTTCAAAATTTGACTCTAAAGTTTCAGCTATTGAAGAAAGGCAAGATCTTCAAACTCTTACTATTGTTCAATTACATGGTATTCTGACTGCTTTTGAAATGAGACAAGAAGGTCCTTCTCAAATAAAAGAAGCTGATTTTAAAGCGTCTGCAAAAGGAAAATAAAAGGAAGTTGTCAAAGAATCCAGCTATATATCTGAAGAAGAAGAAGCGAATTTTGTGAGAAAACTCCAACTAGGTACTGGAAGATTCAAAGGTAAACTTCCCTTCAAATGTTTTGATTGTGGAAGAGTTGGTCACTATGCTGCTAAATGTCCTTATAGAGATAAATATGGTAAAGGGAAACAATTTGAAAAGAGGAAGATTTATTATGCAAATGAAGATGATGATGAAGTGTCCAGTGAAGATGAAGAAGATTCTGACCAAGCTCTACAAGTGCTCATGGCAAACAAGCAAAAGAAGAAGGCTACTCAAGGAAAGGAGATACCTCAGAAATCATGTATAGCAGAAAGTGAAGAAGATGAAACAGGTATTGATCGTTGTTCTTGTATTTCACTTACCTGTATATGCAAAGGCAAAGATAGTGAAAGTAACAGTATGGATCTAGAAGAAGATGTCAAGATTAAAGTTGAAGATCAACAAACATCATCTAAGGAGAGAGAAAGTCTAGAAGCAAATGATGAAAGTAATGATTGGTATCAATTTGAAAGGAAGGAATCTATCTACAAATATGTGATCTCTAGGATGAATGAAAAGATTGAAACACTAAATGGACGGATAGACAAGTATCAAGGATTGTACACTCATGCAACCAATCAAGGTGAAAAACTTAAAGCAGAAATCATTTCTCTACAAGCAGATCTTGAAGCATCAAGTAAGAAGAATGAGGAACCTCTACAACCATTTGAAAAGGAAGGCCTTGAAGCAGAAATTATTTCTCTCAAAGAAGATCTGGAAAAATCAAATAAGAAGAATGAAGAGCTGCAACAAACATGTGAAGAAAACGAAAATTGGTTGAAAGAAGAGATTCTAAATCTGAAGGATCAAGTAGAAGATGGAAGAAGGAAAGAAGAAAACATGACAAAGCAATGTCAAGCCTTGGAGGTTGAGGTAAACATTCTCAAAGGTAAATTAGAAGAAAAAGTAAAACTTTTGAGGTTTCAAGATAGTACTAATATTTTGGACAATATTCTGAGTAATCAAAGGTCTCCTGTTATCAAACTTGGTCTTGGTTTCCATGAAACTGTTAAAGGAGAATCTAGCTCACAAGGAAGTGCTAAAAATTCAGAGGATGTCAATACAAAACCTGAAGTGTTGAAAGAGACAAAAGGTCAACCAAAAATGATGAAATCTCAAAGGAAATCAGTCAATAATGTTGAATGCTTAAATGTCATAATTATGGGCATGTTGCAGCAAATTGCAGGAGTAGATCATTTCAGCCTCAAACAAACAGATCCTACATAGAAAGGTACTCTGGTTTCTTCAAGGGATATTGTCTTTCATGTAACAAGTATGGAAATAAAGCAGCTGATTGTAAAAGGAGGAAGATTAGAAATACTCATTATGATTCTTATGCTTATTTCTTTGGACACATGAGATGTTATTCTTGTAACAAGTATGGACATGTAGAAAAGGAATGCAGGTTGAACAGATATGAGAAATTGGATAACTTCCAGCACACAAATATAAAGTTCAAACAAATCTAGAAAAAGATGGAGGACCGATCAGAAACGTAGGGAATATTGACCCTACTGCAGTCAACCGCTTCTAAAGCTTACTTCTCTGATTGACTGCAGGAATGATGTGGGATACATTATGAGATTTAGTAGTGTATCGTCACAGGGGGAGCAATGTATGATGACTCTCATGGTTGATTTGATTTTTCTGGTTATATGTATTTCTGACAGAGCATCTGGTATGAAGACGACAGGTACAGGAAGTACAAGTTCAGGGGGAGATGAAGGAATGTGAAAAATTTCTATGCTTCACTTTCCATACGCGGGTTCTATGAACAAAATTCGTGTATACACGCGATTTCCAGCAGACACAGTCGCGTATGCATTAATGATAAGAGAATTTATATGATAGCTGAAGATCTAGAGCAGAGGTTCAGGGGGAGCATCAGTCTGATTGTTAATAACTATATTATTAACTCAGTATCAGCTTAGTTGCTCAGTTCTAAATTATGATGATATGATACTTGGTTTCTGATGTTGAAAATTATGGATGAGTCATGTTTGCTTTTTGATGAAGAGTATTCGTTGCTGAGATGAAAGTCTTATAATTCGAAGATAAGGACAGTTCATGCAGAGATTGTTGTTGGTGACTTGCTGATGAATGTATTCAGGTTGCACAAGTTAAGGAGGAGCACTGGTTCAGGGGGAGCATCAGGTTGAATACTAATAATTGCATTGTTGGCACTATGAGTGCTTATTCTCTGATACTCATGCTTAAATGATGATGACTTGATACATAGTTTATTATGATGAGATTTTGAGCCTTGTTTGCTGAAAATTATCTTTTGTGCTCACACATGGATGAATTGGAAGTCTTATGATTCAGAGATAAGAATAGATCATGCAGAGTTTGTTACTATGGTTGAGATCTTTTCCCTACACATGTTACTTCATGTTAAATCTTAAAGATCATGGTGATATTGGACCACATGGATGATTAACACATATTTGAAGATGTTCTACTGGTATGATAATCTCTCTTGGAAAGATTGTATTGATGTTGCAAAGAATCTGAAGGCTTGGTTACTAATGTGCTTATGCTACAACCGTTGGATGATGCTTGAAGACTCAACTACACTATTCTATCTATCTGTAGTCCAGGGAAGCATTCAAATATCTTAGAAAGAAGCTGAACACTGTCTTTTTCTCACAGAGGATCAGATCTGGTTAAAATATAGAAGATGGTATTGGATACGCGGGTTTCCTGAAACACAGTCGCGTATATACGCTAGTTCATGCACATAAAACCGTGTATGTCTGGTTGCTGACATTTTCTGTTTGGGGTCAGCTTTCTTCAGCACAGCTGCAATGCTGTTTGGTATCTCTGATACTGTTTGGTACCTCTGGTGGTGTTCTAGTTCTCATAATTCTATTTCTAATGTTTTGATAAAGATGCCTTGATGATTTGTTGGTGAAAGTGTTCAGGATGCACAAACTAAGGGGGAGCCTTAGTCATATGGAAAGGATGCTTGGATGCACAGATTCAGGGGGAGCATTAGCTTTGCTAAGTATAATGAATTGTTGGCATTATGATGATTCTGAAATATGTTCTTTGAAGTCTTTCTGGTATTGGTCATAAATGGTCATATTTGTAATTTGATGAAAAGGTCTTGTTGAGACCCATGATGAAAATTGTAATATTCAGTCATGTAAGGACTTGAAAAATTTGTAAACCCACTTGGTTGGGTAGCTGAGTCAAATTTTGTAAACCCTCTTGGTTGGGTAGCTGAGTCAAAATTGTAAACCCACTTGGTTGGGTAGTTGAGTTGAGATATGTAAACCCACTTGGTTGGGCATTTGAGTCTCATATGTA
>CM076579.1:1605024951-1605422494 GCA_034641835.2 Pinus albicaulis
CTGACACATGATTGTTTTGGAGAATATTGCAGGTTTCAGTACAAAAGTACACATTGGAAAGACTTGTAGAAGTTTATAGAGTTTATTGTTCAAAATGTTTGGATGGCTCAGTTGGTAACTTTGAGTTTGTTTGGATACCTGGGAAAATTCTAGGATGTTGTTATGACAAGAATTTCAGGTGGAATACTTGTAAAATATGAAAGCTAAAATAGACTTCTTATTCTTTGATGGCTATGTGAACTAGACTCGTATTTCCGACTTCTTCGTGCTATTTAAGTGGATGTAGTTGTGTAGAAGTTGATAATTTTTATGTTAATCTACCAAGCGACTCAAATGATGTGTGACAACAGCTTATTTGCTTCAAAGGTCGACCCATTTAATTTGGTTGATTGTGGGCAGATCTCGAAGTAGTGGAAGAGGCTTTTTTTTTGTCGCTCACTTTTTCCTTTCGACCTTCCACTTTCGAAAAGAGTAAAACATTGGATTGCAATGTTTTTCCGAATTTGAAAAAAACTAGAGATTGAGGCTTTTAAGGAAGTTCTAAGCAAAAGAAAAGTTAGCTTTTGTCAATATTAATATTTATTCTAACACTGGGTAAATTTTTGGGCAATCATATGTCGTTTTTAATTCTACTTAGGTAACACAAGTAACCACAAGATGAGAGTCGTGCAACACAAGAACCACATCAAAGTTGATTAAGGGCGTGTTACAATATCATTGGTGGGTTGACTTTGTCGTGCGGGTATTTCAATCCTTTAGCAGCTCCCCGTAGCCTATTTTCATTTGAGTCTTTCAATTTAAAGGCTCCTTATCGTGTGGAAGATCCTGGTTTCAGGGCTGGAGGTCAGTCCAAATACATACGTAAGACTCTGCTATTGATGCTCGGAGCCGTGGGAGGTAAAGGAAGTGGTAGAGATAAATAGGTTAATTCTTCTCATTAAATTAATTGTCGGTTCAAATCTAGCCATTGGCCTAAAATAGCTTCACGTATTCTATGACCGAGTGAATTTCAATTTCCTATTATGCTAGCAGGGCAAGTGTTCTTTGCTTAGGATGAGTGAGTGCCTTCGCCTTTTCTTACTCATGAAGGTTCTTGCATCCGCAGCAAGTGTTGAGGGCAAAGACATCGCACCTTTGATGGAATTGGGGATAGTTCTGGAGTGTGAAAAGTCATTAATGATTGCTCATTCAAGAACCGAATCGCTCACCAACAGAAGATAACCTAAAGTATCACTGCTATAACATATAATTATTCAAGCTATAGACCGGGATTTTTGCCGAAATTTCGGGGCCTACTAGGTCAAAAGAGTTTGAACCGCCTCCGATACCAAATGTAACACCTCACCTCGTTACTACCATACTTGATACCATGTGCAAGGTCTCTCGTCTCACTTATAAAACAAAACACTTATCCGATTCCCTACAGTTAGCAGATTTAATTTTTGCAAGAGAATTTAAACATGATTTTTAAGTTAAATCTAAGTAAGCGCTAATGCTTAAACCACGGTGACTAGCCGATGCTCGAAATATAATAATTAACCGATGCTAAGAGGAGTAATTAACCGATGCTAATAGGAGGAATACCCGGAGACGGAGAGATCCAACTAGAATACCCCGGAACCGTGATCCTCCTCTTCGACTGATCGGACAGTTACGTGAACCAAAATGTTCCTCCCGTACCCAAATTTAGAATTTAATCCTAAATCCAGAGGACGCCTCCTCTCGCCCCCGTGCCCTGTAATCCCGAGAACAAGTGAGTCTCCTTCCCACCCTTGATAAATTTTACCATAACAACCTCCGCAAATTCATCACGACAAACCTTTCTCCATTTCCTCACAACACCCTTCTCCCCCTTCTTTCCCCAAAAAAAGACCCCTTCCTCCTTCATGACTTCGTGTTTAAATAATAATCCGCCCCACCGCCATAACACCATCCAAACTAACATCCCACCGCCACACTCCCCTCGAGATAAGGCCTCCATAAATGTAGAAATGAATGTTTTTAAAGAGGGTATCATTCGAGTGATATGGTTCTCATTAATGAGATATCCTTTGGATGTAATAAGATAAGGTTGTATTAATGAGAGGTCATTCGAACAAGAGGATATGATTTATTAATGAGAGGTAACTTGAATGCAAGAGGATAAGATGTATAAGGTTGTATTAAACAGCCGTCATTTAAATGAAAAGAATATGATTGTATTAATTTGAATGTATTCAATCGGGGTGCTGTTTAATTAATCATTCTAATTATTTTTTTAAAGTTAGTTTTTCTTTATGTTGGTCTTTTAACTTTTAGTTAAATATTAGGAAGTAGGGACTTATGGTGTGGGTTGTTACAGGTTTTGATTCCTCTTTTCTTGATAATTACTTGTGAGTTATGTTGGCTTCTTTTACTTCTTTGTTATATTATCTTTCATCAAGCGATTACCAAGTTATGTGTGTATGAAGATCACAAGACAAGAGACACAAGATGTAGGCACTCTGCCAGGACAAAACCCCTATCTAGGGGAAAACCCAGTCAAAATCTCTTCTTTCAATAATTTTCTTGAGATAATCCAAGAATCTTTACCCTAAACACAGACTTCCTCCAACCACCAAGTCAGCCCTTCCTTCCAGCAACTCTGATCTAGACCTTCGACCTTGCAGCAACAAAGCTTCGACCTATGCAGCAGCAACACTTCGACCCCTGCAACTTCGAACCTCCTGCAGCTTCGACCTCTTGCAACTTCGACCTACTGTAGTAGCAAAATTTCGACCTTGCAACACCAACAACTTCGATCCTACAACTGCCTAGTAACTTCGCAGAAAAGAGAGAGAGAGAGCCCAAAAACTTTAATCCTGCACCTTTCCTTCTTCTTCTTGCACTTCGCACTTTTTACTACACTTCTTCTTAAGTGTATCGAACTTGTTGAGTGGATGATTAAATAGATCGAACTGCACTTGTATATAAAGGCTTCTCGAGGGTCAAATTGCTCCCTTTCAGGTCGACTTGGTGTGGAGGTGACAAAATTCATTTTTGACTCAAAAATAATTCTTTTTACATGATTCAAAATCCCAAGAAAGGTCTCATAAAATATACAATGACTCTAATGACTCAATATAAATCGTAGGAGTCCATAATGGGGAATTTGACTAATTAAATATGACCCAAGCATGAAACCCATGCTTTAATAAGTCATTGTAATAATAATAAAAATTTTCTTTTTCATTCTTTTGATAAATACATTACGTAATGGCTCAAATACATTTATGAACATTGAACCTAGTTACATTCTTCAACACTCCCTTTTAACTAGGAAGGTATTCATAATAACAAGTACAAGGAAGATCTCACCACATATGTGTGAAATTTTCAAACTGAAAACTATATAGTTGCAGCGATAGATTTATCTCTCCCACTTATTATTTCAATCAGTTATTATTCAGAAATCTTCTGGAAAATATTGAAATAAATACTACTGCAACATTCACAAATACATATGCAGAGAAATAAATAGTAGGGAACATAAGCACAAGAATCAATCACATGTACACAGTTATTTTTGGACAATTTGTTGGAAATGTTGTCATTGATGGCAAAGCGAGAAGCAAAATAGCAGAGTAGCAGAGGCAATAAAAAGAGACAAGAAGCAGAAGCAGAGAGAGACAAAGAGAGCAGCATAGAAGCAGAGAGAGGGCCATTTGAAGAAGCAGGGCAGCAAAAAGGAAGCAGCCCAGGTTACAGAGAAACAGAGAAACGGTCCTACACTGACATGCACTGTAACTGTAAAACAGAGAAACGACCCTGCACTGACATGCACTGTCGTGCACTGTCATGCACATTAACTAAAAGCAGAGAAATGGTCATGCCGAATAGGGTTGAAATGGTAGTTAATTGCATTAAATCCTTATTTGTTTATATCAGTTGAAGCCACAACATTATCGAAGGAAAGGAAGGTGGAATTATAAACTGAGACGGAACCCTGAGATATGGAACCTTGATTTAATGAAGAGTGGGACAGTAATGGCGCAAGACAATAGAATATTCGGCATAATGATGGTCTAACACTTAAAAGCAGTCTCTGCATAACGGCATAGTCTTGTAGCTTTTAAAAGGAGTCGATTTCCTTCTGAAGCTGAGGGTTTCGATAATTGTTCTAGAAGGTTTCTATAACTATTGGGATAGGTATGCAGAAGCGTGTTGTTATAAGGTAATGGACCATCGATTAAAAAATTAAAATAGAAATGCATATACTGTGGAGAACTACATGCCAAGTTTGCAGGAAAGCGGAACCATATACTAAACGGAACGTAAAGGCGGAAAACAACTAAAACAGAGTTAAAAAGGGCAGAACCTTGATCAAGCATTAAGCGGAACCATGAAGCAGGGAATAGTGACGGCGGTTTCAAATTAAAAACCGGTAGTATCGCGCAAATAAAAAATGGTAAATGGTTTCACAAATAAAAACGCGATATCGCTCTTCACTCGCCACGTGTCCTAAGGTGGTTTTCAAAAACCATTTTCATCGCGTAAATGTTGAGAGTTAAAGCTCGGTAACGAAAAAAATGCGATATCCATTATATGCCGTCGGATATTGATTGTGAACGCGATAAGCCTACAACCGTAGGATGAGAAGGGGAGTTAAGCGCTGGGGCCCAGTCCATCGAGCAACTTTTGAATATTAATCCTCGTGCAAGTGTGTAACGCGATATTCAATTGTGTCTGTTCGATTGAGGTTTGGAGAGCGACAATTTATGGATCGTTCGATCTGTCCAGCGATTAGTTGAGGTAAGGCACTAGGGCCCAGTTGATCTTTCGCGTTATGTTTGGTTATTAACAATGGTAAGTCATTGTTGAATGGTCAATATATATATATATAAGTGACTATGGCCCGAAGATTTCGTTTAATACAAATGCTGGTGAATGTTTTTGATCGAAGCCTATGGTAAGGTCTTTAACCTTTGAGTTGGGTCATAATACATGTAATGTTTATTGGCCCAAATGGAGGCGGATCCCACGTAAAGGAATGTAAGATGTGGGTTAGTAAAGTAATGTGCTTGGATATTATTGCATAAGGAAAGGTGTGATTATATTGGGTATGACAAAGTCCTTGGTGAATGTTTAATACGCAGTGAATAGACTGTGGGGCCCGATACATATACATATGGTTGCATAATCATGTATTCAAGGTAAAGATCATTGAGATATGCTATGGGCTTTATCATATGGTTTTGACCACAAAAGGAAAAGTAAAGGTCCGCTTGCATAATCTGTTGTTACTTTGGGTTTATATGATTTATTCAAATATTAATTCGAATATGCATACAATGGTCCTAATATGGTTTTAACCATAGGCTTAAAGCAGAAAAGAAATTAAAGCTTCCGCATAGAAGAATTAAAGTCTAGGTTTAAATTATAAAACCGAGTATATGCTGTGACTTATATAACGTTTTGGTCGGAATATTCGAATATTGATTCGACATATTATGAGTTGGGTTTTGACTATGGTTTTAACCATAGGTGTGAGGATAAAAAGAGAAAAAGCCTCCGCTAATATAATTGGTTGTACCGCTGTAAAACTCACAGTGAACAGTGAACTGATTTATAAAAGAACTTCTGCAATAAACAAAAATTGCCCAGATCAGAGAATGTAATGGTGTTAAATGATTTTGATAACCAGTAGATGTAAAAAGAAAATCTTCCGCACACATCTTTTTTAATTATCAGTGCAAGACAAATGAATGAAGAGGTAGTTATTTATACAATGAGAACTTGAGAGTTATCGGGGAGCGAAACTTGTGAAACAGGGATATATACAGCAGAAACACAATTGAAGTGGAGAGTATGCAGAAACTAATAAAGACACAGGGAATTTACAGACATGAAAATGTAGGAGAATATGCAGAACAGTTACACTACAGCAGCAGAAAAGACAAACTCACAAAGAGCCAAAAGCTAAATGGATTGAACTGAAATTATTATTGTAACTAAAAATGTAAATGCTTTAATTGTTTGTGATACATTGGCAAGTATCCGAAGGAAAACAAAAATCCCACTGTAATATTGAAATTTGTACATATTGTTATATTTTTTCTAAATGAGTTGGACAAAGGAATGAGAAGGTAGAAGCCAAAGAGTCATGGCTATTCACTCCAAATTCCTTGTGGAATACAAACAGTCATGAGGAGAACTCTACAAATAATATCCAATTGATATGCATAGGGTGGTGAGAGAATGCAGAATTGAGGCAGAGAAGATAAGAAGAAGGAGGAGCTGAAAGAGATGCTGTGAAAAGGCAGAGATGATTTAAGACAGATAAGAAAGCTGGAGGACAGCAGTGAAGAAGGTACAGAACAGAGCTGATATCCAAGGTAAATCAACAAGTGTTTTCTTTTGAGAGAGTGAGGAAGTTGGAGCTTCCCTATCAAGTTGTAGCTTGATAGATATCAGTTGAAGCTGACTGAGGTTGGAGCCTCCTGTAGGTTGGTGCCTGCAGAAAATTGATGGGAGTTGGAGCTTCCTTGAAAGTTGTAGCTTGCAGAATTGAGGTTGGAGCCTCCTGTAGGTTGGTGCCTACAGAAAATCAGTGGTGAGAGGGAGTTGGAGCTTGCCTTTACATCACAATAATAATAAGATGTGGTTTTCTCCCTTTATGGGTTTCCACTTATATCTGCTGCCTCTATGTGTGATGTTTATGTGTTGATATGGTGTATCCAATTTGCTTAATACTTGTTGCTCTCATATTAAGTCTGTTGTCACATTATCTTAATACTGGTTGCTCACATATTAAGATTGCTCACATATAACGTTGATCATGAAATTAAGTTGTAAATAAGTTTAAAGTCAGTTTAAAAGTTCATGAATGTGTCCAACTGATTCACGCCCCTCCCCCCCTCTCAGTGTAACTAAGGGTTCAACAATTGGTATCAGAGCCGGTTCCTTGTGTATCAGTTTAACAACTGAAAGGAGATCCTAGGTCCCCAAAATGGCTAGTCAAGAAGGATGCTCAACCAATAAAGCCCCTTTTTTCACCGGTGCAAATTATGCCTTCTGGAAAATCATAATGAGAACATACATAATGTCTCTAGGAATAGAAGTTTGGGCTGTTGTGGAATTTGGATATGCCCCAAAGGCAACTGATTCAGAAAAAGAAGCCAAACAAGATTTTGTAGCTAATGCAAAGGCCGTGAATGCAATCTTAAATGGACTGTGTGAGGCAGAATTTATCAAAGTAATGCACAGCAAGACTGCCAAAGAAATGTGGGATACACTAGAAAACATCCATGAGGGAGACAAAAAGGTGAAGACAGCCAAACTTCAAGTCTACAGAGCCCAGTTTGAAAATATAAAAATGAATGATGATGAAGACATAGCCAGCGTCTTTTTAAGGGTTGCAGAAATTGTGAATAACATGAATAGGAGAAACCATAAAAGAAGCTGTAATTGTTCAAAAGATTCTAAGATCTCTTCCATCCAGCTTTAACCCCAAGGTTTCTGTCATAGAAGAAACAGCTGATTGGGAAACCTTGACCATGAACCAATTACTTGGAAATCTAACAGCCTATGAGATGAGACTGCCACAGAGGAAGTCAAATGTGAGGGAGGCAACCTTTAAGACAGAGAAGAAGAAAGAAGAAAAGGAAGATATATGCTCTTGCTTTAATGAAGAAGAGGCCAAATTTGTCAGGAAATTGGATAGAGGCTCAGGTAAATATAAAGGCAAACTTCCATTTAAATGCTTTAATTGTGGAAGAGTTGAACACTATGCTGCTAAGTGTCCTCATAAGAAAACAAAGAATCAGACTCAAGAATCAGAGAAAACCATATCAAAGAACTAGCAGAAAGGGAAGAGATTTAATAGAAAGTCTTTCTATGCTCACCAAGACAGCAGTGCATCTGAAGACTCAGATGAACCCTCAAGTGAAGAAGGAACCTCTGAATTTATATTGATGGCTATAGAAGAGCTTGAAGGATTCCTTCTAGAAGATGAGGAAGAAGGTGAAGTTGACCTTGAGGGGGAGCTAAGAAGTGCTCTGGAAGAAATCGACAGACTCAAACTGAAGTGCAGAAAACTGAAAGACATTCTCCTCAAATATGTAAGAGAAGAACAAAATTCAGAAGTCCTCATTTAGTTGAAAGTAGAGCTTGAAGAAGCCAAGAAGGTAGAAGACATTTTACTTAACCAAATTAAGGATAAGATTCAAGAACAAGAGAAATTGGAAGAAGAAGTAGTATGCTTGAGGAAGAAATTAGAAAATGCCCAAAGGAAAGTGCCAATAAATAATTCTCACATGACAAGTTCTGATAAGTTGAATGAAATTCTGGATGCTCAAAGATCTCCTCTGATAAAAACTGGGATAGGCTATGAAGGAGAATCAAGCAAAGGCAAAGGAAAGGAAAGCAAAAATATCATTTTTGTAGAAGCAGATAAGGATAATAATGTTGAACCCTTAGTTAAACTGAGAGGGGGGAGAGGGGGGGAGGGGGGGGGGGGGTGAATCAGTTTAACACATTCATGGACTTTTAAACTTTTTCATTAAACTTTATTAACACCTTCATTTCATGATCAACATAATGTGTGAGCAATCTTTATTTGTGAGCAGCAATTAATAAGCAGATTAGACACTGTATTAGTAGTCTTAATATGTGAGCAACAAGTATTAGTAGACTAGATATACCATATCAACACATAGACATCATGCACATAGACACCAGATATAAGTGGAAACCCATAAAGGGAGAAAACCACATCTTATTATTGTTGTGATGCAAAGGCAAGCTCCAACTCCCTCTCACCACTGATTTTCTGTAGGCACCAACCTATAGGAGGCTCCAACCTCAATTCTGCAAGCTACAACTTGCAAGGAAGCTCCAACTCCCGTCAATTTTCTGCAGGCACCAACCTACAGGAGGCTCCAACCTCAATCAGCTACAACTAACATCTATCAAGCTACAACTTGATAGGGAAGCTCCAACTTCCTTACTCTTTCAAAAGAAAAAACACTTGTTGATTTACCTTGGATATCAGCTATGTTTTGTACCTTCTCTTCTGCTGTCCATCAGTCCTCATATCTGCCCTACTTCATTTCAGCATCTTCTCGGATTCTCTATCAGCTCCTCCTCCTCCTCCTTTGCCTTACTGCTTCATTTCTGCATTCTCTTACCTCACTCTCTAACCGCTCTATGCATATCAAGTTGATATTATATATAGAGTTCATCACATGACTGTTTGTATTCCACAAGGAATTTGGAGTGAACAACCATGACTCTTTGGCTTCTGCCCTCTCATTCCTTTGTCCAACTCATTTAAAAACGTATAACAATATGTACAAATTTCAATGTTACAGTGGGATTTTTCTTTTCCTTTGGATACTTGCCTTTGCATCACAAACAATATAAAACAATTAAAAATTTACATTTTCAGTTTCAATATATAAACTTCACTCAGCCCTTGGCTTGCTGGTTTTGTCCTTTTTGTTGATGTCATGCAACTGTCCTGCATACCTCTATTTACTGCAACCCTGAGCAACTGTGCATGTATACCTGTTCACTGCAATTTTAAATCCCTTCGCTGCATACCTCTTCAATTCTGCAGTCTCTGTTTACCTCTGTACAAATTCTCCAAGCTCACTGTAGTTGTGTATCTCCTATATATATGTCTGTTTTATAAGTTTAGCTCACCAATAACTCTCAAAATCTCATTATGTAAAAATTGCAGCTTCTTCTAATTTTCTGCTGGCAAATTAACTCAATGTATGCGAAGGCTTTTCTTTTCACATATGATGGTTATCAAAACCACATTCCCCAGATTTCAAATCTGATTCGATGTAACTCACATTTTGGAAAATATAAAATTATGTAATTCTTAACCTTAAGACTATAAAACTCATGTATCTTCCGACTTAAGCTCTTAATACTCTAACAAATGGTTCGATGCCTTTAAACCAATGCACAAGCACTTGTAACATTACAACCATGGGTGTATAACGTGAACCTCCTTTGGCACTAGGACATTTTATATTGCATTTCGTTTTATGGGCCCACACATCCGCTACATTAAATAGTTATTCAATAATATTAATATTTGTTGCAGGGGTTAACCCACAGTCCTGGACTTCGGATTATTTCAATCTCAATCTATGTGTAAAATGCATCCAAAGTTTCTTGCCCAATCAACTTCACAATCTGGCAACCTCAACATACTCTGCTTCCTTTTAACTGACAAATTAATTACATCTTTGTATATTAATATCTCAATCTGAGATTGAGATATTAAATAAAAATCCTCTTTTAGTTAAGAAACCACACACCTTCTATTCGTCTTAAAAATGCGAAAGCTCAAGGGTTATAAAACCATACAATACACCCTCTTATAATTCTTTTGCAAGCGGGAGCTCTATTTTTCGTTGGCCTAAGGTTAAACCCCGTATTGCATATAACCCATCGATCTCCACATGTTAACTCCCTTCTCAATCTCGACTTAGAGTCAATCTACATGTATACGTGACTTTAATTAAATGTTCATAGAACATTTCAATTGCAACTGTCCTTTGACCTTTTCACACAATTCATATTGTGCCAACTTCGCATATACAACCATTATATGTGCACTACAATATATCCATATATATATTACGGCCTTCTTCAATTTTGGAAGCATTATAACAAAACTCAACCACATCGGACATACCTCGGTTAAACTCGCAACCGTGGTTTGAACAGTCCCGATCAATATAAATTAGAACTGGGCCCCGCACTAATGACCCTTCCATATCCAATGGCGGACAGCACGTCGCACTGCTTCAGATGATCCGACGTCGTCAATCAAATCTCGCGTGACTTAGATGCATGGGCTTTTAACTTGCAATGAGAGTGGTATCTCCAAACTGCTTAAGACCACGTGTCAGCTCCTGGCATATATTGCGTTCGAATTGTAAATACAGCTTACCGTACAAAAGCGGTGCGATGAAAACCGTCGGGTGTTCCAAACCCTCTGTCACTGTTCACAGCGCTCGTGGTTCCGTTCAATTGCGCTCGAGGTTCCGTTCCTTCCTTCATTTGTTCACGATCCCAATATGTCTTCTTAACTCCGTTTTCATACGGTTCTTCGGTTATTCTCTGTCGCTCCTTCTCATATGTTATCCCTTGCTTTGTCAACACTTCAACACGGCGCTTCTGCTATCATAACATACAGCTCCATTCACGCATAGGTTTATCACCAAACCTCTGCGCTCGATTCATGATTCCTTAACGCAGGGCCTTATCCCCGACTCTGTCTCGGGATCCCTCCTTCGCACTATAGATATCCTCCATCTATTAGGAGGATAGCCATTCAGGCTCAATTCCCAATATTCAGTTGCAGTTGCCAGTTATTCATCAGAGAAGTGCAAAACTCCATTACTCCTTTTTAATAGATTCATTTACCCATCAATAAATCAATGCCAGAACTTTAATTCATTACTCTGCTCCCGGTTCTCCAACACTGAAATGAACATCCAAAATAGATTTCCTTATCAAACAGGGTAAAAACAATTCAGGATCTTTGTAGGGTTAAGACGTTTCATCGCATAATTCCTCAAATTCATAAAACTGTGCCATCACTGTTTTAATACAGTATGTGTAATAAGCCTGTCTCGAAGGATTACTGTGCCATCATTCTGCTTTTCGGTTTACTGTAGCTCCTCCAAATTATAAATCCCCGTTTATAGACATCAAATTAAGCCAGTCCTCCATTACAATAGGGTCTCTTATATGGAATTCAAAATTCAGAACTTCACATCCCATAATTTCACATAAGAGCCTGTAATTTCCTTCAAGCGCCTTATTCAATCGATGGATGTAATATCGAATTTTACAGTGGACTCTATGTCATTGCCATGTCATTGATGACTACAACTCATGCATTTGTTCAACCACAACATCAACAGCCCATAATTGACATTTATTCTTCTGTCCCACATAGAAATTAATCAACCTATACACATCCATTCAAGAACAAATGAATTCACTTGCAAGACTTCTTGTCCTGGCCAAATCTTTGAATCAAGTGGCTCTTCTACAACCTACTCTGTCTCTCCAGCTCTTCAGCTCTCTGCTCTTTGTCTGTCTCCTTTGCCTTTCTTTTGCTATCTCTCTTTGTCTCTGTTTCCTCTGATGTCTCTGCTGCCTTTCTACCCCTTGAATGATGTTTCAGGTGCTCCTCCTTTGTCATCTCCTTTGCCATCAATGACAACATTTCCAACAAATAAAGCAGCTCAAAAGGTTCCTACAGAAGAAGAAATCTGCAGTGAAGTAGACAGAAACCAGAAGGAACCTCAAATGAAAAAGAATGAAATAAGTAAACAGTCAACTGAAAAAGGCTCATATACTCCTGAATATGTCAAATTTGGAAGCCATCAAAGGAGATTCTTCCCCCCTATGAAAAATGCCACCTGTTATTCCTGTCACAAACTGGGACATATTGCTGCATATTGTCATACAAGGAGAATTAATTCAAACCAGCAAAGGATGCAAACAGTGAAAAGATTACCTCAAGCAAACAAATGGAGAAGACAACCCCTCATCAGGTATGCAAACTGTTTTTATGGATATTGTTTTTATTGTAAGGAATTTGGCCATAAAATCATAGAATGCAGAACATATGGACAAAGACTGATGTTCAAAACCTCAAGGAGGTTTATGAATCATGGAGAGCTTACTCGTACTCATAATTCTGCTAAAAATATGATCAAATGCTGTGTATGCCATAAAATTGGACATATGTCTTCCAAATGTCCTCTTAGAGAATGTGGTCCATCATCTCAAAAAAGGTACCAAACAAAAGGATGCATGCAGTGGAAAATGAAGGTAAATAAATGTGACCTAGCTCTAATAGCTCAAGACCTGAAAATCCAATGGTATTTAGACAGTGGTTGCTCAAAGCATATGACTGGAGATAGAAGCAAGTTTATAACCTTTGATGAAAAGAAATCTGGAAATGTTATTTTTGGCAATGATAAAGCAAGGAAAATCAAAGGAAAAGGCTCAGTTAGTCTGGATAGTGGCAGAGGAAAGGCCCAAGATGTACAATTTGTGGATGGGCTGAAAGAAAATCTGCTGAGTATCAATCAAATGTGTGATAAAGGCTGTGAAGTTCTTTTTAGAGCACAAGACTGTGAAGTAAGATCAAGCACCATAGGAAAGACCCTGATCAAAGGTGTTCGAACAGAAAGTAATGTCTACATAGTGAAAGAGGAGAATGAAGCATGCCACCTTAGCAAACTTGAGGAGTCATGGTTATGGCATAGAAGATTGGGACACCTTAACTTCGATCATATCATCAGTCTAAGCAAGAAGAAAGCAGTCAGAGATATTCCAGCAATAAAGAAGCCTTCAAATACCATATGTAAATCTTGCCAATTGGGCAAACAGACCCGCACATCCTTTAAGACCAAAGATGAGCTATCAACAAGTAGGCCACTTCAGCTTGTACACATGGACCTGTGTGGACCTTCAAGAACTAAAACACGAAGTGGAGAATCCTATTTCATGCTGATAATAGATGATTTTTCCAGAATGACATGGGTTGCATTTCTCAAATATAAATCGGAAGCACTTGAGAAATTCAAAGTATTCAAGGCATTGGCAGAAAATCAAACAGGATGCAAGCTAAAGTGCATTAGATCAAACAGAGGAGGTGAATTCACAGACTATGATTTTGCAGACCTATGCAATGAGCATGGGATAACACAACAGTTTACAATTGCAGGTACACCTCAACAGAATGGAGTGGCAGAGAGACAAAACATGTCTGTACAACAGATTGCCAGAGCCATGATGCAAGAAAGTAACATTCCCCAAACCTTCTGGGCAGAAGCAGTACACACAGCTGTGCATATTCTTAACAAAGCTCATTTAAGACCAAACAGTGACAAGACTCCTTATGAACTATGGCATGGTAAACCAGCATCAATCAAGCACTTTAGAGTCTTTGGAAGCAAGTGTTTCATAAAAAATAATGATGAAAATCTGGGAAAGTTTGATGCAAGAGCAAATGAAGGAATATTCTTAGGATATGCATCCAAGAGTAAAGGTTACAGATGCTACAACAAAACTCTTCGCAAAATTGTGGAAAGCATTGATGTAATATTTGATGAAGAACTACCAAACAAGACAAGAAATACAGGTTGCAGCAATCCTCCAGAAGATCATGAAGAAGAGAACCAAGATGATGATGAACTAAGCAAGACAACAGAAGATATTGAGTTAAGCTCAAAAGGTCCCTCAAGATACTCTCAAAAGAATCATCCAGAAGATCAAATCATTGGGGATAAGAGTGTGGGAGTCCAGACAAGAAGACAGCTAGCTGAACAGATAGAAGAAGTATACCTAGCCATGCTATCTCAAATAGAGCCAAAGTAGTTTGAAGAAGCCAGCAAAGACAAATATTGGGTGAATGCTATGAATGAAGAATTGGACCAAATTGAGAAGAACAAGACCTAGGAATTAGTTCCAAGACCCAGTGAGAAAAATGTCATTGGCTCAAAATGGGTATTCAAGAATAAGATGAATGAACAAGGATAGGTAATCGGAAATAAAGCCAGACTTGTATGCAAGGGATATTCACAGATTGAAGGTCTTAATTATGATGAAACATTTGCCCCTGTAGCCAGAATGGAAGCTATCAGAATGTTTTTGGCCTTTGCTTGCTACCATGACTTCAAGGTATATCAAATGGATGTGAAGTCTACCTTCCTGAATGGAGATTTAGAGGAAGAAGTCTACATGGAACAACCAGAAGGATTCTCCTTAACAGATAAACCAAACTGTGTGCAGATTAAAGAAAGCATTATATGGGCCGAAACAAGCTCCTCGAGCATGGTATTCAAGGCTGGACAAATACTTGCAAAAACAAGGGTTCAAGAAAGGAGGAGTAGACAACAATTTGTACATAAAAGAAAATGAAAATGAACTCTTAATTGTAGTAGTGTATGTAGATGATATCATGTTTGGAAGCAACAAAGATGAGTTAGCAAAAGGGTTTGCTGAAGAAATGAAATCAGAATTTGAGATGTCTATGATTGGAGAGCTCACCTTTTATTTAGGACTTCTAATTCAACAAAAGAACACAGGCACATTCATCTCACAAGAAAAATATTTAAGAGAGATGCTAAAAAGGTTCAAAATGGAAGACTGCAAACCGGTGTCAACTCCCATGACCACTGGATGCAAACTTTGTGCAGATGATGGATCAACAGATGTAGATCAAAAACTTTACAGATCCATGGTTGGAAGTCTGCTATACCTAACAGCTTCTAGACCAGACATTGTGCTGGCTGTAGGACTTGTGAAAAGATATCAAGCAGCACCAAAACAAAATCACTTACTAGCAATCAAGAGAATATTCAGATATCTACAAGGAACTGCACATCATGGGCTATGGTATCCAAAAGGAAAAAACTTCACTTTGACAGCATATATAGATGCGGATTGGGCCAGCTGTGTGGATGACAAGAAAAGCACGAGTGGAGGAGCATTCTATTTGGGAAAAAGTCCGGTGGCATGGCTAAGCAAGAAGCAAACTTCCATCTCTCTATCTACAGCAGAAGCAGAATACATAGCAGCAGCAACTTGTTGCACACAAGTTATGTGGATGAAACAAACTCTCCAAGACATGAAGGTAAGCATTGATGAGCCTATTTCTATCAAATGTGACAATAGAAGTGCAATAAGTATATCAAAAAATCCTGTACTTCATTCAAAAACAAAGCACATCCCAATAAAGTACCACTTTCTCAAAGAACAAGTAGCACAGAAAGTAGTAAAGCTGGAATATGTACCAACAAAGGAACAAACAGCAGACATATTCACAAAACCCCTTGCTAAAGAACCCTTCGAATACCTAAGAGACAAACTAGGAGTAGTATCTGCAGATGTTACTCTATGACATGAAAAGAAAGCATCATTCCAGGGGGAGAACTGAAAAGAAAACATCATTCCAGGGGGAGACCAGTCAACAAGGAGTGCCACAAAAGAACCAAAGCAAGTGAGAAGAGCATGGAACAGGTCCTCAAGACCAGAATATTATGGACAAGATTTGGAAAGCACACTAGGAAATGGGCAAAGGAAAAGCAAGTAACAGAAGAAAGGGTCCTAAGAGGCAAGCAGAGGAAATGTATTGCCATCAATGCCAAAGGGGGAGACTGTTGGAAATGTTGTCATTGATGGCAAAGCGAGAAGAAAAATAGCAGAGTAGCAGAGGCAGCAAAAAGTAGACAAGAAGCAGAAGCAGAGAGAGGCAAAGAGAGCAGCATAGAAGCAGAGAGAGGGTCGAGCAGCAGAGACAGGGCCATTTGAAGAAGCAAGGCAGCAAAAAGGAAGCAGCCCAGGTTAAAGAGAAACAAAGAAACGGTCCTGCACTGACATGCACTGTAACTGTAAAACAGAGAAACAACCCTGCACTGACATGCACTATCGTGCACTATCATGCACAGTAACTAAAAGCAGAGAAACGGTCATGCCGAATAGGGTTGAAATGGTAATTAATTGCATTAAATCCCTGTTTGTTTATATCAGTTGAAGCCACAACATTATCAAAGGAAAGGAAGGCGGAATTATTAACGGAACCCTGAGATATGGAACCTTGATTTAATGAACAGTGGGACAGTAATGGAGCAAGACAATAGAATATTCGACATAATGATGGTCTAACACTTAAAAGGAGTCTCTGCATAACGACATAGTCTTGCAGCTTTTAAAAGGAGTCGATTTCCTTCTGAAGCTGAGGGTTTCGATAATTGTTCCGGAAGGTTTCTATAACTGTTGGGATAGGTATGCAGAAGCGTGTTGTTATAAGGTAATGGACCATTGATTAAAAAAAAAAAAAAAATGCATATACTGTGTGGAGAACTACATGCCAAGTTTAGAGGAAAGCGGAACCATATACTAAACAAAACATAAAGGCGGAAAACAACTAAAACAGAGTTAAAAAGGGCGAAACCTTGATCAAGCATTAAGCGGAACCATGAAGCAGGGAATAGTGACGGCTGTTTCAAATTAAAAACCGGCAGTATCACGCAAATAAAAAATGGTAAATGGTTTCACAAATAAAAACGCGATATCGCTCTTCACTCGCCACGTGTCCTAAGGTGGTTTTCAAAAACCATTTTCATGGCATAAATGTTGAGAGTTAAAGCTTGGTAACGAAAAAAATGCGATATCCATTATATGCCATCGGATATTGATTGTGAACGTGATAAGCCTACAACCGTAGGATGAGAAGGGGAGTTAAGCGCTGGGGCCCAGTCCATCGCGCAACTTTTGAATATTAACCCTCATGCAAGTGTGTAACGCGATATTCAATTGTGTCCGTTCGATCAAGGTTTGGAGAGCGACAATTTATGGACCGTTCGATCCGTCCAGCGATTAGTTGAGGTAAGGCATTGGGGCCCAGATAATCTTTCACGTTATGTTTGGTTATTAACAATGGTAAGTCACTGTTGAAGGGTCAATATATATATATATATATATATATATATATATATATATATATAAGTGACTGCGGCCCGAAGATTTCGTTTAATACAAATGCTGGTGAATGTTTTTGATCGAAGTCTATGGTAAGGTCTTTAACCTTTGAGTTGGGTCATAATACATGTAATGTTTATTGGCCCAAATGGAGGCGGACCCCACGTAAAGGAATGTAAGATGTGGGTTAGTAAAGTAATGTGCTTGGATATTATTGCATGAGGAAAGGTGCGATTATATTGGGTTATGACAGAGTCCTTGGTGAATGTTTAATACGCGGTGAATAGACTGTGGGGCCCGATACATATACATATGGTTGCATAATCATGTATTCAAGGTAAAGATCATTGAGATACGCTATGGGCTTTATCATATGGTTTTGACCACAGAAGGAAAAGTAAAGGTCCACCTGCATAATCTGTTGTTACTCTGGGTTTATATGATTTATTCAAATATTAATTCGAATATGCATGCAATGGTCCTAATATGGTTTTAACCATAGGCTTAAAGAAGAAAAGAAATTAAAGCTTCCGCATAGAAGAATTAAAGTTTGGGTTTAAATTGTAAAACCGAGTATATGCCGTGACTTATATAATGTTTTGGTTGGAATATTCGAATATTGATTCGACATATTATGAGTTGGGTTTTGACTATGGTTTTAACCATAGGTGTGAGGATAAAAAGAAAAAAAAGCCTCCGCTAATATAATTGGCTGTATGGCTGTAGAACTCACAGTGAACAGTGAACTGATTTATAAAAGAACTTCCGCAATCAATAAAAATTGCCCAGATCAGAGAATGTAACGGGGTTAAATGATTTTGATAACCAGTAGATGTAAAAAGAAAATCTTCCGCACACATCTTTTTTAATTATCAGTGCAAGACAAATGAATGAAGAGGCAGTTATTTATACAATGAGAATTTGATAGTTATCGGGGAGTGAAACTTGTGAAACAGGTATATATACAGCAGAAACACAATTGAAGTGGAGAGTATGCAGAAACTAATAAAGACACAGGGAATTTTACAGACATGAAAACGCAGGAGAATATGCAGAACAGTTACACTACAGCAGCAGAAAAGACAAACTCACAAAGATCCAAAAGCTGAATGGATTGAACTGAAATTATTATTGTAACTGAAAATGTAAATGTTTTAACTGTTTTATACTGTTTGTGATGCATTGGCAAGTCTCTAGAGGAAAATAAAAATCCCACTGTAATATTGAAATTTGTACATATTGTTATATTTTTTCTAAATGATTTGGACAAAGGAATGAGAAGGCAGAAGCCAAAGAGTCATGGTTGTTCACTCCAAATTCCTTGTGGAATACAAATAGTCATGAGGAGAACTCTACAAATAATATCCAATTGATATGCATAGGGTGGTGAGAGAATGCAGAATTGAGGCAGAGAAGATAAGAAGGAGGAGCTGAAAGAGATGCTGTGAAAAGGCAGAGATGATTTAAGATAGATAAGAAAGTTGGAGGACAACAGTGAAGAAGGTACTGAACAGAGCTGATATCCAAGGTAAATTAGCAAGTGTTTTCTTTTGAGAGAGTGAGGAAGTTGGAGCTTCCCTATCAAGTTGTAGCTTGATAGATGTCAGTTGTAGCTGACTGAGGTTGGAGCCTCCTGTAGGTTGGTGCCTGCAGAAAGTTGATGGGAGTTGGAGCTTCCTTGCAAGTTGTAGCTTGCAGAATTGAGGTTGGAGCCTCCTGTAGGTTGGTGCCTACATAAAATCAGTGGTGAGAGGGAGTTGGAGCTTGCCTTTGCATCACAGCAATAAGATGTGGTTTTCTCCCTTTATGGGTTTCCACTTATATCTGCTGTCTGTGTGTGTGATGTTTATGTATTGATATGGTTTTTTCCAATCTGCTTAATACTTGTTGCTTTCATATTAAGTCTGCTATCACATTATTTTAATACTGGCTGCTCACATATAAAGTTGATCATGAAATTAAGTTGTAAATAAGTTTAAAAGTCAGTTTAAAAGTTCATGAATGTGTTAAACTGATTCACCCCCCCCCCCCCCCTCTCAGTTTAACTAAGGGTTCAACACAATTGTCCCTGGAAAAAACCCAATGCAAGAAAATCGGTGCAACAGATGAGAGTTTTATTTATTCTTCAGCAAATGATATCTTTACAATGAAATATAATGGCAGATAAAATCTGAAACACATGGGACTGAATTTCCGGCTCCCTCAGAAAATTCTTTGACACCTTGATCTGCCCCTGTTGGCTCTTGTGTCTATTTGCGTCATTCACTGTGCAGTCCCCGCGCTGGACTGCGTAAGTCTGCGTGGGTTCTACTGCCCTTCGTCCCTGGTCTCGATCACTGCTAACTCCCTCCTCCTTTTGCTTCTGCAAACTCTTCGCCCTGCAACTCTCCCACTCAAATCGAATTCTCTTACTTTAGAATTGATCTCCTTCGGGAACTGAGTGTATGCCCGGCTTGTTTTCCAAATGACCCTCAAGCCTTCTTTTAAAATCTTCTCGCTGGAGAACAAGCGGCCCATATTAGAAGATTAATCAATGGCTAAGATTGAAACTTGACTTGATCCATGTTTTCTAGAAGAATCACACTCTGACTTATTAATAACCTTTAATTATTTAATTTCCCTAAGTTTAGACTTACAGTCTTCATTAAAAATAATTAATTATTTTAATAAGTCATGAACCGAGTGGAATTTCCAGAAACTATTTCTGGGTTCTTTGGAATGTTGTTGTCCAAGCCTCCCTACAAAGTTTGAGACTTGGAACACTTCCGAATGCTACAAAAATCAACACTCCCTCTTAGCAAGGAAGGTGTTCCAACAATATACTTGTTGCATGTTGCTCTGCTTTTGAAGCACCGTCTGTGTCGCTGATCTCTGGACCTGCCCCTAATCTGTTGCGCTACTGTCTTCTGTACTACTGCCATTGTCACTGCTGCATCTGTACCACAACTCCCTCTGAATACTGATTCTATCCATTCCAAATACTGAAAGGATTCTTCATCATCCCCATCTTCTCTTTAAAATAAACAAACTTTGTCTTTCCTAGAGCTTTTGTGAGGATGTCTGCCACCTATTCTCTTGTTGGAGTGTACTGCAGCTGAACAGCTCCACGTTGCACACAGTCCCTGATGAAGTGACACCTGATGTCAATATATTTCGACCTATCATGAAACACAAGACATTTAGAGAGCTTGATGCAACTTTGATTATCACATAAGATGTTGGTCGCTTCCATTTTCTCTTTAAGTAGGTTCACTAATAGTTTTTGAAGCCATATGGCCTTGCACGAAGCTGTGTTGGCTGCCATATACTCTACTTCTACTGAGCTCAGTGCTACGGAATTTTGTTCCTACTGCACCAGGAGATCATTCCTGATCCTAGAATGAAATAGTACCCACTGGTACTCTTCTAATCCATTGAACTTCCAGCCTAATCTGCGTCAGTGAAACCACTCAACCTGACATCATTGCTACGGGTGTACTTCAATCCAAGCTCGACTGTTCCTTGAAGGTACCTGAGACCATGCTTGGTTGCTGCCCAATGTGCCCTCTTTGGTTCCACCGTGAACTGACTGAGGGTATTTACAACATAACAGATGTCTGGTATTGTATTTACGAGATACATCAACGATCCTATGAGTTGCCTATGTAGCATAGGATCAACCTCGTCATCTTCGATAGTGTCAATTCTCTTCCAGTTGGTCATCATTGGAGTTGCCATGGGTCTACAATCCTCCATCTGAAATCTCTTCAGAATCTTTGTAGTGTATCTTCCTTGACCAAGGAAGATCTCCCCATTCTGCTGCCAAATCTCCAACCCAAAAAATAAATGCATCCGTCATAGATCCTTCATGTCAAATTCTTCAGCCAGATTCTTCTTGCAATCTGTGATGAGCCTTGATGACCCTGTCAAGAATAGATCATCTACATATAAAACCAGTATCAACGGCTCATTCCCTACTCTCAAATAATAGAGGTTGGGATCCGCGTCACTCTTGACAAATCCCATCTTCTACAGGTAACTATCAATTCGACCATACTAGGCTCTAGGAGCTTGCTTCAGTCCATATAATGCTTTCTTCAATCTACACACATGAGTTCTCTGATCATGTGTTTCAAAGCCCTCTGGTTGTTCTACATACACCTCTTCCTCTATCACCCCATTCAAGAATGTAGAAATTTCTTGACTTTCCCACCCCAGTTTTCAGTTTCACCTTATTTCTCCTTTTAGTTAAATGCCCTTTCCCATATCCTTACATTCAACAACAGAAAAATATTTTTTTTTTGCTGAAAATACAAATTCTGGAAAATTTACAGAATGCTGGAAAATGCAGAAATAAAAATCAGCAGATACAAACAGCCATTCAACACATTATAACACTGATATTTTTGGTCAACATGACCCTACAAAAAACCCCTACAACTCTTGGGGAAAACCAGTCTGAAAGCTTCTCCTTTATTTTCTGAAAAATGCCTTTTACAGTGAAATAGGAAAAACTTAGAAAAAATTCTAGCAACCAATTTGCACACCGCCTCGGAAATTGTGCCAAATCAGCAATAACAGAAACAAAAAATTTACAGCACCTTAGGACAGAATTAAATGTTGTACGGCCACCTCGGGAAGCATGCCGGAACAACCGTACTTTGTTGTACTGACTGTATGGATTTCGTACAACACCCTCTCTCGAAATCCGTACCAAAAATCAAAGCTGTAGCTACTGTCCTCTTCCTCGATTTTTGTGCCGGAACTGACAGCCACCCTCTTCCTCGAAAAACATGCCTGATTTTTGTGCCTTGGAGTGTGTGCTTGCTGTTGTACCCTCTTCCTTGATTTCTGTGCCTCCTCACTTGGAAACACTGCCTCTCCTTTGTTGTACAGATTTTCTGCCTCGATATGTGTGCCAATAAATGTTGTTGTACCTTTGCTGAAATCTCTTCACTGCTATCCTCCTTCTCACTGCTCAGAAAAATCTCCAACTCTTTTTCTCTCCTCCCAATCTGCTCATGAAAGAATGAATGACCTTTTCCTCCTTTAACCTAACCCTAAGTGACTTTTGGGGAATCCCTAAATCCAATGGCTGAAACAGATTTAGATCTAGGGCTGAGTTTAAATGCTCATTTAAATCTCACTTTCTATTATTTAATTCACCCCACTTTAATAAAGACCCACTTAGTCATTTATTTCCAAAGTCACTTTTCCTTTCTAATTTTACAATGACTTTATTAAAGTCACTTTAAAATTAGACTTTAGTAACTTTATCACTTAAAGTCACTTTTAAATTAGATTTGACTTTATAACTTTATAAAGTCACTTTAGGAAAAAAATTAAATTCTTTTGGACACTTTTCCCTAGGCCAAAGATCAAAGCCTTAGGGAACCACCTGTCCTCCGGTAACCAAATTTCAACACTCCCTCTTACCGAGGAAGGTGTTCCTCACCACACCCATCTTGTCTTTGAAGTAGACATGCTTGCCCCGTGGTAAGGCTTTGGTAAGAATATCTGCAACCTGCTCATCGGTGGGAATATACTCAAGCTTCACAGCTCCTTTCTGAACATAGTCTCTGATGAAATGATATTTGATCCCGATATGCTTTGACCTGTCATGAAATACTGGATTCTCCGTGAGTTTAATGCAACTCTGATTATCACAGTAAATCACTGAAGGTCTCAACGGCTGACCAAATAAGCCAAACAACATCTTGCGAAGCCAGATGGCTTCACAACTAGCTAGACTGGCTGCCATATACTCTGCTTCCGCTGAACTCAATGCTACTGACTGCTGCTTTCGGCTGAACCATGACACTACTGCCGAACCCAACCCAAAACAGCACCCTGAAGTGCTCTTCCTATCAGAAGCACAACCTGCCCAATCAGAATCAGTGTAACCTGCCAATCTCACTCCATCCCCCTGCCTGTAGTCCGGACCATAATCCACTGTCCCCTGCAAGTACCGCAAAATGTGTTTTGCAGCCACCCAGTGAACCTTCCTAGGCTCACACATAAACTGACTCATCGTGTTGACTGCAAAACAAATATCTGGTCTAGTGTTGACCAAATACATCAAGGAACCAATCAGCTGTCTGTACAATGTGGGATCCACCAACTGGGAATCCGAAGCATGAAGCTTCTTCCAGTTGGTGATCATCGGTGTCGACATGGGTCTACAATCCTCCATGTGGAATCTGCCAAGGATGTCCACAATATACTTCCCCTGCCCTAGGAAGAAATGCCCCTCCTCCTGCCACACCTCCAAACCCAAAAAGTAATGCATCAAGCCGATGTCCTTCATCTCAAACTCTGCCGCAAGATCTCTCTTGCAGTGCTCTATGAGTCTCTCTGCACCTGTAATGACTAAGTCATCCACATACAGCACCAGAATGAGAGGCTCCTCACCTATCACAATGTAGTAAAGGTTCGGATCTGCCTCACTCTTTGTGAAACCCATCTTCTGCAAGTAAGTATCTATCCTGGAGTACCAAGCTCTGGGAGCTTGCTTCAGGCCATAAAGGGCCTTCTTCAGTCTACACACATGGGACTCCTTCCCATGCACCTCAAAGCCCTGTGGCTGCTCAATGTACACCTCCTCCTGTATGAAGCCATTGAGAAATGTGGTCTTCACATCCATCTGGTGGATCTTCCAACCCATCTCTGCTGCTATCGATATAATGGAGCGCATCGAAGTATATCGAGCCACGAGAGCGAAGGTCTCCTCATAATCAACTCCCTCTACTTGGGAGAACCCTCTAGCCACAAACCTCTCTTTGAATTTCTCAATGCTGCAATCTGCAGCATGCTTTACCTTGTAAAGTCATCTGGAAGTAACCACGAATTTGCCCTCAGGCCTCGACACCACCTCCGAAACATCATTCTTCATGATAGAAGAATACTCCTCCTGCATGGCCTCTCTCCAGACCCACTGGCTAGCTGCCTCCTCATAGCTAGAAGGCTTAGAGTCAAGGATGTTGGTAGCCATTGCCATATAGCTACAAAACCTCTCAGGTGGTCTGCTCTCTCTGACCGGCCTCTTAGGCCTAGCAATAGATGTGGCCACTCTCAAGGTGTCCTGAAGCCACTTGGGCTTCCTCTTCCCTAAGCACACTTCTCCCACTGGAGAATGAAACTCCTCCTCCTCATCATCATCAGGAGCCTGAACTCCTGACTGTTTGTCTGTTGTCCTCCTGCCTGCACCTAAACCTGTAGATGCTGAGGTACCGTGTGAGCTGTCCATCAGTGGACTCCCTAGTGAACTGCTCTGCGGACTGCTCTGCATGCTGCCCGAAGCACCACCCCTCTGACTCTGTGAGCCACTGCTCACTGACGGACCTGACATCGTCATGGATGTACCTCCGGATCCTCCTAATCCTTGCCCACTGGATCCCTGTGACTGACTCAATTGCTGCTGAGGGTCTGGCTGATCCAGATACTCTAACTCCCGTGACCTCCTAAAGGCCCTGTCCTCCTCGAACTTCACATCCCGCTTGACAACAACTCTCCTCTGTGCGGGAATATAAATCCGAAAGGCCTTTGAGGTCTCACTGTAGCCCACAAAGATACCCTTCTCTGCAGTGGGCTCTAGTTTGGTCCTCTTCTCCTTGGGTATGTAGGAGTATGTAATACACCCAAAGATACGAAGATGACCAATATCAGGCTTCTTCCCAGAAAAAGCCTCCTCCAGAGTCATATGCCCCAAGGCACGATGCAGACTCCTGTTCTGCAAATAAACTGCAGTGTTGCAGGCTTCTGCCCACAAAAACAATGGCAACCCCTGATCATGTAACATGGCTTTGGCAACCCCTCCGATGGATCTGTTCTTCCTCTCCACAACCTCGTTCTGCTGGGGGTTGTAGGGAATAGTGAACTCCCTCCTAATGCCTACCTCCGCACAATAGTCAACAAACTCTCCGAGGGTGTACTCTTCTCCATTGTTCGACCTCAGGGACTTGATCTTCCGACCTGTCTGTGTCTCCACAAGAGCTCTGAACTCCTGAAACCGCTTGAAGACCTTACTCTTGGTCTTCAAGAAATAAATCCAGGTCCTCCTGGAGTGATCATCAATGAATAAAACATAGTACTCATATCCACTCAAGGAAACATGAGACATCCGACCGCTCACATTGGAATGAATCAAATCAAGTATCCCAGTCGCTCTGCTGTCACTGCTGGGAAAAGGGGATTTGGCAAACTTGCCCATCGCACATCCTCTGCAAGTATCGAAGTGATCAGTACTGAAATCTGGCACACCTGTAGTGATCTCCCGCAAAGTCCTCAAGGCTCCATGATGCATGTGCCCCATCCTGCGGTGCCAAATCTCACACTGCTCAGAACTGCTAGCTCTGCTGTCGGTACTATTGCTCAATGCCAAAAGGGACTGAAATGCAAACTTGTACACCTTTGCATGGCGTACACCTATCACTCTAGCTGAATCAGCTGGAGTGCCCCTGGGATATATCAGCACCTGTCCTCCCCTGAACAGTATCTCATATCCTCTATCCTCCAAAGCTGAGACGGATATGAGGTTCTTCCTCATCCCTGGCACATAAAGAACATTTGACACCTTCAAGGGAGGTTTGGGTTCCCTATGAAATGTCAGTGTTCCCACACCAACTGCTCTAACAACTCTGTCATCACCGAGTAGTACCTCTATATCAGTGCCACTCTCTGAAAGCTCTGAGAAGTACTCACCGACTCCTGTCATATGACGTGAAGCCCCACTGTCCACATACCAAATACCCGAAGATGCTCCGCTAGTCGAGGGAAATGCATGCTCCCTCTGAACCTCTGTGGCAGGTGATCCTGCACTAGAGGACTCACACGCAATGAACCCAAACTCCCGGTCAAAGCGATCTGTAAAGTCCTCAACCTCTGCTGATACTGCCATGTTCTGGTTCTTCCCCTTCTTCTTCTTCTTCTCCGGACACACAATTGCATAGTGTCCCATCTTCTGACAATTCCAACACTTCACCTTGGAATAGTCCTTCTATGTGTTACCCTGTTTACCTTTTCCTTTGCCTTTCCCCCACCACTGCTTGTGGAAGCTTGCTTCTTTCCTTTGCCTTTCTTGCCTCCTGCCAACAGTGCTACATCCTCATCCTGCTCAACTGGCTTGGCTGCCCCAAGCTGACCCTTCCTGATCTCTGTCTGAATGCAATCATCCCAAAACCTCTCCCATGTGGGAAGGGTCTCACGTGCACAAACCCCATCAGCAAAGTTCATCCATGAACTGAGGAGGCCATTCACTGCAATCTGCACCAACTCAGTGGGTGGAATGACCTCTCCAACTACTGCCAGCTCATATCTCACATTAGTAATCTTTGTGAGATATCCAGCTGCACTATCAGTCTTACCCATCTTAATTGTCTTTAGCTTTTCCTTCAGGACCATTTTCCGATTCTCATTGGTACTCTGGTAGAGATTGGACAATGTTGTCCACATCTCATGAGCATTTCTCTTTCCTCTCACATGAGGAATGCAATGGTCTTTGATTCCGTCTAGAATCAGTCTCTTACCCTTGTTGTTCTTTCTATTATATGCTGCCAACTGAACAGCATCAGTAGGCACAACAACAGGGTTCTGTGTGGTATGCACCATGATGTCCCAGACTTCTGCCTCCTCAAAGATACTCTGCATTCTCTCCTTCCAAACGTTGTAATTGGTATGCCCATCCAACCTATCCTCCACCCTCAATCCCAATGACATCCTGCTGTCCTAAAACTGAAAAATAGCACTGCTGTAGTAAAGATAAAAATTCTGTTTGTGAAAAATCAGCTTGCTGGAATTTTCTGAGTGAAAAATCAGCAGGGCTGTATTTTTCTCCTTGCTGTCCCAAACTGCACTTTCGGCACTCAAGCTCTGATACCATGTAGAAATTTCTTGACTTTCTCACCCCGGTTTTCAGTTTCACCTTATTTCTCCAAATAGTTAAATGCCCTTTCCCATATCCTTACATTCAACAAACTGGAAAATAAATTTTTGCTGAAAACACAAATTCTGGAAAATTTACAGAATGCTGGAAAAATGCAGAAATAAAAATCAGCAAGCTTAAAACAGTCATTCACACATTTTAACACAGATATTTTTGGTCAACATGACCCTAGAAAAACCCCCTACAACTCTTGGGAAAAACCAGTTTGAGAGCTTCTCTTTTATTTTTCTGAATATTGCTTTTTACAGTGAAACAGGAAAAACTCAGAAAAAATTCCAGCAACCAATTTACAGACTTATCTCGATTTCCGTGCTTGCACACCGCCTCGGAAATTGTGCCAAATCAGCAACAACAGAAAACAGAAAATTTACAGCACCTTAGGACAGCATTAAATGTTGTCCGGCCACCTCGAGAAGCATGCCGAAATAGTCGTACTTTGCTGTACGGACTGTACAGATTTCGTACAACACCCTCTCTCGAAATCTGTGCCAAAAAACAAAGCTGTAGCTGCTGTCCTCTTCCTCGATTTTTGTGCCGAAAATGACAGCCACCCTCTTCCTTGAAAAACGTGCCTGATTTTTGTGCCTTGGAGTGCGTGCTTGCTGTTGTATCCTTTTCCTCGATTTCTGTGCCTCCTCACTTGGAAACACTGCCTCTCCTTTGTTGTACGGATTTTCTGCCTCGGTATGTGTGCCAATTAATGCTGCTGTACCTTTGCTGAAATCTCTTCACTACTGCCCTCCTTCTTCTCACTGCTCAGAAAAATCTCCAGCTCTCTTTCTCTCATTCTCCCAATCTTCTCATGAAAGAATGAATGACCTTTTCCTCTTTTCCCTCCTTTAATCTAACCCTAAGTGACTTTTGGGGAATCCCTAAATCTAATGGCTGAAATAGATTGAGATCTAGGGCTGAGATTAAATGCTCATTTAAATCTCACTTTCTATTTTTTAATTCACCCCACTTTAATAAAGACCCACTTAGTCATTTATTTCCAAAGTCACTTTTTCTTTCTAATTTTACATTGACTTTATTAAAGTCACTTTAAAATTAGACTTTAGTAACTTTATCACTTAAAGTCACTTTTAAATTAGATTTGACTTTATAAAATTATAAAATCACTTTAGGAGAAAAATTAAATTCTTTTGGACACTTTTCCCTAGGCCAAAGATCAAAGCCTTAGGGAACCACCTGTCCTCCGGTAACCAAATTTCAACAAATAATATTTTCTTGACGTCCATCTGGTGAATTTCCCATCCCATCTGTGCAGCAAGGGATATCACGGACCTGATAGAGGTGTACCTGACTACTGGGGTGAAGGTTTCTTCATAGTCAATTTCTTCCTTCTAAGCATACCCCTTAGCCACAAACCTGCCTTTAAATTTCTCGATGTTGTCATCTGCAACATACTTGATCTTGTAGATCCATTTGGATCCTACAACTTATCTCTTCTGAGGTCTAGGGACCACTTCCCAGACATCGTTCATCATGATGGAATTGTACTCTTCCACAATTGCATCAACCCACACCTAGTGCTGAGTTGCTTCCCGAAAACTAGAAGGTTCTCTTACTTGAGCAACCAAGGCTTGATACCTCTCAGGCTGTTTACGTTGTCTCTTCTCATTCCAGGGGATTCCGACAAAGTCCTCTACATCCTTCAAAATATGTCGAAGTTACCTGCTCTTTCTCCCACTAGTAGTGGGTGGATCTACCGCCTCTCCCTCCTGCAAATCCTCAGGAGACACATCCCTTGGATCCTTATGCCTTGGAGAGGCAACTGAATTTTCTGTCGCTGGTTGTTGGGGCTGTACTAGAGGCTCTTCCTCAGACTGTGTAGCGGAAGGCAACTCACAGGATCTTCTAAAGGCCTTCTCTTCCATGAACTTCACATCCCTTCGCACCACGACTTTCCTACTCTCAGGAATGTAGATGGAATGGTGATTATGTCACTATTTCTCATGAGAAAGGCAAAGGGTGAGTTATTTGCATAGTTGCCTCTAAGATTGTTCCTCATACTCTAGATAAGGGGGACGATCACATGGTCCAATGTTGCTAGATGAGAATAATAATTTTTCTCATGCACGTAATAAAGTTGGAGTGAAAAGGGTTTCTCAATAAGTGATGTCATCTCTGTGTGATGATTTCTACATTGGAGGCTCTCCTATGCTAAAACTTAAAACTTATATGGAAGAATTGAAAAAAGTGGTTCATGTTATTATTTGGCATTGGGATGGTTATATAGGAGCTTTTGATCTTGTTTCTCATTCGATCTGGGTCTAGAAAGATCAATCCTCGTCCATAGCTCATGTAGACAAATGCCTTCCCAGTAGGCTAGCTTCTAAAGGACTTTTCTAGCAGTGAGATCTTTGGGATAAGGACTCTACGACATGGAAGAATTGGTTTACTTTTACAAAAACGAGTTTGGTTTGGTGCACTCTGATTGATTGGTTATTTAAGAACAGCAACAATCAATTTTTTCTTAGGACTCTTATAAGATTGATATCCATACTCCAAGGCCTATTTGGTAGGACTGGATAGAGTTTCAAAATTCATGGTAAACCCAAATGGGTTTACAAACCTAGGCAATTGTATTAGTTTTTATGTGCACCCTTCTACTTTTAGGAGTAGCTAAACAAATGTTGGGATCTTTCATATGTGGATAAGAAGTGGCCCAATCATCTCCAAAAGATTCGGGTTTTTAGAGTATCGATTTGGTTGCTTAGTTGCTGATTTTTTAGGGTTTACCACTCAAGGAACAATTGTAATAAATAGGTTCTACAGATGAATTATGTCCTCATATGGTTGGTTGAGACTATTTGTCATTTGTTCTGGAGTTGCAAGTATGTTTGGGATTGTTGGAACTTTGTTTGGGATACTTTGTATCATCTTTTCTTCTGCAAGATTTCTTGGAAATCAATGTTGATAGGTGATGTTGGTTCCATTGGACCTTTTCGCTTCCGGGATATTTGCATTGTATTAGAGTTGTTTCACTGTATATTCTTTGGAAGTTGTATGCAGCAGGTTTTAGTGAATACGTATTCCCTTTATTTTGTTAGGAAGCATCTTCTCAGTGAATTAATTTTACTGTTTAAAATTTAAAGTTAAAAGCAATGTTTTACCAAGAGATATCGAGAGGCTATGTGATGGAAGTGCAATCAGACTTAAAGGCCCCTCTCTTAGCCTTTAGATGGTCTTGCATGTGGTTGTATATAAATTGCGTACTATCTTTTCTATTACTATAAGAAACATTTGAAATATATATATATATATAGGTTTGGTCCTTTCTGGAGGGATTGGAGGTGGATTAGTGGAAAATAATCTTTTGCATCCATGAACACAGGACCTTCATGACCATGTATATCATACTCCGATGTTGTCTCACTCTTGAACACACTTGAACAAAAGGTGGGGGTAAATGATCCGAAAGCACATCCGAGTAAGGAGGTAGCATTCTATTTGGAAATCTCATTCTCCTTCAAGCACAAAGTATAGGGGTAATTGGTGCCACTCCCCCCCCCCCCTCCTTCCCCTGCCCCCCCTCCCCAACGTTTGGCTGTCAAGACCAAAGCTTGATAAAGTTGCTGCTATCACTATGGCATGCAAGCTTTGCGGCAAGGGATAAAATGATGGAGCATGTCTTTTCGAGATGCTAGTCTTCCAAGAGTTTTTGGGCATGGTTTCAAGCTAAGGTGCAGGAAACGTGGGTCTAGGGCCCGTTTCCCTAAAAAAACGAGACGGAAACGTTGAAACATTTCCAGTACAGCCAAAAACGCTTTTCCCAACCATACTACCACGTTTCCTTCCCTAAACAACGTTTTAAGGTGTGTTTTTTTTAATTTTTTTTTCAGTTTTCGTGCCTTCTAATATTATTTTAATTGTTTTGTTTATCTCTTGGATGCTTCTAGATGGCCTTCTAAACTTATAAAAAGATGATACGCCTCATTCTCTCATCACACAAATTGAGCAAGTCGTTTCACTTGGAGAAGAGCAATTTTAGCGAGGAGAAAGGAGGAAGAGAGTAGTGCTTCGGCTAGGGTGTTTTCACCAGTGAGCAAAGGAGATTTCAGCAGCAAGAGAAAGAGATTTCAAAAGCAGATTTGGAGTGCAAAGTTTCCAGCTACGACATTCTTGGTTTTGGCTCAGCTACAGCCATATTTCTCTTGTTTTTTCTAGCATTTTGGGGTAGCTTCAGCTACACAAAATTAATTTGGGTAAGAAGCATTCAATTTCTTGGTTTTTTCCCATTGTTTCGTCTATTTTTCAAGAGTTTATGCTAACGGAATTATAAAAAAACGTTTTTTATTTATAGATTTTTTTTCTTAATTTTTTTGCAGCAATGGCTTCCATCCAAGGTTCAAGTTCAAACCCCAAGGCCAACCCAAAAGGCTTACTATTATGCTCTTTGGAGGCATGTTGAGAAGCTGCAAAGATGTGGAGGTAGTGACTCATGGGAATGGCGGTGTAATATTTGCAATAATTATTACAAGGGCTCTTACCCAAGAGTGAAGGCACATATTTTGCATGGAGGAGGACAGAGGATTGCAAGTTGCACGAAAACATCAGACCCTGTGGCAAGGAGGGAATATCAAAGAGAGCAAGATCATGCTGATGGAATTAAAAGAAAGCATGATGATCTTAGTCAAGCTAAAAATCCAGCAAACATTGAGCCAAGGATTGTAGTTGAAGCAAGGAAGAGGAGAGGCACTCAACAACCAGAACAACCACCATCCAGAGGGGCATCCGGTACAGTTCAAGATAGAAAAATTGCTAAACCAGGGAATGTGCAAGCAAGAGAAGAAGTTGATTCCATAGTGGCTTGGTGCATCTATGCATGTGGTCTCCCATTCAATTTTGTTCGCTCTCCTTATTGGCAAGATATGATAAGGGCAGTTAACAAAGCTCCTCAAGGGTACAAGGGGACCAACTATGAGAAAGAACTCAGATTCTAAAAAATGAGAAGGATCTTGTGGAGGATGTCCTATCACCAATTCATTCTTCCTGGAGTAGCTCTGGGGTTACCATAGTCTCAGATGGATGGACAGATACAAGGTGTAGACCATTGATAAATATCATTGCGACTTCACCAAAAGGAGCAATGCTTTAAAAGGCGGAAGATTGCTCGGGAGAGGTAAAATATGCACAATTCATTGCTGATATTATTATCAAATCTATTGAACAAGTTGGTCCTAACAGGGTGGTGCAAGTTATCACGGATAATGCACTAGTATGCAAAGCTACAGGTTTGATTATTGAGGGGAGGTATTACCACATCTTTTAGACACCATGTATTGTCCATGATCTGAATATGATCTTAGAGGATTTTGAAAATAAAGTTCCATGGATAAAGGCACTGACAGGGGAAGCAAGGGAAATTGTTAAATTCATCACCAACCACCACTAGTCTCAAGCAATATTTCGAGAGTACTCCAAATTGGAGTTGTTAACAGTTACTGAGACGAGATATGCCTCAAACTTCATAATGTTGCGCTGCCTTGTTGAGGTTAAGCAAGCATTAATATCTATGGTGGTCAGTCAACTTTGGGTTGAGTGGAGACAGGCAGATTCAAAGCGGGGATCTATGGTGCGTAGATTGTGCCTTGACGAGGATTGGTGGAGCAAGATAAATTTCTTGCTAATGTTCACAACCCCTGCATTTGAGCTTCTTCGGAATGCTGACACTGACCAACCTTTCTAAGGAGAGGTATATGATGGCATGGATTCCATGGTTGAGAAAACTATGGAAATCATTTAACAAGAGTCTCCACAGCTTTTGTTTGTAGATGATCATTTTAACGAATTAATCAAGAAAATAATTGTTGATAGGTGGAACAATTTCAACACTCCATTGCATACTTTAGCACATGCCTTGAACCCAAAATTTTATGATGAGGAACTTATTGCTAAAAGCAATGGGAAGAGGAAGGCACCCCATAAGGATAGAGAGGTGGCTAATGGGGTGAAAAAAGCCCTTATGAGAATTTTTCCGGCTCGTCTACACAGGGAGGTGAAGGAAGAATTTGTCAATTTTGCTGCAAGAATAGATGATTATTCAGATATATCATCTTTGGAGGAGAGAAGCACCATGAATACAATTAGGTGGTGGATTTGTCATGGACCAAATGGTGTACATTTGCAAAAGCTTGCCATTCGCCTCCTTTCACAAGTGGCAAGCTCTTCATCAGCAGAAAGGAATTGGAGCACCTATCGTTTTATTCATTCTATGAAGGGCAACAGGTTAGGCTCACAGAAGGCAGAGGATTTTGTTTATGTGCACTCCAACCTTCGCCTTGCATCTCATAGGAATTCAGAATATGGAAATGGTCCTTCTAAGGAATGGGATGTGGATCCAGAAAATCTTGATTTGGATCTCTCTCTTGCTGCCTTGAATATTGAGGACCAGGATCATAGAAGTGGAATTGGCCAAACATCTTCTTCAACTACATCATCCACTGTTGAGCATGCTTCTGCTGCTATATTTGATGAGGATTCTGATAATGAATATTAGTCTTTTGACTTTATTGTATTTGCAGCCTCATATATATAATAAAGGCTGATTTTGAGATTTTGATATATAATAAAGGCTGGTGTTGGATATTCCGATATTGCTATTTTCATTGTGTGTCTATTATCAATGATCACTCATGAGTAAATTTGTTGTAACTTGTAATAGTTTATGCTTTGAATTCAAGATTTATCATGTATGTTTTAAACTTTTATGATTTCACATAACATTTCTTAAATGTCCTAAATTCTAATATAAATTTAAATTATAATATTTATATATATATATATATATATATACCGCGTTTCCCCGTTTCCAAAATTTGGGGAGGTCGCGTTTCGTATCGCTTCCTGTTTCGAAAACTCATTTCCATTTCCCTGTTTCGTGCAACTTAGGTTTCAAGTTAATTTAACCTATTTTTACAGATCCACTTTTGTGGAAAGGTTCACTCCCTGGAGATAATTGGATGACTAGGGACCACTGCAAATTTTTATGGGACACAGTCCAGCTGTCTACTATTGGATTTCTGTGGAAATGCCCGTGTCTGTCTGTGTTTCCTTCATGAATTGAATTTTTCTAAGCAGGGATTTGCTTTGCTTGTTGAAGTCAACTTTAGTTGTTTCCATAAAAACATGGACTCCTTCCCTTCTTATCCTGTTTTCTTATTTTGCTGTAACTCTCTTCATTCCATGACATAATGTATGATGCATATTCAAAAAGAACAAGGAGATAACTGCAGTAAATCTTTCATTAGTTGACCGAAATGCCAAAAGAGAGATAACTGTGGAATATCTTGGTAATACATTGATACAAAGATGTTACCAGAAACCCAAACTGGTCCAATATATGCTTGAGTATGTGTAAAGGTATAAAGGAATTTGAGGGGCCGACTCAAAAGAGATATCAACTCTATTCAGAGGGCATAAAATAATTAAATCAAACAAAACTTGATAGATAATCTAATAATGTTTCTAAAAGGTTTGGAATACATACCAGTCATCAATAGGGGTCAAGTAACTCAACACAACACTTAGTACACTAGCAACAGCTACTTTCTGAATCAAACTGTCTGTCATTTCTTCTCCAAGTGCCTCCCGGTTCTGAAATAGATATATAATCCAAGAACCAATGATGGCAACGACTGGACCCTGCATGTTTCCCACACACAAAGCCTTTAAATACACAATAATAGTATATATGTTACAGATATGAATGTAATGTCCAAAGATATAGCTTGATCAAAAGTAAACATGAGTTGTTTTTATGAAAAGAACATATCCTTTGCCCATAAATGTTTCCAATCAGGTCATTACATGCAAAAGTCACAAAGTTGGTTTATTTGCATTAATTTAAGGAAAAAACAAACTAAAAAGCGTATGATAAGAGTTGTCTTTCCATCAATAGCTAGGCCATCTTTAAAATTCAAAGAATTTATTCTATTTTTTATAATTGGCTGATTAGTTCTTTGTTTCAGTACTCGTTAACATCATACTGTATTCCCTTTCATTGAAATAATAAAGGTGTTATTTCTAGTTTCATGCTATCTTGCTTATCTGGATTCTATTTCATGCTGCATGCAACTTACACTCGAGTATACGTGTAAATGACATCATGACCACATGGGAAATCTCTACTTATTTATTAGGTGCCCCAGGTTCATCTATGGACAGATCAATTATATTTAGATCTCAATGTGCCCTCAAGTTGTAAAGTATTTTGGTATTTCTTTTCTTGGCTTTATAAATCCTTTCATATACAATTAATCTGTAACAATTCAGTCATGAAATTTTAGTCAGCTGTTTTACCTTTTCTGCTTGGAGTAGTTATGGTTTACAGTTTCTTTAAATTTCAGCACTATGAGGATTTGGCAAGTGAATAAAATTTATGGATTACCGGTAAACTTGGCATCTGAATGCATCGAAAATTAAAGATTACCTCTAAACCTATCAAATGAATGCATGGAAAATAAAAAAACTGACACCATTGAGTTATCCATACATTCAAGGAAATATGTGAAAAGAAAACCCTCAGAAACCTGATGGGTCTGCAAACCTTCTACAAATCTCTGTTGAATCTATTATCTGTTATACATGCACTCTGAAGTAGGTTTCTATGTACTTTAGTTGATTTATTTTGTGAATTTCATTTCTTCACATTCAAAGTTGAGCAATTCTCTTACCAATTAACCCAGATCAATATTTAACCCAGATGTATGTGGAGTGAAAGTCTTAGCGGTGTTGACCACACTTTGTCAACGACCCCATAGTAGTACACCCACATTTTTTCAAATGGGACTTATCATGTTCGAGGCTCGTGTCATCCAGATTTCATCGCCGATCGACAGTTTTTATAATGATGTAAACCCATTTTGCTTTTTGTGATGTAAATGATCTAAGTAAGACTGTCCATGTATGTAACAACCTAGGTAAGCCTAGTATGTTGTTGATGATCTCTATCCTAGGAGGTTTTTTGTCTCACTGATTCACGAAAGTGATCGGCAGAGTTTTTCCCTCCAGCTTCACCCCAAATCTAGGGTGGATTTTGTCATCAGCATACTAAGTGAAGTCCTAGTGTTTTCTATCAAGTCCTTGTAAAAGTAGTTCGAGCTACTTGGTCTACTAGATCATATTTTGAGTCGCAGAACTGGGTATTTATTTGAGGGTCTATACGAATGGGTTTTCCCCCTTTATGTATGTAAATGTATTATCTCATGTAAAAGAGGGTTGGAAAAATAATTATAATCCCCTCCTAGTCAATTAATTAAATTTTCTGGTCAATTAATTAATAAAATCCTAAACCAAAAATTTAATTAATTTAGGGTCCTAAATTAGAATTAAATCTTTAAAGGCAAAATTTGTGGGTCCTTGGAAAATGATTTTGACAGCCCCAGGCCAAGGGAATATTGAGAATTTTAAGAAATATTGGACCCTTGGACCTTGGTGGTTAAGTCAAGGTCAAAATTTTGAGGAAATTAACTCAAAAATAATATTTTTGAGTTAATTAAAATTGAATTAAATGTTAAATTCGTTTTTTTCCCAAAATTTTAATTTCAACGCTCCGGATTAAAAGATAATTAAATCTTTTGGACGATTGAGATTATTTTGACGAGGATCATCCAAACTAGCCGTTAGAGATCTTGTCCTATAAATTTAGAGGTCTTTCTCATTTTTGAGTCATCCGATCTCAGGATCGTGCACTTGCTCTTAGAAGCTCTTGTAAACTTTTGAGGAATAAAGCATAAAGACTTTGGGGTTACAAATCTGGATGCTCCTTCTCAGATCTATGTGGTGAATTGTCTCTAAACTCTGCTACTTTGTTTCTTGTATTTTATGGTTGATGGCCTTCATGGATTAATCTGCATACAAGTATCTTGTGCAGTTTTCTGGGTTTATAAAATAACATTCTGATTTTTTCCGCAAAGGTCTCATGTTGTTTTCTTAAATCTCTATCGATCTAAGATTCAGATCTAAGTGTGCAGGGCAATTTTTTTAGATTGGGCGTCTGGGGAAAGTCTTCGGTTGGACCAGCCGACTCTCAATAAACATAAATTTGATAAGCTCTTTATTTGTTAAATTCCAGGTCTATCTTACGATATTTGTGATTTTGCAGGGTTTCGAAGGCTTGTGCCTCTCATTTAAAAATTTTAATTTCTAAACTGTGCTAAAATGGATTTCAAATCTGACCATGAGGGTTTTTAATCTGTAAATAGGTTGTAAATTTGTAAATTTTCTTTTAGAATTGTAAGGGTTTAATCGTTGCTTGGTGTGTATCTTCAGATCCGGCTGATTTCTTACAGGTTTAGGGTTCAAATCGAAATTTTTTTTAAGATCTGAGGCAGATCTAGTTTCCAAAGGCTAGATTTGGTCTCAAATCACCATTGTGGACGAATCTGGACATTATTTTGATTTTGAGGAGAATATAGATCTGAGTCTGAAATTTGAAGGGAGATATTTTAAAAGCACTGAGTTTAATTACTGTTTCTGTGCACTGTTAAGGACTTGTACCTTCCTCTGTTTTCATCATTCTTCTGCATTGAACACCATCTCCTAAGCCCGTCCATCTTTTCAAACAATCGATTTGCTGCCATGCTCATATTACCCATCTCCTTTACCTGCAAATCGATTTTCCTTGCTGCGTTATTCCTGCTCTGGCCTCACGCCTTCGTCCAAGCTCTTTAATCAATTTCTCATTCGCTGCCCTTGTTTTCTTCATAAATCATACTATTTCTGCCTCCAAGATCTTCTCTGCCGCCGCCAACGTCCCTCAGCCTTCATCTTTCTCTGCATCGAACCCTCGCTCTTCTTCCAAAGCCTGCGTCCTTCAGCTCAACCGTCCCCATTTCTCCTGCCGTCAACGACTAGGCTCCGATCTACAAACACAAAAATCGCGTTAAGTTTTCCAAGCTCCATCTCCTCGAGCCGTTGTCGTGCTCCTCAACCTGCAAAACGACAAACACACACACGCCGGAATTCTTAAACCTTATGTATATTGGTATATTTAATCGGATTCATGTTATTTGATGCGTTAGTTCATTTCTTTTCTTTTTTTTTATTCCGATTTTGTTGTTTTAATTAGCGTTTAGATCTTTTAAGTTTTAGATTTTAGCTTTTCGATTTTAATGGTATAGTTTAGGTTTAAATTTGTTAGTTTAGATTTAAATCTTAGTTTTTTTTATTCATTCCGTTCTTTTTTTTTTATATATAGCGATAGTTTTTTTTTTTAGAATAGTTTTATTTTATGATAGGCTTTAGATTTCAATTTTTTATTTTAGTTTGACTTTTAGTTTTAGTTTTTTTTTTTTTTTTTGGTTTAGTGTTAGTTTAAAACGTTAACTTGGATATAAAAATTTGTCTTAAATAAAAAAAAATAATAATAAAATATTAAAAAATTCCAAAAAAAAAAATATTTTAAATTTTTGTTCTTAGAGTTTAATTTTTCAATTTAAGTTCTGATTTCATGAAAAATAAAATAAAACAAAAATAATAAAAAAATTATAAAAATTCATAAAAATATTTTTATAGTCAAATAAGCGTTTAAAGATTTTATCCTGAGTGTGACTATACAAAATTTTGGGATTTGCTAAAGTAAAATTAATTGAAACATCTTAACATCTGGCATTCTCATGTTATTGTTATTCATGGTTGTGGCATTTTTTCAATTAAATATCATTGTGATCAATCATGTTTTAATAAGGAACAGTTAATCGTCACTTACTCGTTTATAACTGCATAACGAGATTTTGTTTGACTCCATAAGGCACTGGTCTTAAACGTAAAATCTAATTTAGATTTGTGGAATCTCGTTCATTCTATCAAGTATTTGATGTTTTAGCTATGTCTCCTGGATTTGTCATCCTCATTTATAATAGGGTCTACCTCCCTTAGCTTGCAAGGAGACAGCTTAAATAGAGAGATTGGGGATAAGAGTGACAACCCCCAATCTGAGCTGTTGTCGCGGTGCCTTGACAATATGTGCGACAACATTTTTTGGCATCGTTGCCGGGGATAGAGTTTTTTTGTCCTTGGTCTTAGCGACATTTTCTAATCTTCGAATCTTCTTTCACCATTCATTAGCTTGTCATAAGGGATCACATTTTCTAGCGTCTTTTCATCTCTACATCATCTTATCTTTCATCATTTCATTATCGTATCTTTAGCACCTGAACATTTCGGTTGCCTTCTTGTTTGGGTGGCGACTCCACTTATTCATCTTTTTATTCCCAAACAAGAATCCCCCCCTGATATCTATCTGCTATCTCTCGATTATTTCTTTCTATTTTCATAATTAGTTTCGTGCTCAAGTGGCGACTCCAAATTCTTTCATTTCCTACAAGAGTTCCTGCTAAGAAGTTCACTTCTTGAGGACCTTTGACTATTCTTGAACACGAATCTATTTCTTAAATTTTAAGCAGGTCGTCATGGATGATACCTTTCATGACATGCCGGAAGAGGCCACTTCAAAATTTCCTTTTTTCTCAGGTGGTGATCCAGGCACTGCTCTATTACATCTAAGGACGGTCAACCTTTTCATACATAAATATTGTCGTCCTTCACAATATAATCATGAAGATGTCAAGATACGTGTCTTTGGCTATTCTTTAAAAGGTGATGCTATCGATTGGTTTCGAAATTGTCCTGAAGAGTATTGTTTACAAGACATCATCAATGCTTTTACAGATAAATATATAAAACAAAATGACTCGCCCTATGTTTCCAGTATTATGCAAAATAATAAAATTGATTTTGTAGAAGACTCAGCTATCAGCAGGAGTTTTCCAGACAATTCTCAAGACAATTCCACTTGTACCACAATAGCACAAACCCATGATAGTGGTGAAATAGAAACAAATTGTCAAACCAGTGTTGACAACGATAAGAATCTTGTTAGCGAATTGATTAAGAGGGTTAAGGATATACAGCTAAATCAAGCTCAAGTAATCAAGAATATGGAGGCCAACCAGGCTCAAATCATTAAGAATATGGAACTTAATCAAGAAAAAATAATAGCGGATCACGCCAGGGAAATTGGTTCTATGCAGAGCAGGTTATTGGCCTTAGAAGAAAAACATAAGAAAGAGATGAACTGTATGCAAAATTTCTTCATGGCCATGAAAGCAGATAATGATAAAATGATTCAAAACATGGAAGCTAACCAGATCAATCTTCAAAATCGGATAAATACCTTAGAAGAAAGTCATGCACAGGAAATAAATGTCATGGAAAACAGGTTAAAAATGATGGAAATTAATCATTCTAATCAGATGTCTCTTCAACACAATTTGTCAACTATTGAAGAAATGCATGCCAGGGAGATGAGTTCCATACAGAAGAAGTTGGAAAAAATGGAACGATCACACATGCAAGATTTCCAACCCAGGTCAGATTTGTCAACAGATCATAGGCCTCCCAGTTTGCTGAAGCAGTTTTCATCTCATCACACGGAGGATTTAAATATGGTTTCAAAGGATGATGAGAAAGACCAAGCTTATGTGTCACCATTGACAGAGTATATCTAGAATAATATTGGTCACGCTCCAGATTCTTCAGATTTTTGGTATAAACATCTTCAAGATGAGGACAAGGAGTTTACAGTGGTCTCATTGTTGACATCACAACCCACTCAGAATAAGAAAAAGAAGCAAAAAAGAAGAAGTAAGTGGTTTGATTCGTCTGATGGTCGAAAGCAACTTGACATTTGGATAAGACACAGTCCTACTTTATGCAAGATCGGCCATGGCACATCTGAAAAGCAGCCTACAGACTTGCCTGAAAGCAGGCAAATGCTCAGCATGCACTATATTGAGCACATCTGATGCCACAGGGCATCCTCTATATCGTATTTCTAACCCTACTCCTCGTTATTTCAGCATTTCATTTTGCAGTTAGAGTAGACTTACTTTTCATGTTAAGTAGAATAATAAATAAAAGAAGAGCTTCTATTTTTCATGAGCTTAATGTTATATGATGATATTTGGATGGACACTACTTATGTAATCTTGTGTGTTGCTTGGATGCAGATTCTGGATTCTCACATTCCTTCAATGAAGCAACGTGTCCCCAAGTAGAGCCAGATGTTGACCACACTTTGTCAACTACCCCATAGCAGTACACTCCCATTTTTTCAAATGGGATTCTTCATGTTCGACGTGGTTGCGCCATTCAGATTCCATCATCAGTCATCAGTCGACAGTTTTTATAATGATGTAAACCCATTCTGCATGTGATGATGTAAATGATCTAAGTAAGACTGTCCATGTATGTAACAACCTAGGTAAGCCTAGTATGTTGTTGATGATCTCTATCCTAGGAGGTTTTTTGTCTCACTGATTCACGAAAGTGATCGGCAGAGTTTTTCCCTCCAGCTTCACCCCAAATCTAGGGTGGATTTTGTCATCAGCATACTAAGTGAAGTCCTAGTGTTTTCTATCAAGTCCTTGTAAAAGTAGTTCGAGCTACTTGGTCTACTAGATCATATTTTGAGTCGCAGAACTGGGTATTTATTTGAGGGTCTATACGAATGGGTTTTCCCCCTTTATGTATGTAAATGTATTATCTCATGTAAAAGAGGGTTGGAAAAATAATTATAATCCCCTCTTAGTCAATTAATTAAATTTTCTGGTCAATTAATTAATAAAATCTTAAACAAAAAATTTAATTAATTTAGGGTCCTAAGTTAGGATTAAATCTTTAAAGGCAAAATTTGTGGGTCCTTGGAAAATGATTTTGAAAGCCCCAGGCCAAGGGGAATATTGAGAATTTTAAGAAATATTGGACCCTTGGGCCTTGGTGGTTAAGTCAAGGTCAAAATTTTAGGGTAATTAACTCAAAAATAATATTTTTGAGTTAATTAAAATTGAATTAAATGATAAATTCGTTTTTTCTCCAAAATTTTAATTTCAACGCTCCAGATTAAAAGATAATTAAATCTTTTGGACGGTTGAGATTATTTTGACGAGGATCATCCAAACTAGCCGTTAGAGATTTTGTCCTATAAATTTAGAAGTCTTTGTCATTCTTGAGTCATCCGATCTCAGGATCGTGCACTTGTTCTTAGAAGCTCTTGTAAATTTTTGAGGAATAAAGCATAAAGACTTTGGGGTTACAAATCTGGATGTTCCTTCTTAGATCTATGTGGTGAATTGTCTCTAAACTCTGCTACTTTGTTTCTTGTATTTTATGGTTGATGGCCTTCATGGATTAATCTGCATACAGGTATCTTGTACAGTTTTCTGGGTTTATAAAATAACATTCTGATTTTTTCCGCAAAGGTCTCATGTTGTTTTCTTAAATCTCTATCGATCTAAGATTCAGATCTAAGTGTGCAGGGCAATTTTTTTAGATTGGGCATCTGGGGAAAGTCTTCGGTTGGACCAGTCGACTCTCAATAAACATAAATTTGATAAGCTCTTTATTTGTTAAATTCCAGGTCTATCTTACGATATTTGTGATTTTGCAGGGTTTCGAAGGCTTGTGCCTCTCATTTAAAAATTTTAATTTCTAAACTGTGCTAAAATGGATTTCAAATCTGACCATGAGGGTTTTTAATCTGTAAACAGGTTGTAAATTTGTAAATTTTCTTTTAGAATTGTAAGGGTTTAATCGTTGCTTGGTGTGTATCTTCAAATCCGGCTGATTTCTTACAGGTTCAGGGTTCAAATCGAAATTTTTTTTAAGATCTGAAGCAGATCTAGTTTCCAAAGGCCAGATCTAGCCTCAAATCACCATTGTGGACGAATCTAGACATTATTTTGATTTTGAGGAGCATATAAATCTGAGTCTGAAATTTGAAGGGAGATATTTTAAAAGCACTGAGTTTAATTACTGTTTTTGTGCACTGTTAAGGACTTGTACCTTCCTCTGTTTTCATCATTCTTCTGCATTGAACACCATCTCCTAAGCCCGTCCATCTTTTCAAACCATCGATTTGCTGCCATGCTCATATTACCCATCTCCTTTACCTGCAAATCGATTTTCCTTGCTGCGTTATTCCTGCTCTGGCCTCACGCCTTCGTCCAAGCTCTTTAATCAATTTCTCATTCGCTGCCCTTGTTTTCTTCATAAATCATACTATTTCTGCCTCCGAGATCTTCTCTGCCGCCGCCAACATCCCTCAGCCTTCATCTTTCTCTGCATCGAACCCTCATTCTTCTTCCAAAGCCTGCGTCCTTCAGCTCAACCGTCCCCATTTCTCCTGCCGTCAACGACTAGGCTCCGATCTGCAAACACAAAAGTCGCGTTAAGTTTTCCAAGCTCCATCTCCTCGAGCCGCTGTCGTGCTCCTCAACCTGCAAAACGACAAACGCACACACGCCGGAATTCTTAAACCTTATGTATATTGGTATAGTTTAGGTTTAAATTTGTTAATTTTTTAATTTTGTTAGTTTAGATTTAAATCTTAGTTTTTTTTATTCATTCCGTTCTTTTTTTTTATATATAGCAATAGTTTTTCTTTTTAGAATAGTTTTATTTTATGATAGGCTTTAGATTTCAATTTTTTATTTTAGTTTGACTTTTAGTTTTAGTTTTTTTTTTTTTTTTTGGTTTAGTGTTAGTTTAAAACGTTAACTTGGATATAAAAATTTGTCTTAAATAAAAAATAATAATAATAAAATATTAAAAAATTCCAAAAAAAAAATATTTTAAATTTTTGTTCTTAGAGTTTAATTTTTCAATTTAAGTTCTGATTTCATGAAAAATAAAATAAAACAAAAATAATAAAAAAATTATAAAAATTCATAAAAATATCTTTATAGTCAAATAAGCTTTTAAAGATTTTATCCTAAGTGTGACTATACAAAATTTTGGGATTTGCTAAAGTGAAATTAATTGAAACATCTTAACATCTGGCATTCTCATGTTATTGTTATTCATGGTTGTGGCATTTTTTCAATTAAATATCATTGTGATCAATCATGTTTTAATAAGCAATAGTTAATCGTCACTTACTCGTTTATAACTGCATAACGGGATTTTGTTTGACTCCATAAGGCACTGGTCTTAAACGTAAAATCTAATTTAGATCTGTGAAATCTCGTTCATTCTATCAAGTATTTGATGTTTTAGCTGTGTCTCCTAGATTTGTCATCCTCATTTATAATAGGGTCTACCTCCCTTAGCTTGCACGGAGACAGCTTAAATAGAGAGATTGGGGATAAGAGTGACAGCCCCCAATCTGAGCCGTTGTCGCGGTGCCTTGACAATTTGTGCGACAACAAGCGGCATTCTGATTTTTCTCTTGTCCTTTTCCCTTTCTTTGATAATAAAACCTCTATCATTGGCTATCTCTAAAATCTGATTTGATGAAGGCCTTTCTCCATATAATTCCGTGATCCTATCCAACTCTCCAAAGTTATTCACACTATGGGAAAATCGAAACTTCTTATTTACCTTTTGGCTATTCTCCATAACTCCCATCAAATTCTCCATGGAAAAATGATGCTCCTTTCCAGCCACGTTTATTTGCTCACTTGTCCCAGCCATTCCTCCTTCCAAAATCCTTCTAACATAAGGACAAGTGGCTTCATCATGCATTTCATCACAAGGTCTACAATAGGGAATAGAATCGTTAACTAAATTAGTAGACTCGAGTGGATTTGGTGGCCTATGTTCATTGGGAGTGTTGAAAAGTAAGTAGGTCTGGTCTTCATAATGACATGTAATTGTGATTTTATGTAATTGATAAAATAAGAAAAATAAAATTATTATTATGCTTGTCTCATGGGTTTCATGAGCAAGGAATTTTATTTTAGTATGACTCCCATTGTGACTCCTTATGATTGGTCATAAAATCAATTTGAGTCTATGCAATGTATGTAGGACCCTTCTTGGGCATAGTACACTTATGTATGAGTCAATAGGATTGTCAAGTAGCCCTCCAAGACAAGCATCGAGTCATCCTCTTCAGCAAAGTCTTCAAGTCAAGCCTCTTCATCAAAGTCTTCAAGTCAGCCTCAAAGGAATTATTATCTAATGAACTCAAATCGGCCTAAATAGAGACACAACAGTTCATGAAAGTCATGTCGGCTTATTTCAAGGGGAAAAAACAATATAAAGGAGTATGACCCTCGCTGAAATGACATAGAACAGTTTGATAATCTCTGTGATATAGCTCGCAGAATTTCAGAAGATAAATTCGGTATACAGTGACAGAAGTTCAGATAAGGATTTCAGATTTTCGGTGCTATCTCACAGACAGAATTTCGGTGCTATTTCAGAGTCAGAATTTCGGTATCTCACAGACAAAATTTCAGTGCTATTTCACAGTCAGAATTTTGGTATCTCACAGTCAGAATTTTGGTGCTATCTCACAGTCCAGATCTCAGTGTTATCTCACAGTTAAGGTATTGGTGATATCTCAAGGTCAAGGTCTCGATGCTGTCTCAGGGAGGAAGTCTCGGTGCTATCTCAGGAGAAAATCTCGGTGCTACCACAGTAAGATACTGATCTCTGTTCAGAGATGTCACAGCAATAACACAGTTTGGTGCTAACGCGGTGAAAGAAAGTACAAACAAGGATGAATTGAAGTGTAAGAGGAGTCGAGAAGAGGAAAGGAGCAAAAAATTGAGTGTCAAGAGAACTTGTGTCTTCGTCCTAATAGGTCAAGGGTCGTGGTCTTGGTATTCATCAATTGGAATCTCTGTAAGAAGAATTTGTGTGGGTTTTCCTCTCAAAGAGTGAGAGGTTTGGCCCTGGCTGATAGCCTACATTTCGTGTCTCTTGTCTATTTATGTTCATGCATTGGTAGCTGTTTGATGAAGAAGAACACTAATAACCTCAGTAAAAGAAGATCCTAATCTAAAGAAGTAAAAATCACTCACAAGCAGTTATTAATTCAAGAGAAATCACTTAATCTCTCTGCCCTAGATTTCTCAACATGGTATCAGAGCTAAGGTAACTAAGTCAAGGAAGGGCATCTTATCAAGAGACACGTAAGGATCAAATTTCAAGGAAAGCATCAAAGCGAAGATCATCTTGAAGTCAAAGGAAGCATCATAACCCTTAGATCAAAGAAGCCTACAAAGAAGTATTGGGATCATCATCAAGAAAAGAAGGCCAAAACCCTACATCTACTCAAGTTGAAGAGATCTACGAATCAAGTTAAAAGACTATTCATCCAAAGGAAGCTAGATCAAAAGGTGGTGTCATTAAGACTCTCTCTCATTGAAACAAGTTCCTTACCAATAAAGACATCACCAAGAAGTCATCACTGATCTTCATCAACAAGACTTCACCATCAAAAGGGATCTCCCTCTCTGTGAGATCAAGGATCATTATTGAAGAAAACTATCTTCAACAAAGAGAAGTTTTCTACTCTCTAGATCATCATTAACATCAAGGAGGAAGCAAGGAGAAAGGAGCATCCTATCAAGTAAGTATATGACCTTATTTGAATCTGTCAAAAAGTCCTTTTGCAAGGATAGCAACAAATTGGTTGGGGCTTCAAACTATCTTGCATGGAAGAAAAGGACAGATCTAAATCTCATTGAAAATGAGGTCATGGGTCATGTCCAAGGATCTATCACCAAACTGGGAGAAGAAGATGCTCAAGAACTTGCAAAGTATATGAAAGGGTAAGTTAGGGCTTTAAGGATTCTCATAGAATCTATCAAGGATCCCCTCATCCCATATGTATCTAAACTCAAAACTTCAAAAGAAATCTATGACAAACTGGTAGAGTTGTATTTCGTAAGCATCGCTGGAGAAGTCATCTCATTAAGACAAGAACTCTACAAGTTAAAGATGTCTAAGGAAGATGGAATAGCCTCATACTTTATGAGGATATCTATGATCTGGGATCAACTACAAGAACTGGGAGAAGTCATGTCTAATAGTGAAATGACTGTAGTGGTATTAAATGCACTACTGGAAGAGTGGGGTAACTTTACTTCAAGTATTTATGGGAAGAAAGAAGCTACTCCATTCCAGGATCTATGGTCACTATGCAAGATTGAAGAATCTAGAAAAAAGGCCAAATTTGATGTGGGAGCAAGTGAGCAAAATCAAGCTTATGTTGCAATGACAAGAAGAAAGGGACAATTTGGAAAGTATGGTCCTCAGAAAAAGAAAAAGAACATGGCTAAAATCCAATGCTATGGGTGTCAAGAATATGGACACTGCAAAAGAGGTTGTCCAAAGATCAAGAAGGAGAATAACAAAAGTGGAAGAGAAGAAGCCCATATCACCATAGAAGTAGAAGAAGTTGAAAAGAAGTCCAAGAAAGAGGAAGTAAGAGATCTCTATTACTGAGATAGTCTTCATCACCTAAGTTCTTTTCAAGTTCCTAAGTCTTTTGTTGTAAGATATGGCTATCATAATTCACTAAATGGGATGCATCAAGGCATCATAAAAGCATTGGAAGCAAGAGATCGGGACATCATCATAGAAAAGCATCAAAGATGGTTAGAATCTATGAAGTCAAAGATATAGTTCTTGGGAATCTCAATGGGAACATAAGTGGCAAGGTCATCTAGTACAAGGTTCATCATACATCTGTCAAAAGGAAACATCTGTTGATGGGGATACTTTAGATCCTCAAGATTCTTTGATGGAATCTTCAATGAAAGGTTCACTGATCATGAGGGAAAGCAAGTGTTTTTCATGGGATGGTGATGTGATGACATAAAAGTGAAGCATATCAAGGGATTGAAGCTCTTTCAATCAAGGAAACTGCTATTGGAAGCCTGGATAACCCAAAGGAAAAATGAGGTATGTATGATGGAAATCATGAACCAATGCTCTATCTTAAGAACATGATCAAATTAGGATCTCCGCTCTCGAAGGAATACAGGAATGCATTGGTCACACATTCATTATATGAAATCAACATAACGAAGCTAGATCAAAAGGCGGTGTCATTAAGACTTTGTCTCATTGAAACAAGTTCCTTACCATTAAAGACACCACCAAGAAGTCATCACTGATCTTCATCCACAAGACTTCACCATCAAAAGGGATCTCCCTCTCTATGAGATCAAGGATCATTATTGAAGAAATCTATCTTCAACAAAGAGAAGTTTTCTACTCTATAGATCATCATCAACATCAAGGAGGAAGCAAGGAGAAAGGAGCATCCTATCAAGTAAGTATATAACCTTATCTGAATCTGTCAAAATGTCCTTTTGCAAGGAGAGAGACAAATTGGTTGGGACTTCAAACTATCTATAAGAAGTATGAGTTGACAACAATTGAGGAACCCTAGATGGAAGCTCCTAGGAATGAGATGTGTGACGAAAGGAAGGAAGAGATCATGGAATATGCAACCATGGAAAAGGCAATCAACATCCAAAAGACCAAGAAATATTTGACTAGATATATCCATGAAAAGATATAAAGACTAATGGAGTTAGAGAAAGAAAGAAACACTCGACAATATTTATCTTTGAGAGATGTTTTGATATGTATGCAGGATGTTGATGCAAACTAGAAATATGTAATGATGAAAGACCATCACAAAGGTAATGTTGATTTTAAATGTTCATTCCTTTATCTGGATGGGTTTATGTAGCGCTGTCAAGGGAAGATCTATGGATGTATTCCATGTTGATTTCTAGTAGCATCGGATGTGCTCTAAGTCTCAAAAATTTGCAGGGAGGCTTAGGCACATGTATTCCAAACAACCCAGAAAGTGTTTTGGGAAATTCCACTGAGTATGTTTTATGGAAATAATTAATTATTTGTAATGGGACCCTAAGTCTAAACTTAGGAATTAAAATAATTAAAGGACATTAATTAAAACAGAGTGTGAATCTTCTAGAAAAGACAGAGATCAAGTCAAGTTAATATGAGTCGTTGATTAGCGATTTAATCTCGGTCATTGAACTCTCAACGAGAAAATTATAAGGAGGGCTTGATGGGGCATTTGGAAAACACACCGAGACAATGAAAGAGTTTAGAGATCAAAATTCTTTAGTGAGCATTGCTTAGGGAGAAGATTGATCGAGAAGATTCTCGCAGAGAGGGGCAGAGATAATTGTCGGTTGGAGATTTTCTGAGTGGGGAATACAAGAGAGCAGTACGCAGAGAGGCAGTGTAGCAGCTATGCAAAGCCTGTGCAGAGCCAGCAAAGGCAGCGCAAAAGCCTTGAGGAGATCCTTGATTCAACTGCGGATCAATCAGAACTAGTGTCGGAGTGTCGAGGTGTGAGATCGAAAGGAGCCAAAAGATCAGATCCAACTAGTAGAAGAGCCAGCAAACAGAGGCGACGCAATCCCCACGCAGAGTGACGCAGATGATGTGCAGAGACTGCACAGAGGCAACGTAGGGCTCATGAGCTCAATGTTTGGTCAATTAGGGTTTTCCATTGTCGGTGTGAGGTAAACCTCACTAGCTCTTTGTCAGTCAGATTCTCTGTGTGGATGGCTAGTAAGGCATCCCAGATTGTATTCAGAATTACTGCATAATAATCAAACCCTCAGTTGTTGCACCAGTTTTCCCACATTACGTTTTTCCGATGACTTAATCCAAAAATAACGGTGTCATGTGTCTATGATTTACTCTTGCTTAGATCTTGTTTCCGCACTTTATTTTTCTGCGGTTTAATTTTGTGAAGGTTGTAGTGTATGCATTTTCAATATTTACCGTAGAACATCGTAAATAATTTATTCAAGTAAATAACAAATAGAAGAATTCTCATCAGTTGTTGCAGTAGGATTCCGGGATTAGGAATTTTCACATGGTATCAGAGCTTGTTTACAGAGCAGGAGGAGCAAGAGAGCAAACTAGAAGGATCTAGCGTTGAAGAAGTCAGAAATCAAAAAGCTGCGTAAGCAGCAGATCGATTTCCCCAGTGATTGGAACAGGGATGAGGATACCTACATGATGGGACTGTTGGACACGGGTTTCAGTGACCAAAGGAGGTGTGGTAGCCGATTTACCCTTTTCTGGATTAAAAATGAATATTTTAATAACAGGGAAAAGTGCTCCATGAATAAAATAATATTAAAATAAGGCTCTAGAAGGCTCCGAGAGATCTATAAAAGAAAGGGAGAAGGCCATTGAGGGATATCTTTGGATTTGATCATTTTCTTGTGTATGAGAGGTTTGAGAATGTGGTTCTCTACTTCAGCCGTAGCCCCAGGACGGAAACCCTCGGGTGATTTGTGAGTGTTGGATGGAAACCCAACTCTCTTTGAGGAAACTTCATTCAGAAGTTCTGCAAAGCTTCAGAGACATTGTAGTGAGGATCATTCAGATCTTTAACAGGTGCTTCAGTGGATTCCGTGGTAGCTATTGCCAGAGGGAGAGTGTAACAGTTCAGTTTTGGAGGCCATCGCAGTGTAGTAGTGCAGCAGATTTTCTTGAGGCTAGTTGTATTTCAGTTATCTCAGCTATCTTTCATTTCAGCATATAACCCTAGTATATTATAGTAAAGCTGAGTTATTTTCTGCATTATGTAGTTATGGATTTGCATGAAATTATATGTTTATTTTACATGGCAATCTTCCGTTAAAAATACATGTTGATTTACGGCATAATTCGGGGTTTAGATTAATTTATGCAAATTTAGGAAAATATCCCATTTGGGGATATTAGTATATTACAGTGGTATCAGAGCATCGAACTTGGCTCAACCTGCGGATTTTCAGTTTTAATTGGAGTTGTTCGAAGGTTTATTTTGAATGTGCCTATTTCTATTGCCGAAGCCAATTTTGTTCAAGGGGAGAAATTTTATTAAGATGGGTCCACATCTTAAATCAAAATCATTCCAAGGCCGCAACGTAGAATTAAAATTTTATGAAGAGTAGCTGACTCATATTTTATGAAGACCGTGAGCATTCAAATCCCAACGGCCAAATTATTTTTTTCGTGGAAGGTCAAGAAAATATTCACCGAAATTTTAGAAGGGCCAGCGTGACTCTTACTTTTGTTGAAGGGTCATGAGCAAAATTTTATTGGTGGGGCTGCAACATATTTCAGAAAATATTTTATGAGCAACCGCACATGATTTTAAAGAGGAGCCAACTGTCAGCAGCGTTATTTTGACTAAAGCCAAACTTGGAAGTTGCAAGCACATTTCTTGAGCATGGGCAGATTCAGCATCATTTGACAGGATGGGATTTTAATATCCCTGGGCATGAATATTCTTACAATAGTGGCCGAATTCTCTCAAGAAGACCGAGCCAAAGGGATCCAACACGTATTTTGGCAAATTTATAAATTTCGAAGGCTGCCAGCAAATTAATTTTGGGAGTTAAAAGCATATCATCAGTCGTCCCTTGCTATTTGTTTGCGTGGAACCATTTCTAAGCAAATATTGTCATTTGGAGAAGAGAACAAATTGATGGGTAGCTGAATACTTTCATCTAGACGTTCCTCTAGTTGAGTATTACGCTGAACATAGACCAATTGAAGACTAGTCTGGATAGCTCGATTTTATTTTTTCCCATCAGTTGGTTAGACGTGTGGCTGTGTTCCATCATTGAGCAACGTGTGAATGATGGTCGAATATTCTTATAGAACTGAAATTAAATTTCCCTGTTCTGTTCGAATACCGTGCGCTGTCCAATTTCTTGGAAAAAATTCGAAGCTATATTGTCTGGAAAAAGGGTCGAATTTTTTTTTTTTTTTTTTTCCAGCACCAAACCAAGGAGACAATCCGACTTTCCTAAGGACAATGTTGGCCGCAACAATTTGGACTTGTTGAGCTGCCTTTGTTAAATACTGTAAGCATAGATTGTTTGCAGGGTCGAAGTTGCCACTGACTTTCAGAAGACCAAATTGTTCAGTTGGAGTGGAAAATCCCATACAGTTGAAAAGAACGAGTTCTAGAAGAGTAATTAGAGGTCGAGTTTCATATTTAAAGAATCTGCATTCTTTTTCTGTGGAAATATAAGCGTATACATTTGTTGGAGAAAAATATTGGAGTTGTTGGAAGGGACTCTCAGTCTATGTGATCCAAATTTATGCAGGAACGCAACAGAATACACATATAACCATAAATACAAAGATGCGCCGGAAATAACACTTCATTTCATTAATATCAAAGAATTGAAATTTGCTTGCAGACAGAATGGAAATAAACTAACTAGGGTGCTATTAGCTCATCTCTGAGAAGAGATGTGGCGGCTACAGGCCTCTGAATTGAGTTACAATGAGGCTCCAGGGCCTATTTATTATTTAGAAACAATGGAGAACCCTAAACATCCAAAACCCTAACCCTAGGAGATGAAGCGCCAAAACTATGGGTCCTGTTTGGGTAAATTGGTGTTTCAACTTCCCGGAGACGTAACTTTGGCATACAATCTCCGTTTAACGCAAACCATACCTCGTTAGAAAGATCTATCTGAGGACTACAAATTTTGAGTGAGAAACATTGGTCCACGGACTCATGTTGCTCCCGGTTTTCCCAAAAAAACGTCGTTTAGGGCCTCAAAACGGCTCCGGAAGTTCAAGACCCGAAAAAACTACTAAAAATAGTAAGTTGTGTTGAAAATGAAAAACTGAAAGAGACAATGGTGGGTCCCCAAGTGGAATAGGTGGGTGGCCACCAATATCCACCTGGATCATTCCTCCCCCCTTAGGAAGCAATGGTCCCCATTGCGTTGAGTTCCTCCATGAGATAAGGAAACTTCTCCTGAACTTGGTCCCTGGTGAACCACTTGCCTTGGTGCAGGAGTTGGCCAGCTTTGATAACCTGATACAGTTGGATCTTCTGTTGGCGAGTGTTCTTCATTTGCATGTCCATGATACAATCTATGGTGGAATGTTTCATGCAGTCTAGGTTTAACTCTTTTGGTGTGAGTTCTTCTGCAATGTCAGATGTGTCTAGTAGAGGTGGGAAGTAGGGACGAAGGCAATCTACATTGAATACAGGGTGCAAACCAAGGAATGGTGGAATACTAAGCTCGAAGGTATTGTTCCCTACAACCTTGGTGATGGTGTACGACCCATATCGGAGTGGGCGAAGCTAGCGGTGGGGTCCAGTGAGTCACTCCTTCTACAAATGTAGCCACACTTTGTCGCCCACCTGGAAGTTGTGTGGCACCCGATGTTGATCATGTCGTTGCTTGTACTTAGCATTGGCTCTGTCCAATATGTCATGAACCTGTTGGCAAATGTGTTGAATGCGCTCGATGAAATTGTTCGCTTTATCAGCTTCAAACTGGACATGAGCCGAATCGGCCTGAGTTGTTGCAAATGGCATGGCTACGTCAATGGGACATAGTGGCTGGAATCCCAAGCCCACCTGAAAGGGGCTGTGGCCGGTTGAGCTATGGAGAGCCCGGTTATAACTGTGTTGTACATAAGGGAGGCTCTCATCCCATGTGCATGGATGCTTTGAATTGTACATGCGTAGAATGTGTACAATCACCCTGTTGACAACCTCTGTCTGACCATCAGTTTGGGGATGGAAAGCTGTGGACTTGGTGAGCTTGGTGTCCAACATTGACCAGAGGCTGGACCAAAATGTGCTGAGGAACCTGCCATCGCGATCTGATATGATAGACTGTGGGATCCCAAAGTGCACCCACACTCATTCAAAGAAGAGTTTAACAGTGGCTTCTGCTGTGATATTCTTCTTGCAGGCTGCCATAATAGCCATCTTTGAGAATCTGTCGATGACCACGAAAACACAGTCGTTTCCATGTTTAGTAGAAGGAAGGCCCGACATGTAATCCATGGAGATGGATTCCCAAGGTCGACTAGGGGTAGGTAGCGGAGTATAGAGGCCTTGCTTCTTGATGGTTGGTTTGGCAATGGCGCAAGCAGTGCAGGATTTGATGTACTTCCCGACATCCTGTCGAAGGTTCGACCAATAGAAAAATACTTCTGCAGTACTGCCACTATTTTCTCGACCCCAAAATGCCCAGTGACTCGACTGTAGTGCACTTCCCATATCATTTTGGCACGCTCGCTTGAAGGAACACAAAGGTGTCCCAGGTGACATAATAGAGCATCTTGGAGGTGAAAATTTGGAACTTGCATACCCCCCAAGAGTGCCTTGTATGTGTGGCCGAATTCTGGATCGCTCTTGTAGAGAAGCGGCCAATCAGAAGTCTCGTGCCCACAAGAGTTGACAACGGTGGTTATGGCCACGATCGGTGGCCAACTGAGGCAGTCTGCAACATTATTGGTGCTACCCTTCTTGTATTTGATGTTCAAATGAAATTGTTGCAGATATGTGGACCACTTCTGATGGCGATCGTTTTGCAACTTCCCTTGTGTCTGTATGAACTGCAGGGGTCGGTGGTCTGTGTGGATGATCGTCTCCTTCCCCAAAATGTAATGCTTCCATTGTCGACAAGCCTGCACAATGGAATACATTTCTTTATTAAATGGGAAGTGGGATACTTAACGAATTGTGTTCAAACAATGTCTCATTACGATATGCCCTTGGATGCCCTGTTGAGTAGAGCGCACAATAGCATAGTCAGAGGCATCTGTCTCGATCTCAAATGGTTGTTGCAAGTCTGGTAATGTGAGCACTAGGGCAGAACAGAGGCGATGTTTCAATTCTACGAACGCCTTCTGTTGAGATTCCGACCAAAAGAATTTTTCTTTCGCTCCTCCCTTGTGTGCCAAACCCAAATAACTTAGATCTTGGCTGGATCCACATGCACCCCCCTTTCATCAATAATGTATCCCAAATATTGAACCCGGGTCATGCCAAAAGTGCACTTCTCCAAATTGGCACACAACTTGTATTGTCGTAGTGTTTGGAGGACTTCTCGGATGTGGTAGAGGTGCTCTTCCCAAGTCTAGTTGAAGATCAGAATATCATCGAAGTACACCATTACAAATGAGTTGGTGAATGGATGCAATATGTCATCCATCAACCTCATGAAGGTTGCGGGAGCATTCATCAACCCAAAAGGCATGACGAACCATTTGAAAAGGCCCTCCTTGGTTTTGAAGACCGTCTTCCACACATCCGAGGGTTCGATTGGTACCTGGTGATACCCAGACTTCAAGTCAATCTTGCTGAAATATTTTGCCCCTTTGAGTTGGTCTAGAAGGTCATCAATCCGTGGGATCGGGTACCTATTCTGGACAGTGATCTTCTTCAGCGCCCGATAGTCAATACAGAGTCTCCAAGTCCCATCCTTCTTCTGTACCAACACGATCGGGCTCCCACAGGGCGATGAACTTGGCCGGATGTGACCTTTCTATAGCAACTCCTGAATCTGCCTCTTGATTTCATCATTCTCCAGAACATAGCCCTTATAGATCGATCCATTGGGTAGTGGCACACCTGGGGTCAAGTAAATGGGGTGCTTAACCTGACAGTGCAAAGGCACCCCTATGGGTGAGGTGAAGATGTCCCCGTACTCCTCCACAACCTTGTCCATTTGTTGTTGTCGTGCAGAGGAGCCATGTCTGGAGGTCATGGCCACAGTCTTCTTCTTGCCCTGGGGGCAGATCATTAGGAAAACAAATTTCCTGGTTTGGGAAATGAGCTTACTACATTGTTTTGCAGTAACCAAAGAGATAGTGGGAGGCGGTGGTACCTCTGGTATCCTGCACAACTTATTTCCCAAAGTAATAATTACAGCACGAGGCCAGGACTCATACACAGCATGTTGCTTCCACAAGTATGGTTGGCCTAATAATACATCAGAAACATCAATAGGAGCAATGTCACACAATACCTCATCTGTGAAGGGCTTGATGCTATAGGGAAGGCGACACTGCTGTCGATCAGCCGATTGCTGCTCTTTTTGGTGAAGCCAATGCCATGGTGTATGGTTGTGGGTGCACCGTGGTCTGGTGAAGCCTAACTCGCTTTATGACATCTCACGAAATGAGGTTCTTTATCCCATTGTCGCACAGTTTGAACGAGTGGCAGAACCCCTTTACCCACATTTGGGAAGAGAGACGCACGCTTCCCTTCCTGGATTCTCTTATCTTCAGGGAGTGGCACAGCGGTATTGGGCCCTCGCATCAATAACTGGCTCTCGGCTGGCCCCCTGACAAGTTCCGAGCCCGTAATCGGAGCATGCATCCGATTCAGAAGCCTTTATCTCAGTCACCAGTGAATTCTTGGCCCGACACTCACTTATGTTGTGAGCGAAGCTCCTATGGAAGTCACACCACTTTCCCATGTCCTTCTTTGGCTTCTCAGTGTTGTTATTTTCTTGCAGCTTTGGCAGGGTTGTCTTGGCTGCCAGTGGCGGCGCACCTTGTTCTCGGTTTGGGGGCACCTTTCCTTTGCTTTGGTCACAGATCCAAAGTCTCGCTTCTCATGGAATTTCTTTTATCTCACACAGCATACTATGCTACATAAAGCAGAGATGTCAGACTCATTTCTTCCTAATGTATTCCCTTCAACACCCTGCAATAATTTTTGTAGCACCAAAATGCTTCATGACCTTGATACCCAACTTCAGCGCCAGGTATTGAATGCACTCCATCACTTCATGACTTGATCCCTTTGTTGCTGCAGCGTGGTCCATTGTATGTACTTGTCCTCATAGCTCCGCACAAGATAGTATTGTTCCTTGATGGCATCTCGGAAGGAATTCCAAGTGGGTACGGTTGAGAACAGAGAGGGTTTTGTCTCGGCCTTTTTCTCACAATAGGTTTCCCACCAGTCCTTGACATGGGGGGTAGCTTTGAAGAGTGCAAAAATAATCTTCTCCTAGTCGGAAAAGTCATGAACCGAGAAATATCCTTCTAATAGATTCAACCATCTATCTACGGCATCTGCATCTATTTGACCATCAAATATGAGAATTTCAAAGTTTACTTGTACCTTAAAGGGAGTCACGCCTCCAGAGTGGCTGCTGGATGCAGATGCGCCGCCAGTGGGCAGTCGTTGAAGGATCTGGGCAAAGTTATCCATTATTGCGTTCCTTTGTTTTTCGAGGGCCTCCTCGAGCAATATTTTGATAGGATCTCCTGCTCCCTCATCTTTATTTTCGTCCCCCATGGGCGTCTGTCAGGGTTTGCAAGGCTGATCTTGCAAAGGTTCCACCAGATCGAGCCCTAACTCCTTATACCCCGACCTCGTTGGGGACATGCAAAGAAGGATCGAGAAAGAGCAGACTACTCTGATACCTCTGATCCAGATTTATGCAGGAACACAACAGAATACACATATAACCATAAATACAAAAATGAAGCAGAAATAACACTTCATTTCATTAATATCAAAGAACTAAAATTTGCTTGCAGACAGAATGGAAATAAACTAGCTAGGGCGCTGGTAGTTTATCTCTGAGAAGAGATGTGGCAACTACAAGCCTCTGAACTGAGTTACAATGAGGCTCCAGGGCTTATTTATTATTTAGAAACAATGGAGAACCCTAAACATCCAAAACCATAACCCTAGGAGATGAAGCGCCAAAACTATGAGTCCTGTTTGGGTAAATTGGTGTTTCAACTTCCCGAGGACGTAACTTTGGCATACGATCTCTGTTTGATGCGAACCATACCTCGTTTGAAAGATCTATCCGAGGACTACAAATTTTGAGTGAGCAACATCGGTCCGTGGACGACGGCTGACGTTGCTCCCGGTTTTCCCAAAAAAACATCGTTTAAGGCCTCAAAATGGCTCCGGAAGTTCAGGACTCGAAAAAACTGCTAAAAATAGTAAGTTGTGTTGAAACTGAAAAACTAAAAGAGACAATGGTGGGGCCCCAAGTGGAATAGGCGGGTGGCCACCAATATCCACCTGGATCACTATGTGTGCTTGCTGGAGGTGGACATTGGACTGTAGTGTCCATGTTCTCTTGTTGATTGAGGCTAAGCACCTCACTCTACTTGTTGGGCATATATATATTGTTGGTTGAGTATATGTGGTTGTAACAATATTAGAGGACAAAGAGATAAGGTACATTAAGGTGCTAATGCTGAAGATTGCATGAGGGCTGAGAATCATATTGAAGATTCAACACTGCGAACTAACCCAGGTTTCACCACCTTATTTGCTCACTGTTTATTCATTTTTTGAATGTAAAGAAGGATAGTCTATGTTGTCTCAATATTATTCACTAAATGTTATTTTCTGAATAGTATGAAATTATTTTGAAGTCTAATGGGTATGTGTGGAATGTTGTAAATGATTTTGGGAAAAAAAAATGATGTTAGTCACCTACAACAAGTTTGCTACCTAATAGTTTGACAATACTTCTCAAAGAAATTACACCAAATACACTTAGAAAAACAATGACCACATTATTGGTGGAACCATGGAGGGACTCCTAAATAGGTTCAGAAGAATAACAACAGAAGTTGGTTCCTTGAATCACCATGAATTGGAAGACCAGAAAAAAAACCCGAACAACAGACCCTTTTCAAGAGGAATATATGCCATCCTTCAGAAAGAACAGCCAAAAGATTTGCAGGGAGAATTGGGGATTGGTCACAAAATTCTTGCACTTGGGAAAGATTTGAAACACATGAAGATGACATGGAGAGTTTTGTCCAAACTTGATGAGCTTAATGAACTCCTGTCCAAAATAAGCCAAGAAGAAGGGCAGAAACTTATTTGGGCTCTAAAACCTACTATGTTTGCTCTTTTACAGCCCAAATTCTTGGAGGAACCTTGTGAGGGGGTCAAACTTTGAGTTGCATCATGCCTCAGTAACATCATGAAGTTGACTGCACCTATAGCTCCATACAATGATGATATTATGAGGAGGATTATGAGAGTGATAGTAGCGACTTTTCAGGATTTGGACAACAATGTAGGCTCTACCTTTGGGAAGAAGCTTGAGATTCTATGGAGTATGGCCACATTCGAGACGTATGTCATCATGTTTGACTTTGAGCGTGATGACTTGATTCTGCAGATGTTCCAATGCTTCTTCAGCATTAGGAGACATCATCCTGACACCGTCATAGCACACATACAATCCATCCTGTCGTCATGTATGAGAGACCATGAGACCATTTGCCGAGAGTTGCAGACCAGGTTGTTGAGCATTTGGAGGAGAGAGCAGTTGGTCTCCCCTGCTGCTTATGAGCTAGCGCAAGGGCTGGTTGGGCAGAATATTGGGCTATTCAGGAGACAGTTGACTAGGGAGGAACTGCTCCAGTTTGGTGGATCGGGCAATAGAAATGAGCTGAGGAGGAAGGGACTTTGCTTCATCTGCAAAGAACCTTGGGGGCCTGATCACTCATGCTTGAGTAATGCAGATGATGCAGTGGAGGCAGAACAGAAGGGCATTCCTTTTGTATGCCAGGGTGAGGACTCTTCTTCAGATGAGTCCATGGGATCAGTTGAGGATGCTTCTGGGGAGCGAGAGCAGTTATGCAGAGATGATGACAATAGGCCGGAGTTGTATTCTAGTATGCAGGGTGAGCAGTCAAGTGACTCTACGGGAGATACTCTGGGTGATGAGTCACTTGTGACGATTCAACCAGAGCAGCATATGACGGAGCCTGAGTCAGCAAAGGAGGATACTATGCACATCATGCATGATAGTCCTTTGAGGGAGAGCCAGATGGAGGCTCAAATCGAGTCTATGATGGATATGCGGCTAACCTTGGGGTCAGCCATTGAGGAGCAGCAGTCAGATGCACAAACATCAAGTACGGTAACAACAGTTGCAGACCCATATCCTCTGGAGATGTTGGAGGTTGATGGGATCATTCTGCAGAGGGCTAGTAGACAGCAGGAGCATGAAATTCCTGATCAGGAGTGGGATGAGCTGTTGCAGATGGTGGAGCATCCATCTTTGGGCCGACCCATTGAAGAGGTGCAGATAGATGCACATGTAGTCAACAGAGCTGCAATACTTTCAGGGATAACACTCTCCAGGAGTACATCGATGGGGCTTGCGATGTATCTTAACCACTTTGGCCCATTATAGAGAAAGGGGTTTTCGTCTATAGGTAGATTTCATCGGCAGACCGGATAGAGCAGCGTGAGTTGATTACGAGTTGGTGACAGTTATCTAAGCATGTTCCTTATGCAGTTGATACTACATTGGATTCTTCTTCTAGGATAGATTGGTGGGAGATCATGAGTTGGTACCCTCTTGATGGTACGATTGTCTTCGTAGGGAGCACAGTAGAGCAGGGGCCCATAGACATAGCAGATGTCACAGATTCTAGCTGGAAGTGCGGCACGGGTCGTCATTTCTTCACCATTTCATCCCGATTTCTGGAGAGCAGGATCAACATGGGATTGAGTCACGACTTGGATTAGAGAGAGGTGATGAGTTGGAACGCAGTTGGTGGGGCAGCTTATACAGTTAGAGGTACAGCACAGCAGGAGCCAGGGAGCACTGATGCTTGTTGGCAGACTTCACTTCATGGGGCATCAACTACAGCCAGAGGCAGTGCACAGTCCGAGCCGTTGGACCTGGGCGATGATTGGCCATGGTGGCGTCAGGGTCCGGGAGGATTGTTCGTTGGTAGGTATAGTGAGAGATCAGTTTGGGATCCCAGCATTGAGGGGTCTATTCCGAGGGGCTTGACACAGGTGCATAGCAGCACTCATGGGTTTGTATGGGATCCGGGCATTTGGTCTTAGTTGCGGCAAGCCAACAGAGTGGCCCACATAGGTCTGCAATATTCCCCTTTTTGGTGTCACCTACGACAGGGTTAGGTTGGACTTCCAAAGTTAGGAGCAGACGAGTCACAGGTACAGATTAGTGTTATCAGCGGGCTCAAGGGTTTTTTGGAGGAATTTGGGGAGTTTCCATGATGTCCGATGGCATTCACTTTATGTATTCCATCATCCGAGCAGCTTGCCTTTCGTTCCGATGCATTCCGACAACTTTCAGAAAATTGAGTTATTTTTGGGCTTAACTCAGTTAATTACGCTCAAGGTGGAATTCTGGAAGGAATACATGATAGAACACGTTAATGTGATAGCTCATTGGAACCGGGACGAGGATACCTACATGATGGGATGGTTGGAAATGGGTTTCAGTGACCGGAGGAGGCGTGGTAGCCAATTTACCCTTTTCTGCATTAAAAAGGAATATTTTAATAAGAGGGAAAAGTGCTCCATGAATAAAATAATATTAAAATAAGGCTCTAGAAGGCTCCGAGAGATCTATAAAAGAAAGGGAGGAGGCCATTGAGGGATATCTTTGGAGTAGATCATTTTCTTGTGTATGAGAGGTTTGAGAATGTGGTTCTCTACTTTAGCCGTAGCCCGAGGACGAAAACCCTCGGGTGATTTGTGAGGACAGAGACCCAACTCTCTTTGAGGAGACTTCATTCAGAATTTTCGCAGAGCTTCAGAGATATTGGAGTGAGGATCATTTAGATCTTCAACAAGTGCTTCAGTGGATTTCGTGGTAGCTGTTACCAGAGGGAGAGTGCAGCAGTTCAGTTTTAGAGGCCATCGCAGTGCAGCAGATTTTCTTGAGGCCAGTTTTATTTCAGTTATCTCAACTATCTTTCATTTCAACATGTAACCCTAGTATATTATAATAAAGGTGAGTTATTTTCTGCATTATGGAGTTATGGATTTGCATGAGATTATATGTTTATTTTACATGGCAATCTTCTGTTAAAAATACATGTTGATTTATGGCATAATTCGGGGTTTATATTAATTTATGCAAATTTAGGAAAATATCCCATTTGGGGATATTACATGCAATGAAATCAAGAGCCGACATAGTAGCAGCAACAGCTTGGAAGGATTCACTCAGTCCTCCAGAACACATGGAGAAATAGAGGGATCATGACATCTCAATTCTGGCATCCAAACTAGAAGAGGATTTCACTTGTATGTCAAGCACGACCTCTCCAGGCGTTTGGTATATTGACAGTGGAACATCTGCTCACATGACGTGAGTTCGAAAATGCTTCTCAAGCTACCAAGAAGAGCAGAATAATTTTCAGATCACGATGGGAAACAAGGCCAAGTGTATCCCCGTTGGAAGAGGAACCATAATTTTTCAGACAGAAGCTGGTAACAAGCTTCGGGCCACAAATGTACTACATGTATCGGGACTGGGGATGTACTTACTCTCGGTATCTCAACTTCAGAATGAGGGTTACAATGTATACTTTATTGGAAATAAGGTTTATGTCGAACATCCTAGCCGGAAAAGGAAGGCACAAATGGGAGTAAGGAGCCATAAACTGTATAAGCTATAGCTCGAGTCCCCAATGTAACTAATCGGCAGTACAAATGAAAGAGACTTAAATGAATTATGGCACAGAAGAATGGGGCATTTACATCATGGAGCCTTGAAGATCCTCAAGAAGACTGTCATGGGAGCTCCAGAACTCAGCACAAGGAAAGACGGTGTCTGTAGGGGATGAGTACAAGGAAAGTATGCCAAGACAACATTTCCAAGAAGCAGCATTAGGGCCAAGAGTGTATTGGAGTTGATACACTAAGACATCTGCGAAGCAATGTCCACAACTGCTCTCAGTGGTGAAAAGTATTTTGCTACCTTTATTGATGTCCATTTCCGGAAAACATGGATCTACTTTCTCAAAACCAAAGATGAAGTCTTTGAGCGATTCAAAGAATTCAAGGCTTTGGTAGAAAATTTAACTGGAAAGCAGATCAAGAAGTTGCGATCAAATAATGGTGGAGAGTATATTGATAAAGACTTCACAATTTTCTGTGCAAAGGAAGGCATCAACAGAGAATGGACAGCTCCATACAATCCAGAGCAGAATGGAGTTGCATAAAGGAAGAACAGGACCACTATGGAAGATGCGAGGGCAACGCTATATGACCAATACATACCCAAATTTCTGTGGGTAGAAGCATACAATATAGAAGTGTATTTGCAGAATAGGGTGCCTCATAGAGCATTGGGGAAAGTGACTCCTGAGAATGTGTTCACTGGCAACACACCTGAGGTGAGCCACTTTAGGATATTTGGCAGTATAGCGTATTGCCACGTACCCGATGAGAAGGGGAAGAAATTGGATCAAACTGCGGAGAAGGGCTATCTTGTGTGATATAGTGAAAATGTTAAGGCATGTCGCATCTATATTCCAGAAAACAAGAAGATCGTAGTAAGGCGGGACGTGAAATTCATGGAGGAGAGAGCATTAAGGAGATCCCGGGAAATGGCTACAAATACGCAGATTGAGGAGGATCCACTATTACAGCCACAACATGGCTTAAGTGCCTGTCCACAACGCAAGAATATGAGGAAAGTTCTTCCGAAGAAGAGCAAGCAGGAGAGCAGGTAAATCCACCCACCACCAGTGGAAGAATGAGCAGAGAGCTCCAACAGACTCTGAGGGATGCAGAGGAATTTGTTGGAGCCCCTAGATATGAGAAGAGGGAACGCAGACAACCTGACAGGTACCGGGCACTGGTAGCACAGGTCGAAGAACCCTCTAGTTTTCGGCAGGCAGCTCAACATCAGGTGTGGGTAGATGTTATGGTGGAGCAGTACAGCTCCATCATGACAAACGATGTGTGGGAAGTAGTCCCCAGACCGCAGAACAGATCGGTTGTAGGATCAAGGTGGATCTACAAGATCAAGTATGTAGCAGATGGCAGCATAGAGAAGTTCAAGGCCAGATTTGTGGCTAAGGGTTATGCATAGAAGGAAGGGATTGACTATGAAGAAACTTTCGCCCCTGTAGCTCGATACACTTCAATTAGATTTGTCATCTCTCTTGCAGCACAGATGGGATAAGAGATTCACCAAATGGATGTCAAAACAACATTCTTGAATGGGGTGATAGAAGAGGAAGTGAATATAGAACAGCGAGAGGGCTTTGAGACACATGAGTAGAAGACTCATGTATGTAGGTTTAAGAAAGCCTTGTACAAAGTTCAAACTGAAGCAAGCCCACAGAGCATGGTATGGGCAAATTGATAGCTCCCTGCATAAGATGGGATTTGTCAAGAGTGATGCAGATCCCAACCTCTACTATCTAAGAGTAGGGGTTGAGCCGCTAATTCTGGTATTATATGTAGATGATTTGTTCTTGACTGGATCGTCTAAGCTCATCAAAGACTGTAAGGAGAATCTAGCTACCGAATTTTGCATGAAGGCTCTGGGGCAGATGCAATATTTTCTTGGTTTGGAGGTCTAGCAACAGAAGGGAAAATTCTGCCTTGGGAAAGGACTATATCCTATAGAGATCTTGATGAGGATTCAGATGGAAGACTGTAGACCCATGGCTACGCCAATGATTACAAATTGGAAGAAGACAGACACGTCGAAGGATGATGAGGTTGACCCTACCTTGTATAGGCAGCTCATAGGATCATTGATGTACGTGGTCAACACTAGACCAGACATCTGTTATGAAGTGAATACCCTCAGCCAGTTCATGGTAGAACCAAGGAGGGCTCACTGGGCAGCAACCAAACATGTTCTCAGATATTTGAAGGGTGCAGTCGAGTATGGGTTGAAGTACACCAAAGGCAATGAAATCCAGTTGAGTGGGTTCACTGACGTAGATGGGCTGGAAGCCCAATGGATCAGAAAGTACCAGTGTGTACAGTTTCAGTCTCAGATCAAGAATGACTTCCTGGTGTAGTAGGAAACCGAAATTCGTGGCAATAAGCTCAACCGAGGCTAAATATATGGCAGCAAGCACAGCTTTGTGCGAGGCTAAATGGCTCCGTAAACTGCTCTTGAACTTGCTCAAGAAGAGGATAGAACCGACCAGAATTTTGTGTGATAATCAGAGTTGCATCAAGCTCTCTGAGAATCCTGTGTTTCATGACCGGTTGAAGCACATTGACATTAGGTGCCACGTCATCAGATACTATGTCCAACGAGGAGCTGTACAGTTGAAGTACATTCCTAAAGGAGAACAGGTGGCAGACATCCTCACAAAGGCTCTGGGTAAGATTAAGTTTTCTTACTTCAGGGAAAAGATGGCGATGGTCGAAAACCCTTTCCAGTAGAGGAATCGGTGGTCTTTAGATTCAGAGGGAGTTGCAATGCAGATGAAGCAGTGGCAGAGATGGTGTCACAGGCAGCAGTACAGAGGGCAGCAACGCAGCAAATGCTTCAGGTCAGAGCAGATACAATTGGTACCTTGTTGAAACACTTTCCTCGCTAAGAGGGAGTGTGGATTTTGGAGCATGCATTGGAAAGTGTTCCAAGTCTCATATTTTGGGAAGAGGCTTGGACATCGGTATTCCAGAGAACCCAGATATCATCTGTGGATATTCCACTCGGATCATGCTTTGTTAAAATAATTAATTATTTTAAAGTGATCCCTAAGTCTAAACTTAGGGAAATTAAATAATTAAAGGGTATTAATAAAGCAGAATGTGAACTTCTAGAAAATGAAGATCAAGTCATCTTTTAATCTGAGCCATTAATTAAGGATATAATCTGCGTCATTGATTCATCAACGAGAAGACTATATGAGAAGGCTTGAGGGTCATTTGGAAAGCAAGCCAAGTACACTCTCAGTACCCGAAGGAAATCGATTCTGAAGTAAGAGAATTTGATTTCAGAGGTGAGGTTGTAGAGGCTGGGTTGCAGAGACAAGAGGAGGGAGAAGTCGGCAGTGATAGAAGAAGGCAGAAGGAAGACGAGGAGGAGGCAGCGTTGAGCAGCAGCACTGACCCTTCACACAGAGTGACAGTCCAGCGCAGTGACTGCACAGAGGGTCCACACAGAGTGACATAGAGGGAGGAGGACTGCCTACTGTGTGTCGAGAATTTTTTGGAGTGCTCGAGAAATTCATCGCAGGTGTATGTTAAATATTCTGCTCATCAAATTATCTGTAAAGGAACTTTCACTGTTGAAGAATAATATAAACCCTCATCTACTGCACCGGTTTTCTCACATTGGGTATTTTCGGGGACAATTGTCCAAAAATAACTGTGTTCATATGGTTGTTTTTATTGTGTTATATGTGTTATATTTGTTCTTTTGCTTTTGATTAAAGTGAATACTGCAGCTATATTTATTTCAATATGTACTGAAGCATCTGTGAATAACTTATCATAAATAAGTAGGCGAAATAAATCAATCACTGCAGTAGTATTTTCAGATTGAAAATTTTCACAAGCACTACCGATGGACGCATCGTGTACCGTCGTACTCCCTATGTCTAGGATGCATTGTGTTCTTCAACTTGATCACTTGGGATCAAGTTCGATTGGCAGTTCACTTTTTGGTTTTATGGACTGACTTTTGTCAATGGGGAGTGGCAAGGTCTTGTGACTCACTCTTTATCAATTCCTCTTCATTATTCATATCGGTGTTCAACAGAGCAGAGCAGAATAGAGATGAGATGAGGTTCAGATATGGTTCATGATGACAGGATGGCATCATGATCGATGAAAGATTGGCAGGTGGAATTCTCCCTACTTAAGAGGGTGTGTTAAAATTTGTAACTAGGGCCAAATTCTACTTTGGTCTGTTCAGTTGATGGCGATAATAATCCCATTGAATTCCTCTTTTCAGGAGGACTAAAATCGATCTAAATATTGTCAAATTTGGCCAAGGAAAATATTTGTTTATTTAAAAGGCAATGCTACAAGACATGTTTTTGTTTAGGCGAGAAAAATTGAAAATTTGAATTTTGAATTTGCCTCCAAAATCATCATATCAAATTGTATAAGGGCATTACCGCATCCTCATTTGAGACATCCTATCACTCAACTTCTCTCTCTGAGATGGCCGTAGAAGGAAGGAATGCCCTAGCAATGAAGGAAATTTTTTATTGATGTCTTGGATGGACTTTCTAAAGGACCGACTTCCTCAGGAAGGAGGCCGAGCTTGATTGAGGCTGGTATGATTATGTTTGGACTGTTTACTGGGTAGTCCTGCGTCTTCTACAGGTCAAGATTGCAGCAGAAAGGAAGCCACAGTCATGAGGGTCATCTGCATGATGTTTGGGCTCATATCTTTGTTGAACTTTCTCCCCTACAACAGTCGCAACCCTAGCTATGTGCTTTAGGAGGGCTGCAGGCCTAGATCCTCCTGTGAAAAAGGATCTAAGGGCTGGTAGGATTCCACGTCTTGGACCTCTTGATTTGGAGGCTATATATCTTGTTTTCAGGCTGATTACTAACCCAGATCAGCAGCAGAGGTATTTGGAAGGTGGCCGCAGTCAAGTAAGAAGTTTGGAAGGTAAGACAAGGATGTTTCACCAGCTTGCCAACAACCCTTACCTGTGATCAATCTTATTCCAGCATATGTAGGTAGATCATCTTGAAGGAAGTCCATCTTGGAGCAGTGATAGATTATTGTTGTAACTTGACATTAACCCTAAACAGAATACCAGTATTCAAAAGCCTTTATAGCAGTATGCTTCAGGCCTAAGAGGGCACAAATTGTCTTCTCCAAATTGTGTTGCTGCGGCTGCTATGTATCTAAGGACATTGATCTTGAATCTCCAAATTGGCAAGTCAGTTATTGTACTCTCTCTCTCTCTCTTTGTTGAACATTTGATATTAATATTAAGAAGAATTGATCAAGGGTTTTCCCCATCTTGGGGTTTTTCCCTAGCTTGAACCATATCTTGTGTCCTCTTGTCTTGACTTGTCCTCTGAATCTATAGCTCATGTTCTTTCTTCAGTTATATGATTGCTAATGGTAATGATATGGTTTAAATAAATGTGCTTCTATGGAATTCTGAAGTAACTATCCTATGCAAAGATCATGTAATTTAAACACAATTAGATCGTACTCAAGTCCTCTTATGTTATGTAACAATTGGGAACAAGAAAAATTTAGAGCAAAATATCTTCTTACCTCTTAGATTATGAACCTATCAGACACCAAAAAGGCTAGGGCTAGAAAGCTTATTTGATCCAAAATACCCCCTCCAAAATGAATGTTAGCCCTGCAAAACAAGTAATTAAGCCTACTAGACACGAAATCCAAGGCAAATGACAACTTTTCAATGGGAAATTACCTCAAAACCCTTGCAAAAATAATATTAGACCTGCAATCACAAAATATTAGTGCCAAAATTTAATTTGAGTGAATTTCTTAGGTCTTCAAGGGGTTGAGGCTAAGGTTCCTTAGCCTTTTAGGCTGCGTCTAGGGCTATAGGCCCTAGAAACCCTTGCGGCCAAGCCAAAAAGGCCTCAAACCCCAACGGCTACGTGAAAAGGACCTCCTAGGCCTGCGACTATCTTGATGAAAAAAATGGATGAGTATGAGCCACAAAAAGTTCACTTTCTCCATGGAGACATGCTTTCCAAGCCTTCCAGTGACAAACCCCAGCTGCAATAGTGAAAATCCCTCCAGGGCTGGCAGCTTCCCATGGAACGCAAAGCGTTGAATTTTTGGCACTTGGTTCTTGAAGTTTAGGGCCTCAAGACCTTGAATCAGGCCTCTTTGGTTGAACAATCTCCTTCAAGAGGTTGGAAGGACCTTCCAAAGCTTGAAAACTGCCCCAAACCCTAGCCATCTAGGTTTGGTAAGGGCTAGGATCCTCACACTTTAAATTCTTCTTTGAAAATTTGATCCTTTGGCACCTGCAAGTCAAATAAATAGAGCCAAGCCACAATATCTAGAAATTTATAAAATAAAAACCCCAATATATTATTTACAAAATATGAAAAATAATATACAAGAGTTATAAAATTATTTACAAAATCACTTACAAATTATTTACACTATTCACAATTAATTTCAAACTCTAATTAGAAAATAAATCCTTTGAGCCCAAGTAAAATTTGAAATTAGTTGATAGGAATAATGTTTACTTAATGCATGAGCCAGAACCTTGCACAATAAATCGTTAGATAAGCTCAGAGTCCAAACATGGTGTAGTCACCTCAAAGTCCGTGAACTTGGGGCTTGCCCAAGGGTTGAATCACTTGAAGATCTCTACACACTCGAAAGATAGATTATTAGTTTCAAAGGTGTTTGATTCACACAAATAGACTAGAGACCTAGAGATACCTACTAGATCTACCAACTTCAATGTGTTTACTCTAGCCCAATACCTAAAGTAAAATACTTGTGCTAATAGATAGTCCAACCACCGACTATGAAACAATAATCTTCAGTTAAAGAACAAAATTAGAGCATTAAACCCATTCAACACATACCATGAATCATCAAGAGAGAGACATCTTGAATTGAAACCCCAAAGAATTTTTATTAATGCAAAAATATTCCAGCAGAGCTTAGCTCAAATACCAAAGTTTTCAATGATCCAATGAGGAGAAAAATGATTCCTTGTATAGAAAATGAGAGGGATCAAACCCTCCAACTGGAAAATAACTGCTAGTAGCATCAATCCATGGCTTGATCCTTGTCTAAAAAATTTGAACCCTTGATAAGCTACCACAAATCCCCAAAAGAATTCGATTTTCCTTGTTCATTGTGCTGGAGGGTCAATCTTTGACTTCTGGACCACTTGAGGACCTTCATAAAATAGATTATCATTAATTGTGCAAAATAATTATCTGCTTGGCCCAAAAAAAATTATTTGATGGGAAATAGTCTTCTTTGGCCCAACGAATTTTTGGACTGGTCCTCCCTGCCTTGGAAATGAGGCTTTTATTTTTAGACTTGAATATTTTCCTTTGAAAAAAGCCTCAAATAATTTTTTATTTTTCCACTTGGAGGGTAATTAATTTTTCCCTTCATTTTATTTTTTGACACTTTCTGGCTAGTTTTATTTTTACTCTTTTTTGCCAGAAAATAAAATGAATAGACTCAAGAGGGGATTAAATATTTTTCTACCCTCTAAGTGTATCTAAAAAAATATTTCGGTAATGGTGTTCTAATTATGAGGAACCATTCACCGAAAATATTCTTAGACACACTTTTACATCAAAATATTACAATAACTCAACCCTTAGAAGGGGAAATTACACATAGACTCAGATCTTAAGACTCAACCAAATTCTACAACTCAAAACACTTGACCTAGTATGATAAAAATACATAGACTTGATAACACTAGGACTCATCTAAGACCTTGTCAATGAGTTCCACCCTAACTTGGGGTATATCTGGGAGAAAAACTTTAGCAATTATTCGTGTTTGCAAACACAAATAATTTGGTGAGGTTAAAAAACTCCCTAGAGTGAAACCCTTTGAGGAGAATCATAGGCTTTCCTAGGTGTTATTACATGGATTAATAGTCATACTAGAATCGTTTTTACAACAATTTGCAGAATTTGGGATTACAATGATGATGATGACTGAAAAAATGTATTCCACTGCTTTGTACCATGTCTGCTGGAACTGTTGACATGTACATGGTCAACACCTCACTTAAAGCCTATCTTAGGAAAACCTATCACAAGTGAGGGATACTGGGACTCCTCCCATCGGTGAAAATCTGAGGAGAGAAGGGGACATAGGTTGTGGTGACAGTGGGCCTTTGTCCTGAATTATTGTTGTGCCTTCCAGCTCTAGCCTATATACTAGGGCTGCTAGTTTGTGCAGCAACAAGTTCTATTGTTGTAAAACTTCTATATTTCTCTATTGGCCAATTTCTCTGTAAAGGATCCCTTATTTATTCTAAGAAATAAAAGTGAAGGATGAATAGGAGGGTTTATATTTTCTGTTGTGTGATCAATTCTCTACTTGTGCTTTTGCAGTCAATTTTATTGTTAACAATTAAAATACCAATGTATTTTATTCAGCTATTTCAGAAAATAATTTACTGGGATAATTAAATTACTGGGTTATAAAAAATTGCTTGGGATGCAAATCAGATCTGATATTCAGAAAATTAACATTTTCCACCAAATTCTAAGAAGGTTGATCATGAACTGCAGGATGCCATCTCTGAATATGAAACATTAAGCAGGTTCTATGTTAGTTGCAAGCAATTAAATTGGTTCATAATTTGCTTATATTCTTGAATTCTCACAGATTCCAATGTCGAGAACAGGGGGGGGACAAGGCATACAATCATGCATGCTCTAATTTATACACCGAAATATACAGTATTGATTCTAAGGAAAACAAATAGTGAGAAAGAATCTTTTCAAAAATAGGCAAGAGCATTAAAAAGACAATAAGCACATTAGGAAACTTGGTTTAGCAATTGTGAGATTTTTTAAATATGTCCTATTGAATTAGAATGATAAGATAAAACCTTCAATAAGTTCAGTTCATAACCTACCGTCCCACCTACAGTAGCATCAGGGGTATGGAAGAAGCTCATTAAGTTGCCACAAACTCCTCCAAGAAAGTATATCATGCAAAATGCAAACGATCCATATGCTCTATCAACCAGAGGTCCGAATGTGAGAATTGCCCAGGAACTAAAAGCAACATGCAGCAATCCAGAATGCTGCAACAACAAAAAAACCAGTGGTCATGATCAGTTAAAATAAAAGGCCCCAAAAATGTTTAGTAATTATGAAATCAAGAGTACAAAAACAACAGATAGTGGATTACTCAATAAAATTTCTCTTCTTTCATTGTGCAGGTTTGAACCTACATCCCCCTGTATGTTGATTATATCAAATTCTTATTTTTAAACTAGACACACCCAAGTCCCAAGTATGTCATTTACAATGCCCAATGGCATGACTGGGTTAGATGTTGAGATCCTCTCTCTCTCTCTCTCTCTCTCTCTTGGGCATGACTGGGTTAGATGTTGAGATCCTCTCTCTCTCTCTCTCTCTCTCTCTCTTGGGCATGACTGGGTTAGATGTTGAGATCCTTCCCCTCTCTCTCTCTCTCTCTCTCACACACACACACATCTCAATATGGAATGAGAGTGGGTGTGAACCTCCCTCACTCTTTTCACTGCCGGTTAGGTTTCTTCTTGGCTGTTTTTGGCATTGATCAGAATCTGCAGCAGAAGATTGTGCCTAACATATGGAGTATTGCAGCTGTTTCATGGTGATTGTGTTGGCTGAAGTTGGGCACAATATTTAGGGCTGTTTAAGGCGATTTTTTGTGTTGGCTTTGTAGATCTTGTCCATGGATTGGGGAAGTAAATCTTGTGATGTGATACTTTCTCTCTGTAGACCATGTATCATTAATGTAATTATAGTCATGGCTAGGGCCATCCTTTCATCATTTTATGTAATACTGAGGATTGGATAAGGCCAACCTAGTCAAACTTGTACACATAGGTTCATTAATGCCTCTTGGGGGTAGCACCCTACTTGAGTGGTCTATAAATACACAATTCTCATTTGTAAAGCATCATCTTGTGATATTTTTTATCTCTCTTATGAAGTGTTTTATGCCTAAGGGCGCCTACAACTTTACCATTCTCTTGTGATTGGTATTTCTTTCTTTATCTACACTTGTGCATCTCTTGTGTAGAACACTTGTGCTTGGGAATTTTTCTCTCTAAGGCACTCTCGCTTGGCTATCCCTTTCTATGACAGCTACAACTAAGTTATTCCAGAATTTGAGTTTGTCTTTGGTTCCATTCTAATCTTGCTTTCACTTGTTGTGCAGGATTGAGCCTACATCCTCTGTATGTTTATCATTCCAAAATTCTTAATTCAGATTAGCGAGAACCTTCCAAGTATGCCTTTTACAATGGCCAATGGCATGACTGGGTTACAACCTGATAGAAATTTAGAATAAAGACTGAATGATTTTGTTTAATGTTCCAGATTTGTTGAGCTGAGAGGGTCATTATGCAGCCCAGTAAGATGGATATGTGTAAGATTGTCCGTGCTCACGTGTCCCTCTTAAAATAAAAATAAAATATTCTCTAAATGAAAAAGCAATGTCGGCTATGATAAAAAACAAAAATAAATATGTTATGTGTGTTTACTGTTTAGTAAGTTTTCCATATGCAATAATATAGTTTCATATCAAACTTTAAAAGAAGGTAGAGTAATTAGAAGTAAAAAAAATGTGTGAATAAGATGTTTGAACTTTATACTTTTCAAAAATATTTCAACACAGGATTTAAATAAATTATTTGAAGATCTATGCTTAAAACTATATTAATAACAAAAAAACCATTTTAATATGCACAGTGTACTCTATATAGCATTAAAAAATACAATATAAACAATGGATAATTACACATTATATATATATATATATATATATATATATATATATATATATCTGTGTGTGTGTGTGTAGCGAGAGAGAGAGAGAGAGAGAGAGAGAGATTCAAATTTTTTCCAAATTTTGCACTCTAAAAAAAGTGTGCACCTAAAGAAATTTTACCCCTCTCGGCTCATGTTAGATCCATGGTTAAGATGGATCTATACTGGTAGTTACATTAAGTTACGTATTTGGAATCTCAGATCTCTAGAACAGCCTTATAATGCTTGTAACTATGTTCATAGATAACTTTCACAGCACAAATATTTAATAAATGAGATGATACTGATGTTTCTCTTCCTGAACGACACCTTTGCCTAACTAAAGCAAGGGCTAGCATATAAGGTATCTAAAAAGAATTGAGCAAATGGGAGGAGATAGATGGCCGAAAGTTATCTTCAATGAAGGTGTGAGTGAAAGAAAGAAATCATGGATGGGACAAAACAACAAATGGATGCAAAAATGGAATATTTACCTTAATGCATGTCCCACAAATAGCAAGGAGTTAAAGAATTTTGTGCTGGAGAAGTTCCGTAAGGGTATATGGGGAAAAGAGTTGATTAGAAAGAAGAAGTATTATGTTCAAGAATTCAACCCCACTTGTGATCTCCAACAAAAATAGTACATTGGAGCTAGCATTCCGTGGAGGGCAAAGGTTCTTATTGCTCAATTAAGAACTAACCCACATCAACTTTGGTGTGAAACGGGACAGTGGAAGAGACCTAAAGAAGCTTGGGAAGAAAGGGTATGTACTTTTTGCACTTCTAGGGCAGTGGAATCAGAAAAGCATTTCATTTTGGAATATGATGCTTTCAGAGATATCAGGGACAATTACCGCAGTATGTTAGCATCAATTCCGTGGCATTGTCTTTTCAGTAAGGGAACTGTTAGAAGGTTGGGTCAGCTCATCATCAATTTGAGTAAGAAAATGATTGAATTACCGAAAGCAAAAAACAAGGAAGCTGGTAGTCCCATAGACTATTTTTAGTCTTGTGGACGTTAAAATATCATTCATTCGTTCATATATTTTTTCTTAAGCTACAAAGTAGAACAAGAAATATTGTTCCTTAAACCTTTCGAGTCCCATTGAGCTATTTCATTAGTGGACATCAATATAATTTCATATCATTTCAAGGTACGATTCTTGAAATTCAATATACAATTTATTAAATTAATTGCACTGAAATACATTCTTTAGTAGATATTTTTCAGTCTAAACAGAATAACAACACTATGAATTCTAGTTTAACTAAACAAAAAGGGTGTATCAACTGACTTCATGAGGTAGGGATGTACGTAGACTTTCTTAAAAATATCTATAGTATTAAATGCGCTTGCAAGTAAGGCCGTGAGAAAAAGGTTGTTTCATGAACCATATTAATTCTTCAACGACTCTCATAAGGAATACATAAATTTCCATTTATCTAATTTTCAATAAGAGAGAGAGCGCTATAGAGGACAAGCAGTGTTCATCCTCAATTCATGAAGTATATTAACAATTTTCTGTTGGTATTATGTGGCAATAAGTGGGTTCAGCTACATTACTTTTCTTCACTCCAATACTTGGAATTGGACAAGACAAGATAATATACTTTTATTAATGTCCACGAATGACCAAAACAACATCAATGAGTAATATTCCTAATAACAAAAGCATGCACTAGACAATAGCAAATAAGATAATTTTATTAATGTCCAACGAGTGACCACAAAAGGTCAATGGGACTATTGGTTACCATGATTACAACATGACCAGCCGGTGGACCAAACGGTCCCCTTCCTTTATAAAAGCAGGAAATACAAAGCTATAAAGAGTGCAGATGTAAAGTAAACACTAGATGACTAAATCATCATGAAGATGAGCTGTGAAGAAGAAGTCCTGGAGGAGAAAGAGAAAGAGGAGCCTCTTGAAGGAGGAAGACTCCTTCTCCTAGCATCTGAGGTCGATAGAAGAGGACTGAAGGAAACTAGTCAATGTCTGTTGCCCTGAGGAGGGACTGGACTGCTGCCGTTGCCGTCTGGAGGGTTTGGGTTGTCCCCTGGAGGGGGGTCTGGTCCTGGATCACGATGAGGTCTAGTGGGGCGAGACCCCCGGGTCCGCACTAATCTGGGACCGTGATCTATGGATCGATCGGTAGTTCTCTTGGTGCCCCTCGATGCTGAGAGTACTCTGAAGAAATCTGTGATCCTCTGTGTGGTGGCCGAAACGGACAGAGGCTGGAGTAGACTCAAACGGTGTCTGAAGATCTCCTGAAGGTAAAGTGCCAGGCATCTCTGGTCAGTGTATCTAAGGAAGCTGGCCAGGCTCTAGGAGCCCCTGAGTAAGCAGTGAAAACGCCCTTGGATCTCTTATCTTATCTTATCTATTGGCCAATTTCTCTGTAAAGGATCCCTTATTTATTCTAAGAAATAAAAGTGAAGGATGAATAGGAGGGTTTATATTTTCTGTTGTGTGATCAATTCTCTACTTGTGCTTTTGCAGTCAATTTTATTGTTAACAATTAAAATACCAATGTATTTTATTCAGCAATTTCAGAAAATAATTTACTGGGATAATTAAATTATTGGGTTATAAAAAATTGGTTGGGATGCAAATCAGATCTGATATTCAGAAAATTAAAATTTTCCACCAAATTCTAAGAAGATTGATCATGAACTGCAGGATGTCATCTCTGAATATGAAATATTAAGCAGGTTCTATGTTAGTTGCAAGCAATTAAATTGGTTCATAATTTGCTTATATTCTTGACTTCTCACAGACTCCAATGTCGAGAACAGGGGACAAGGCATACAATCATGCATGCTCTAATTTATACACCGAAATATACAGTGTTGATTCTAAGGAAAAAAAATAGTGAGAAATGTAGAAATTTCCTGTTTTCCCACCCCAGTTTTCAGTTTCACCTTATTTCTGCTTTTAGTTAAATGCTCTTTCCCATATCCTTACATTCAACAAGAGAAAAATATTTTTTGCTGAAAACACAAATTTTGGAAAATTTACAGAATCCTGAAAAATGCAAAAATAAAAAATCAGAAAGCTCAAAACAGTGATTCAACACATTTTAACACAGAGATTTTTGGTCAAGGTGACCCTGGAAAAACCCCCTACAACTCTTGGGGAAAACCAGTTTGAGAGCTCCTTCTTATTTCTAAAAATGCCTTTTACAGAGAGGTGAAATATCAGGAAAATTTCCAGCAAATTAAATACAGACTTGTCTTGTTTTCTGTGCTTGCCACCGCCTTGGAAAATGTGCAAGAACAGCAATAAACTCAAAACAGAAAATTTTTACAGCAAATGACAGTTTAGAAATTTGTGCCCAGAACTTAGCTGAACAGCCGTATGGACTATACGGAATTTTCCAGCAAGCTGCCTTTCTCGAAAATCGTGCTGGCTGCCTCGAAAAACGTGCCTAGCCACCTAGAAAATTAAGCCCCTTGTTGCTGTACTTTTCCTCGAAAAACGTGATGCCTTTCCCCTCGAAAACCGTGCCCCAATGCCGTTGTACAGACTGCTGTACGGAATGCTGTATGGATGGTTGTCTTGGTTTCTGTGCTGCTGTACAGCCAACTTGCCTCGGTATCTGTGCAGCCTCTTGCTGCCTTGGAAATCGAGTCCTCCTTGTTGCTGTACAGATTTGTTGAGTGTGCCCTCTCCTTCACCTTCTCAAGCTCTCTTCAGAAAATGTCTCCAGCTCTCTTTTCCTTCTTCTCCCAATCTGCTCATGAAAAAATGAATGACCTTTTCCTCCTTTTCCTCCTTTAACCTAACCCTAAGTGACTTTTGGGGAATCCCTAAATCCAATGGCTGAAATAGATTTTGATCTAGGGCTGAGATTAAATGCTCATTTAAATGCATTCTGTTTTTAATTCACCCCACTTTAATAAAGACCCACTTAGTCATTTATTTCCAAAGTCACTTCTCCTTTCTAATTTTACATTAACTTTATTAAAGTCACTTTAAAATTAGACTTTGGTAACTTTTTCACTTAAAGTCACTTTTAAATTAGATTTTACTTTATAACTTTATAAAGCCACTTTAGGAGAAAAATTAAATTCTTTTGGACACTTTTCCTTGGGCCAAAGATCAAAGCCTTAGGAAACCACCTGTCCTCCGGTAACCAAATTTCAACACTCCCTCTTACCGAGGAAGGTGTTCCTCACCACACCCATCTTATCTCTAAAGTAGACATGCTTGCCCTGTGGTAAGGCTTTGGTCCTTTGGTAGAATATACGCAAAACAACTCATCGGTGGGAATATACTCAAGCTTCAGCTCCCTTACGAACATAGTCTACGATGGAAATGATATTTGATCTGATATGCTTTGACCACCCTTGTGAAATCTTGGAGCATCTGATGAGTTTAATGCGACTGCGATTATCATAGTAAATCAACACGAGGTCCTCATGGTGACAAATAAGCCAAACAACATCTTGCGAAGCAGGATGGCCGCACAACTAGCTAGGCCCATTTGCCATATACTTTGCTTCCGGGCGGAACTCAATGTCAGTAACAACTCGGGTGAACCATGACACCCTTTCTGGGAACCTTCAAAACAGCACCCTGAAGTGCTCTTCCTATCAAAAGCACAACCTACCCAATTAGAATCAGTGTAACCTGCCAATCTCACTCCATCCCCCTGCCTGTAATCCAGACCATACTCCACTGTCCCCTACAAGTATCGCAAAATGTGTTTTGCAGCAATCCAGTGAAACTTCCTAGGCTCAGACATAAACTAACTCATCGTGTTGACTGCAAAACATATATCTGGTTTGGTGTTGGCTAAATACATCAAGGAACCAATCAGTTGTCTGTACAATGTGGGATCCACCAACTTGGAACCCAAAGCATGAAGCTTCTTCCAGATGGTGATCATCGGTGTCGACATGGGTCTACAATCCTCCCTGTGAAATTTGCCAAGGATGTCCACAGTATACTTTCCCTACCCTAGGAAGAAATTCCCCTCATCCTACCACACCTCCAAACCCAAAAAGTAATGCATCAAGCTGATGTCCTTCATCTCAAACTCCGACGCAAGATCTCTCTTGCAGTGCTCTATGTGTCTCTTTGCACCCGTAATGACCAAGTCATCCACATTACGACACCCAGAGTTAGAGGCTTCTCACTGCTGCACTCTCCCTCCGGCGACAACTACCACTCGAATCCCTAGCATCCCCGTTGAAGATACGAATGATCCTCACTCCAATATCTCTCGAAGCTACGTGAAACTTCGAATGAAGTCTCCTCAAAGAGAGTTGGGTTTTTGTCCAACACTCACAAATCACCCGAGGGTTTCCGTCTGGGGCTACGAGTGAAGTAGAGAACCACGTCTCAAACCTCTAATACAAGAAAATGATATGATCCCAAAGATATCTCTCAATGGCCTCCTCCCCTTTCCTTTATAGATCTCTTGGAACCTTCTAGAGCCTTATTTTTAATATTATTTTATTCATGGAGCACTTTTCCCTAATTATTAAAATATTCCTTTTTAATGCGAGAAAAGGGTAAATCGGCTACCACGCCTCCTCACGGTCAACGAAACTCGTGTCCAACCGTCCCATCATGTAGGTATCCTCGTCCCGGTTCCAATGAGCTATTACACTAAGGTGTTCTATCATGTATTCCTCTCGGAATTCCACCTTGAGCGTAATCGGTTGAGTTAAGCCCACAAATAACTCAAATTTCCCGAAAGTTGTCGGAATGCACCAAAACGAAAGCCAAACTACTCGGATGATGGAATATATCACGCGAATGCCACCCGACCGCATAGAAAATCCTCAAAAAACTACTAGGAGTTTTGGGACAAATAAGGGCTCATTGGAAAGGAAAAATTATGCTCTAAAAAATGGTATAGGAGTCAATTTGGAAGGATGCCTTTAAGGAGGTAAAAACAATTTTTCTTTGTGACTTGTCCTTAATTTTTTTTTGTGCGGAAAATGCATAGGACAAAATGCCTTCTCCATTGCTTGGTTTCTCCTTCATTTGTCTTCTCCATTGTTTGGCTTATCAATCATGGGTTAATAACGTCATCATGTAGGACGTCTATGTCATCATGATAGTACCCGGCTAAAGTGCGGTAATATGTCACGGCTGCGAGCATCATTAGGAGAACTTCAAATGATATCTTCCATGTTCTCATTAAGTCTTTCAACCTTTATCAACCTGTTGCCATCAATGACAACTTGGATTAACACCCTTGTCTCTAATCACATCATAGCCCGCAAATCACCCGAGTGCTAGTGGAAAACTCTACAAATGCATCCTCCACCTCATCAAGGGATGTCCTATCCTAAAAAATCCTCCCGAATGCATCTTTCCTCCGTTGTGAAATTTCACCATCCATGTGAGGAGGAAATCGTGGGAAGTTCCACCATTCGGCCCACTCATGGCTATAGTATTTTGGGTTCAAGGAGTGAGCCAAACAATGTAAAGGTGTGCAATTCTCGTCCCATTTACTTGAAAAAGAATATCCGGTATGCTAGTGAAGAAGACCTCTAGTGATGTCTCATACTTGGGGCACTCACTCTATAAAATAATGTTCCTCATAGGCTCAATCATGGTATCCCATCCCTCATAAACCTCTCCCAAGATGGGTTCGTCCATATCCGCAAATCGAAGCAAGGAAATGATACGGTCCATGATGCGAATAAGTAGATCTACCCTCTCCCACTAGGCATCATCCGACTACTGTGCCCTTCACTCTTTTTGAGGTCTGCTTGATCTGTCTTTCTCCAAAAAAGACCAAAACTTGGAAATAACTTGAAGAGGCAAACCGTGTATCCACAATTTTCAACAATGATAGATTGGTGTACTCCTTCTGTATGAAGCCATTGAGAAATACGGTCTTCAAATCCATCCGGTGGATCTTCCAACCCATCTCTCGCTCTGCTATCGATATAATGGAGCGGATCAAAGTATATCGAGCCACGGGAGCGAAGGTCTCCTCATAATCAACTCCCTCTACACGGGAGAACCCTTTAGCCACAAACCTCGCTTTGAATTTCTCAATGCTCGCTATTCTGGCAGCATGCTTTACCTTGTAAAGCCATGCGGAAGTAACCACGGATTTGCCCTCGAGCCTCGGCACCACCTCCCAAACATCATTCTTCATGATAGAAGAATACTCCTCCTACATGGCCTCTCTCCGGACACTGCGGCTAGGCGCCTCCTCATAGCTAGAAGGCTCGAGTCAAGGATGTTGGTAGCCATTGCCATATAGCTACAAAACCTCGCGGGTGGTCGCGCTCTCTCCGACCGGCCTCTTAGGCCCGACGAACAAATGTGGCCTCTCTCAAGGTGTCCCGAAGCCACTTGGGCATCCTCTTCCCCTAAGCACACTTCTCCCACCTGGAGAATGAAACTCCCTCCTCCTCATCATCATCGGGAGCCCGAACTCCCGCGACTATCCGTCCGTTGTCCTCCCGCCCGCACCCGAAGGCTCGTAGATGCCGAGGTACCGTGTGAGCTTGCTCCATCGGTGGACTCCACCGGTGAGCCAGCTATGCGGACCGCTCTCGCATGCTACCCAAAGCACCACCCCTCGACTCCGTGAGCCACTGCTCACCGACGGACTCGACATCGTCATAGATGTACCCTCCGGATCCTCCCGATCCCCGCCCATTGGATCCCTATGACTGACTCGGTACAGCTGCCGAGGGTCCGCCGATCCGGATACTCTAACTCCCGTGACCTCCTAAAGGCCCTATCCTCCTCAAACTTCACATCCCGCCGGGACAACAACTTTCCTCTCGTGCAAGAATGTAAATCCGAAAGGCCTTTGAGGTCTCACTCGTAGTCCACAAAGATACCCTTCTCTACGGTGGGCTCTAGTTTGGTCAGCTTCTCCTTGGGTATGTAGGAGTATGTAATACACCCAAAGATACGAAGATGACCAATATCGGGCTTCTTCCCGGAAAAAAGCCTCCTCCCAGAGTCATGTGCCCCAAGGCACGATGCGGACTCCTCGTTCCCGCAAATAAACAGCGAGCGTGTTGCGGGCCTCGCCCACAAAAACAATGGCAACCCCCGATCATGTAACATGGCTTTGGCGGCCCTCCGATGGATCTCGTTCTTCCTCTCCTCAACCCCCAGTTCGTCGGGGGTTGTAAGGAACGATGAACTCCCTCCTAATGCCCGCCTCCGCACAATAGTCAACAAACTCTCCAAGGGTGTACTCTCCTCCATTGTCCGACCTCGAGGGACTTGATCTTCGACTGCCTCGTGTCTCCACAAGAGCTTTGAACTCCTGAAACCACTTGAAGACCTCACTCTTGGTCTTCAAGAAATAAATCCAAGTCCTCCCTGGAGTGATCATCAATGAATAAAACATAGTACTCATATCCACTCAAGGAAACATGAGACATCCGACCGCTCACATCGGAATAAATCAAATCAAGTATCCCGGTCGCTCTGCTTTGTCAACTGGCTGGGGAAATGGGGATTTGGCAAACTTGCCCATCGCACATCCTCTGCAAGTATCAAAGTGATCGATCATCGAAATGCGGCACACATGTAGTGATCTCCCACAAAGTCCTCAAGGCTCCATGATACATATGCCCCATCTTGCAGGTGCCAAATCTCATACGACTCGGAAGCGCTAGCTCTGCTTTGTCGATTACTCGCTCAATGCCAAAAGGAGGTGAAATGAAAACTTGTACACCTTTGCATGGTGTACACCTATCACTCTAGTCGAATCGACTGGAGCGCCCACGGGATATATCAACACCCCTGTCCTCCTCGAACGTATCTCATATCCTCTCGTCCACCAAGGCCGAGACGGATATGAGGTTCTTCCTCATCCCTCGGCACATAAAGAACATCGACACCTTCAAGGGAGGTTTGGGTTCCCTATGAAATGTCGGTGTTCCCACACCGATCGCTCTAACAACTATGTCATCACCAAGTACTACCTCTATATCGGTGCCACTCTCCGAAAGCTGCGAGAAGTACTCACGGACTCCCTGTCATATGACATGAAGCCCCGTTGTCCACATACCGGATACCCGAAGATGCTCGCTAGTCGAGGGAAATGCATGCTCCTACGAACCTCCGTAGCGGGTAATCCCTGCACTAGAGGACTCACACGCAATGAACCCAAACTCCCAGGTCAAAAGCGATCCGCAAAGTCCTCAACCTCTGCCGATGCTGCCATGCTCGGTTCTTCCCCTTCTTCTTCTTCTTCTCCCGGGACACACAACCGCATAGTGTCCCATCTTCGACAATTCCAACACTTCACCTTGGAATAGTCCTTCTATATGTTACCCTCGTTTACCTTTACCTTTGCCTTTGCCCCCCACCATTGCTTGTGGAAGCCCCGCTTCTTCCCTTTGTCTTTCTTGCCTCCCGCCAACAGTGCTACATCTTCATCTCGCTCAACGGCTTAAACGCGCCCCAAGTCGACCCTTCCCCGATCTCTCGTCACGAATGCAATCATCCCAAAACCTTTCCCATGTGGGAAGGGTCTCACGTGCACAAACCCCATCGACAAAGTTCATCCATGAATTGGGGAGGCCATTCATCGCAAATCCGCACCAACTCAGTGGGTGGAATGACCTCTCCAATTGCTGCCAACTCATCTCTCACGTTAGTAATCTTTGTGAGATATCCAGCTGCACTATCAGTCTTACCCATCTTAATGGTCTTCAGCTTCTCCTTCAGCACCATTTTCCGGTTCTCATTGGTACTCTGGTAGAGATTGGACAATGTTGTCCACATCTTACGAGCATTTCTCTTTCCTCTTACATGAGGAATGCAATGGTCTTTGACTCCGTCTAGAATCAGTCTCTTACCCTTGTTGTTCTTTTTATTATATGCTGCCAACTGAACAGTATCAGTAGGCACAACAACAGGGTTCTGTGTGGTATGCACCATAATGTCCCAGACTTTTGCCTCCTCAAAGATACTCTGCATTCTCTCTTTCCGAACGTTGTAATTGGTATGCCCATCCAACCTATCCTCCACCCTCAATCCCAATGACATCCTGCTATCCTAAAAACTGAAAAATAGCACTGCTGTAGTAAAGATAAAAATTCAGTGTGAAAAATCAGCATGCTGGAATTTTCTGAGTGAAAAATCAGCAGACTGTATTTTTCTTCTTGCTGTGCCAAACTGCACTTTCAGCACTCAAGCTCTGATACCATGTAGAAATTTCTTGTTTTCCCACCCCGGTTTTCAGTTTCACCTTATTTCTGCTTTTAATTAAATGCCATTTCTCATATCCTTACATTCAACAACAGAAAAATAATTTTTGTTGAAAACACAAATTTTGGAAAATTTACAGAATGCTGAAAAATGCAGAAATAAAAAATCAACAAGCTCAAAACAGCGATTCAACACAATTTAAAACAGAGATTTTTGGTCAAGGTGACCCTGGAAAAACCCTTTACAACTCTTGGGGAAAACCAGTTTGAGAGCTCCTTATTTCTGAAAATGCCTTTTACAGAGAGGTCAAATATACAGGAAAATTTCCAGCAAATTAAATACAGACTTATCTTGTTTTTCGTGCTTGCCACCGCCTTGGAAAATGTGTCGGAACAGCAATAAACTCAAAACAGAAAATTTTTACAGCAAATGACAGTTTAGAAATTCTTGCCCAGAACTTAGCTGAATAGCCGTACGAACTGTACGAACTGTACGGAATTTTCCAGCAAGCTGCCTTTCTCGAAAACCGTGCTGGTTGCCTCAAAAAACGTGCCCAGCCACCTAGAAAATTGAGCCCCTTGTTGCTGTACTTTTCCTCAAAAAATGTGTTGCCTTTCCCCTCGAAAATCGTGCCTCAATGCCACTGTACGGACTGTTGTACGGATGGCTGTCTTGGTTTCTGTGCTGCTGTACGGCCAAGTTGCCTCGGTATCCGTGCAGCGTCTTGCTGCCTTGGAAATCGAGCCCTCCTTGCTGCTGTACGGATTTGCTGAGTGTGCCCTCTCCTTCACCTTTTCAAGCTCTCTTTAGAAAATGTCTCCAACTCTCTTTTCCTTCTTCTCCCAATCTACTCATGGAAGAATGAATGACCTTTTCCTCCTTTTTCTCCTTTAACCTAACCCTAAGTGACTTTTGAGGAATCCCTAAATCCAATGACTGAAATAGATTTAGATCTAGGGCTGAGATTAAATGCTCATTTAAATCTCACTTTCTATTTTTTAATTCACCCCACTTTAATAAAGACCCACTTAGTTATTTATTTCCAAAGTCACTTTTCCTTTCTAATTTTACATTGACTTTATTAAAGTCACTTTAAAATTAGACTTTAGTAACTTTATCACTTAAAGTCACTTTTAAATTAGATTTGACTTTATAACTTTATAAAGTCACTTTAGGAGAAAAACTAAATTCTTTTGGACACTTTTCCCTAGGCCAAAGATCAAAGCCTTAGGGAACCACCTATCCTCCAGTAACCAAATTTCAACAAGAAAGAATCTTTTCAAAAATGGGCAAGAGCATTAACAAGATAATAAGCACATTAGGAAACTTGGTTTAGCAATTGTGATATTTTTTAAATATGTCCTATTGAATTAGAATGATAAGATAAAACCTTCAATAAGTTCAGTTTATAACCTACCGTCCCACCTATAGTAGCATCAGGGGTATGGAAGAAGCTCATTAAGTTGCCACAAAAAAGAATAAATTGGACAAGACAAGATAATATACTTTTATTAATGTCCACGAATGACAAAACAACATCAGTGAGTAATATTACTAATAACAGAATAACAGAAGCATGCACTAGACAATAGCAGAGAAATTTAAACAATACAAGTCACAAGCACCCAACACAAATTTTAGAACAGAAACTGAGCCATTTTATAATAATTCTTAACTGCATGGAGTACAAATTGTTAGGAATAAGTGCGCTTGGGCTTGCATAATTAAGCTGAAACAAACCTAGGTGAGAGAGAGATGCCCCCAAGAACAGAAACTTCAACCCCAAATGGCATTTGCGCTGGCCCAGAAATTGGCAGTTGCTACTACCTAAAAATGATGCGAAGCTCCCACTGAAGTTCCCAGAATTGTCTGAAAATGCAGCTATAGCCTCTCCTAAAAATACTCCACCAAACCCAGCCCAACTCACAGACACCATAAAACCCACCAAATGGTGCGAATTGCCCAGTGAAAATTGTTAATCTCCTCCATATGGCACTACAAAAATCTGCCCAACTCCTAGAAATTCTCCTCCCAAATTTCCTCCTCAATTCCTCCCCCTCCTCCAGCCAAAATCCCCTTGCTCCAATCCCTGCAAAAATACCTAGAAACTATGCCTGCGCAGGCCCTAGGAGGCCCAAATTCACTCACCAAAATTCCCACACTCTCCAAGCCGCAAATCATCACAAATCTTCAGCAATCTAACCTTCAGACCAGCCACGAATTTCCCAGAAATTATCTTTCCCCTTCGATGACTTCCCCAAGTGGTACTTATCTTCTGTGTCCTAGAACTCGCAGAACTGTGCGCGGAACACTAACCCCTGCTCCAAAAGCTCGTTGAAGTGCTAGGAACACTCCCTTAGGGTGGCACTCTAGGTCCACCGAAGTAAGAGATTAGATCTCCGCCTGGAAATCTCATGTGCTAAGTAGAACTGTGTAGGCAAGGCTGAACATCTCAAGCAAACAACTGGTTTCAGAAATAAAATTGTCAAAAGGCCCCAAATGTTGCACTCGATCCTCTATTTAGAAAATGTTGCCTCATTTTTCTCTTATGGTCATTTTACCACTCAAACCAGCAGGGGACCTAAAGGGGTTCCTAATAGGGCAACTGCTAGACCAAGGGCAATGGTGGAGGCTTAGTCCACTGTCACCACAGCTAAGATTCCTTGTTCATTACGGACTTTCACCAATGGGAGGAGTACCGATATTTTTGGGAAGCCACTTATAAAGGATATGTCGATGGAAAAGTATCAAGTGACTCCTACTTGTGTTTTTAATTATACAAGTTATTTTCAGAAATATTCTTAAAATAGCGAAGTAAACACACTACAGATCTACACATACATACAGATTAAGTATTGAAGAATAAAGCATACATGACAAAGGACACACAATATTTTTTGGGCAATGTCCCCGGAAAAACCCAATGTGGGACTACCGGTGCAGCAGCTCTTAGAGGGTTTTATTATTATGCAAAATGTCTGAATACAATCAAGGGCACCAGTAGTGGTTTGCCCAACAGAGAAATTGCGGCAGATGTACCTCTATCACTCGGAGACAAAAAATATGGCTGATTCAGTTGAGGCTTCACACCTTCTAGATCTGCTGAATACGAGCCCTTTTTGGCCCACTAGAAACCCCAACACTGCTTCTCCCGACACTGTGTTAGCTCTGCATCCCTACTTGAGCCTCTATGCAGCATAGGTTGCTCTTGTGTCACCCCTCTGGGCTCGGTGCTGCCTCTGCATCACCCTAAAGGGCCTGCGTCAGCCTCTGCGTTAGCCTGGTTGGGTTGTGTCCCTCCTGTTGGGTCTCTGCGCTACTTGGTATGGTCTGCATCTCTGCCTATGTAGTCTTGGCCTCGGATTTGAATAATCCCTTGCCGATTTGCCCCTCACCAACACTGCAAGCTCACTCGAAAATCCTCAACAAATCGCACCCCAGAATTTCAACTTAGCTCAAGTGCTACCACTCTGTGTGTATCCTCCAACTGACCCCAAGCCTTCCTTTAATACTTTTCTCGTTGAACATTCAACGGTCGTGATCTAATCTCTAATCGACGACTATGATTAGAAAAGACTTCATCCTCATCACTTAGAACATTCTCAACCAAATGTCTAAATTGATTTACTCTAATTATTTAATTTCCCTAAGTTAGACTGAGTGTCTCCAATAAAATAATTAATATTTTGAATAACTTAGGTTTCGGGTGGAATTTCTCCAAACGATTTCTGGATCTTCGAGATCTCATTTGTTCTAGCCCCTCCACAAATTTTCCGAGCTAGAGCACATACGATGCTACCCAAAATCTCAACACTCCCTCTTAGCAAGGAATGTGCTCTAGCAACACTTCACTCCGGAAGCGTTACTCTAATCCATGGCATCGGTCCCTTGCGATGTTGATGCTTGGCTATTGCCCCTCATCCACTGCGTTGCTGCCTTCTGTACTGCTTCCCATGACTCTGCCACAGTCACTGCCTCATATGTACTGCAACTCCCTCTCAAATGTTGCATCATGCTGCCCATAGCACTACCACTGCTAACTGTTGCATTGCAACTCAGTTGCTGAGAAGTAAGCAATAGAAGGACATCACCCGAAATACTGACAAACAAGTCAGTTTGGTTGCATCACGATACTAAAGCACCCTTTGGTGCTGCTCTGCACTAACGCTCTGAAGCTATGCGATGTCTATTGCTCTACACTGCATAAGCACTGCCTCTGCGCTGTTGAAATCCCATCAGCCTCTGTGTTGGTGCTGCCTCTCCTATGCGCTGCTCCAGTCTTCAGCGTCCCAGCAGTGCCAAAGTGTCTGCATGATCCTCTGCACCAACTAACTCAAGTCATCTTGCAACTGTCTTTAAGGACTCCCGTAGCTCGTATGTGATCCAAGAGTTTGGGCACCTCAAGGATCCTGCCCCTCTATCTGTAGTTCAAAAAAACTTCAGATCAATGTCACCCCACCTCTTCTCTCAAGATACATGAGCACTCGTGGCCACATCATCATCACTGCCATCATCCCCCTTGGTTGTCGCAGCCTTGGAATCTGAATCTTCCTTGCCCTTCTTCTTCTAAGGACAAGTATTGGGGAAGTATCCCTATTCACCACATCTGAAGCACCGAACCTTTGAGAGGTCCTTCTTCTTCTTCCCTTGCTGCTACCTCTATCCCTTTAATGCGAGAGTTGCATCTTCCTCCTCTTCTTTCTTGATTTTGGCTCCTCCACTGCTACTGCCCCTCTTGGTTATTCTCCTGATTTCTTCCTGACGAAGGATTGCCTAGATGTCTTCCCAGTTTGGAAGTTGTGCTCTGCCCAAAATACTTTGGTACAAGGTCTCCCAATCATCGGTGACTACATTCAGGGCAGTCTTCACCATGAGACTGTCATTAGGATTTTCCCCCATTGCAACCAGTTGACTCAAATAGCCTTCAATCTAAAGAGGAAAGGATCAATCTCCTCTCCCTTGTGCATCTCAAACAGTTGCATCTGTTTCTCCAGAAGCATCTTCCTCTAGATGGAGCTACCTTGATACAACGTTTCTAGTGCCTGCCACATTTCATTTATCGTCTTCTTCTCAACAATATGTGTGACCACGTGATCCTTCACCCCATCCATGATCAAGCGCTTAGCCTGCACCTGATTTTCCTCATACTTCTTTAGAGGATCAGCATCGACCGGAACGACCACAACCTTCTCGGCATGGTCTCTAATACGATACTCGTCAAGGACTGACAGGATCCTGGCTTTCCAAATGACAAAGTTAGACACACCGTCCAACCTGTCTTTATCTCTCAATTCGTGCGAGGCCATCTCTGCTCAAAAAATGTCGAAGCAAAAAGCTCTTCTCCCTTCGACTGCTGCTACTCTCAGCAAGAGACCAGATCTGTGTTTCTTGGCGATAGAAACCCTCTAGAGACTATGCTCCCTCTGACTAGTGATTTCCCTCCCTGAAATCCTCCACCAACTCTGTCGAATTAGCCCTCTGCGATCACTTCACCAATCGAATCTCAGATTTCTTAGCTGGAAAATCTACTGAGGAACGAATTCCCCTTACTTTATCAACCCTGCTAGACACTGTTCTTCACTGGCAGAAACAATGCCCCACTAGCAACTTCGAAGATCAAACTGCACTCCTAGCCATGGTAACCGGCACATCGTCACTCCCTCTCAGACTATGTCACCCTCTTGGGCCTGCACCAGCTCTGCGTGAGCTTGACAGGCTCTGTGTCACCCTTCTGAGCATGTGTCAACGTCTGCGTCAGCTCTGCGTGAGCAGACAGGCTCTGTGTCACCCTTGGAGGGTCTGCGTTGTGCCTCTGGTGTTGCACTGCCTCTTTCTGGATCTGTGCAGCCTCAGCCGCCTTCCTGCAGCAAAATACTTTGTCACTTCATTGATGGCTTTAGCTCCCCCTGATCTGCAATAGCTCTGATACCATGTAAAATTCTCTGAAACTACTTAATAGAAATTTCTACTGCAGAAATCTGGTTTACTTCTCCTACTTAGGTTTTTAATTATACAAGTTATTTTCATAAATATTCAGAAAATAGCGAAGTAAACATATTGCAGATCTACACATACATACAAATCAAGTACAGAAGAATAAAGCATACATGACAAAGGACACAATATTTTTTGTACAATGTCCCCGAAAAAACCCAATGCGGGAAAACCAGTGCAATAGCTCTTAGAGGGTTTTAATATTATGCAGAATGTCTGAATACAATCAAGGGCACCAATAGTGGTTTTCCCAACAAAGAAATCATGGTAGATGTACCTTTATCACTCAGAGATAGAAAATATGGTTAATTTAGCTGAGGCTTCACACCTTCTAGATCTGCTGAATACGAGCCCTTTCTTGTCCACTGGAAACCCTAGCATTGCCTCTCTCGGCTCTGCGTCAGCTTTGCGTCCCTGCTTGAGCCTCTGCGCATCACAAGTTGCTCCTGCGTCACCCCTCTGGGCTCAGCGTTGCCTCTGTGTCACCTTGAAGAGCTTGCATCAGCCTCTGCGTTGCCTCTATGTGAGCCTGGTTGGGCTACGTCCCTCCTGCTGGGTCTTTGCACTGCCTAGTACGGTATGCTTCTCTGCCTATGTATTCTCAGCCTCGGATCTGAATAATCCCTCGTCGATCTACCCCTCACCAGCACTGCAAGCTCACTCGAAAATTCTCAGCAAACCACGCCCCAGAATTTTGAATTAGCTCAAGTGCTACCGCTTTGTGTGTATCCTCCAACTAACCCCAAGCCTTCCTTTAATACTTTTCTCGTAGAACATTCAACGGACGTGATCTAATCTCTAATCGATGGCTAAGATTAGAAAACACTGTCAGTTAGAACATTCTCACCCACGTGTAAATTAATTCACTTTAATTATTTAATTTCCCTAAATTAGACTTAGTGTCTCCATTAAAATAACTAATATTTTGAATAACTTAGGTTCCGTCTGGAATTTCTCCAAATGATTTATGGGTCTTGGAGATCTCATATGTTCTAGCCCCTCCACAAAGTTTCGAAGCTAGAGCACATCCGATGCTACCCAAAATCTCAACATGGCATTCCCATTACCCCGACACTGTCTATTCCTTCTCATAACTAAATTCACAAATGTCCTTTGCTAGCCAAGAGAGGTTTGGATGCACAAAGAGAAATGAGTTGTATTATAATCAATGTTATCAGAACCAGATCGGTTATCGAGCTGGTTGACACCAAAAATGCGAACTATGTTGACAATTGATAGCTCAAGGATGAATTTATAAAAACAAAATTTCTAAAAATAGAAAGTCTCAAGTATGACTTTCCAAAAATAGTAAATCACCTTGCATCAATTGGTAATCAAGCATTGTTGATGGAAAATCCCTTTTGATCATCAATCAATCTTAATAGTTCAATTTCGACTTAATCATCGTCATCATCATTATTATTATTATTGTGATATTATTATATTATTATTAAAAAGAATTTCAAATCTCTCAATCATGAGACTCAATCATGTCATATGTAATGTTGAGATTTTGGGGTATATGTTACTCTCTCTCTCTTTTAACGGATTCACTCCTCTCTCTCTTTAATGCTTGTACGCACCTCTTACACTCTCTTACACACTTTAATGACTCGTCATAAAAAGATTCCTCTTACACTTCTTTAATGCATAAGTTACAGTTCTCTCCTAAATGCATAAGTTACACTCCTCTCCTTGATGGCATAAGTTACAATCCTATTTTGGCATATGTAATGTTGAGATTTTGGGGTAGCATCGGATGTACTCTAGCTCTGAAACTTTGTGGAGGGGTTGGAACACATGAAATCTCCAAGGCCCAAAAAGCATTTGGAGAAATTCCATCTGGCGTAAAAGTTATTCAAATAATTATTTTTTTTAATGAGGACCCTAAGTCTAACATAAAAAAATTTAAAAAATTAAAGTGAATTAATTTACACATGTGATGAGAACATTCTAAGTGACGTGGATCAAGCTACTTCTAATCTTAGTCATTGATTAGAGATTATATCATGGTCATTGATTTGTCAGCGAGAAAAGTATAAAGGAAGGGCTTGGGGTCAGTTGGAGAACACACGTGGCGAGTCTAAGAGATCGAATTCTTCTGACAGAGCAGTGCTCAGACGAAGATCAAATCTGAGTGATTCAGAGAAGCAATGAGGGGCAGATGCAGTGATTGGTCAGGAGGGCCAAGAGTACAACGCAAAGCAAGGGCAGCAAAAACGCAGTGGAGGCAGCGCAACCATCGAAGGGTGTGATGCAGTCCCTAGAGAGGGTGACGCAGGCCCACGCAGGGGCAGCATAGTGTCTCCAAGGAAAGTCCCAAATTCAACTGGAGATTGGGGCTTCTATGCTGGCAGAGCTGAAACCAAACTCCGAGAGAAGCTGATCAATGCAGAGCTAGGGTGACACAGTCTCTCAGCCAGGGCCATGCAGCCTTACCCAGTGGCAACGTAGAGACTGCGCAGAGCTAGCTAGGGTTTCACCAGTTGCTCATCCGGATCAGCCGGGACTTGCGAGAGTGAGGTAGGTATATCTCACATTTTTCTCTGTAGCCGAGGTTTTCTCTGTTGGGTGAGCCGGATTATGGCACCGTAGATGTACTCAGAATACTTCTACTTAATAATAATAAATTTTCACATCTACTACACCGGTTTTCCCATATTGGGTTTTTCTGGGGACATTTGTTCGAAAAATCTGTGTGTCCTTTGTCATATCTATGTGATGTTCAGTCAATGATCTGTAATTGTGTAGGTTGCTAGTTGTGTTTACTTCGGAGTTTTCCTTAATATTTTCAGTTAAATAACATGTGTATAATAAATCAAGTAGAAGTAAATCAATATTTAGCAGTAGGATTTATGTGCTCAGAAATTTTCACATGTTACTCCTCCTCAAGGCATGTGTATTGTTCCTCCTTTATGTCAATAATTCATTGCCCCTCCTACATATATGTGTCTCATATCATCTCATCTCACCTCACTTACTTGTGCATTGTGAATTCGAACTTGAGAGAGAGTTGGAGAGACTTAAAGGAGATTGTGAGAGAGAGAGAGACTTGGAGAGTAAGAGCAGATCTTGGAGAGCCAAAGTGATTCAGTGTTTGCATCAGCTACTTCTATTAGAGATATTCTTCAGATTTGGGTGAACTTCGTCATTTTCTCATAGTACTTTGTATCTCTGTTGAACAATTGATTTCTAATAGAAGAAGAATCTAGTTGGGTTTTCCCCTTGTGGGTTTTTCCCTGGTCATTGACCTAACTTCTCAGTGTCTCCTTCAGTTCTTGGTTGTCTTTCATTGTGCATATGTTTATATGGTTTATGTTCTATCTAAAATTACTTAACTTATTTTGCAACATAAAGAAGTTCTGGATTTAAGTGATTGTAACAGCATAGAACATCAATATTTCAACAAACTAGACTAGAATTGTAAAAAACCTAGACCAAAAAACCAGTCGACCTAAAATACGTAAATATTCAAATTTTGAAATAAACATTTTCTCCAACTTCCCCATATTTTAGGAAATCCTCAATCATCCCTGTTAATACGACGTATTCGAATCGACTAATCAATAATTTAAGACAAATTAACTGATCCATTCCATATTATGATCATATATGGATTTGTAGTGATCATCTTATCAATTGTATAATAACTAATTCTTTGGCAATGATCCTGTGTCATGATGACTATATTTTCCCGGTATTCCTTTATCTATATGGATAAAGCACACAATTGTTGGTTGGACATTGCATTCTCATTATGCAATGCTCGATCATTTAACTCTTTCTTTGTTCAGATCATAATCGAATCGGACTTCCCAAGTTTACCCAATCTAGTCTTCTTTCAATACAAATCTTTTTCCGTTATTATTCATATTACTAATGAACAATTATTCAAAATATTCCCTGTATATTCCCATTTTAAAGAATAAATTGGATTGGAATAGATAGAATGAGAACATATTTACGATTGTAAGGAAATCCATTTTATGGTATTGTGCACCAGAAAAAAATTTCGTTCATGGAGTCATTTGCATAAGGGAATGCAGGAAATTATCAAATTTGTAATTGACTATGCCTAGATCTCAGAGAAATGACAATTTTATTGATAAGACCTTCACAATTATAGCAGATATCTTATTGCGAATCATCCCGATGGCTCTAGGGGAGAAAGAAGCATTTACCTATTACAGAGATGGTGTGATTTGATATGTTTTCCATTCTTCTTTTTTGGGAAAGAAAAGGTATTCGGGAATAAAAATTGAGTAAAATAAAACTTACGCTCAGTGAAGGTGAGTTCTGGAGATAGAAAAATTCCTTTTGTCGTGTATCCCCGGTCAATGCACCTTTAGATGCTCTCATCTCCTGAGGATTTTAGTACCGAGCGAAAGGTTACACCTATGCAATAGGCCTTGCTTGTATAGTTGAACCTATTTGATAGGCACACATGAGGGGAGAAAGCACTACGTATGGAAATCGACAACACAAAAGCTTCGTAATAGCCCATATGCATTACCCTTTTCTAAAGGGTAGTGAGAATGGTTGGGACAACAAACATCCATCTCGTTTGTGCTTTGGATACCCTTATAATGGAACCATCGGAGATTGTTGAAGTGATTAATCCCCAAAGAATACAGGGCGTTAAGAACAAAGAAATTGTTAGAGGTTCCATTCCTAGTACTAAGATCCTTGGTATTTGGAAAATAATCTTTGCAAGAAGGATGGTTAGATATTTACTGGAAGTACACTAGCCCCTGTTAATTCATAGTATTGGGTCAGAATCTTCTTTTTTTTTTCAATTCCACGGATTACTCCCCATATTACCTACTGTAAAGAAAGGAGGAGTCGTATGAAGTGGGAATCTCATGTACGGTTTTGAAGCAGAGATCATTTTAATGGAATGAATGATCGTAACGGATGTCAGCTTAATCGGAAGGGGAATATGCGGATGCTTTACAAAATTATTATGAAGCTATGCGACTGGAAACTGATCCTTATGATCGAAGTTATATACTATATAATATAGGTCTTGTGCATAGAAGTAATGGTGAACATACGAAGGCTTTGGAATATTATTTCTAAGCATTAGAATGGAACCCATCCTTACCACAAGTGCTTAATAATACGGCCCTGATCTGTCATTACGTGCGGGTATCTGTACCATAAAATAACTTAGTTAATAACTAGTATGAGTAAGGACAAAATAAAAGGCTTCCTATGCACCGTCCCAAGTAACGGTTTTTATTAGAAGTAGCGAAAAAAAAAAAGCATCTCTCATAGGAGCCCGAATATGAATAGATAGAACCTAAATATTCCATGGATAAAAAATTCAATTGATGATGGAAGCACCATAAAGATCAATTATTAAAAGAAGGTTCGGGCTGATACGACAAATCTGCTCATTGACAAGAATCAGGAATCAACTTATGTAATAGAGTTGATCTACTAATCTATTGAGCAGCGGTGTAGCATCAGATCCTAAATATGTGAAGTACTCCAGCCAGAGAGTACTCTCCAAAAATTCTATATGGAACTGAGATAGTTACCTTGCAAAAAGACTTTGATTTGGACAATCAATCTGAAGTATATCTCTTTCTATACTTCATCTTTTTGAGGGTAGGAGAAAAGATAGAACCTGATCATTGAATTGATTAGAAGTGAAATCAGAAACTCATGTCATTGACCTTTTTTGGGCCTTTGGTTAATATGAACTCCCAATGAATCATCTCCAATTCAATAATATTTTGGAAATTTTGGTAGAGGACTAAAGAATAGTGGATTGAGCCGTATGAGGTAGGAAACTCTCAAGTACGGTTCTGAGGGAAGAAAACTTTTCCAAGTTGACCTATCCCGATCGAGGAGAACAGGCCATTCGACAGGGAGATCCTGAAACTGCGGAGGCTTGGTTTGATCAAGCTGTTGAGTATTGGGAACAAGCTATAGCACTTGCTCCGAGCAATTACATCGAAGCACAAAATTGGTTAAAGATTACAAGACGCTTTGGAGAATGAGAATTTCTATTATTGGGAAATCATTTTCATTATTTAATATCTGACTCAAAATCAATGGGATTCTTCCAGAATATTACCAAAAATGAGATTCTATCGACATCTTATAGAAATTTATTTATAATATAAAAAAAAAAAAAAAAATTGATTCTGGATTGTTGATGGATATTCTTAATAGGGTTAAAATCCATCTGGAGATGTCTTTCATTAATGATCCATGAATAACGATTTATAATGGATGGCCTTTGATATGGGGCATATGGAGGAGTATCAATAGATGGATATATATATATATATATAGAAACGGTCTAATAATCACCGTTGCTTTTTCCATTACACTAAAAAGCCTTTTTCTGTATGGTAACAACCCACGGTCCACTGAGCACCTCGAAGATATGTCATAATAAAACTGAACACCTGCCTCAGATCGACTCCCGTATCATAGTCGCTTCAGTCATAAACTAGAAAATAAGGGGAGAAACGAGTTGAGATATATCTCTCGGAAGTTCACTAATTGCTATTGGCAGGGTTCTTCTTATTTATGTCCCATCCGAAAAGGGGAGAATTAAATGATGATTCGTTCACCGAAACCAGAAGTAAAGATCGTAGTGGAGAGAGATCCTATAAAAACCTCTTTTGAAAAATGGGCCAAACCTGGGCATTTCTCAAAGACGCTAGCTAAAGTCATACTGATGATTTGGAAGAAATTTTTCGTAAAGTCTTTAGTGCTCATTTTGGTCAACTAGCCATCATCTTTATTTGGCTGAGTGGGATGTATTTTCACGGTGCTCGTTTCTCCAATTATGAAGCATGGCTGGCTGATCCCACTCACATCAAACCCAGTGCCCAAGTAGTTTGGCCAATAGTAGGCCAAGAAATATTGAATGGGGATGTAGGTGGAGGTTTTCGAGGGATACAAATAACCTCTGGTTTCTTCCAGATTTGGCGAGCATCTGGAATAACCAGTGAATTACAACTTTACTGCACTACAATTGGTGCATTGATATTTGTAGCGTTAATGCTTTTTGCTAGTTGGTTTCATTATCACAAAGCTGCCCCAAAATTGGCTTGGTTCCAGGATGTAGAATCCATGTTGAACCATCATTTAGCAGGGTTACTAGGACTTTGGTCTCTATCTTGGGCAGGACACCAAATACACGTCTCTCTACCCATTAACCAACTTCCAGACGTTGGAGTGGACCCTAAAGAGATACCACTTCCTCATGAATTTATTTTGAATAGTGATCTTTTGGCTCAACTTTATCCCAGTTTTGCTAAGGGATTGACCCCATTTTTCACCCTTAATTGGTCGGAATATTTAAACATTTTGACTTTTCGTGGAGGATAAATCCAGTAACGGGGGATCTGTGGTTGACCGATACTGCGCATCATCATTTGGCTATAGCAGTTCTTTTTCTGATAGCTGGTCATATGTATAAGACCAATTAGCGCACTAGCCATAACCTCAAGGACATTTTAGAAGCTCATAAAGGTCCATTTACAGGGGAGGGACATAAAGGTCTTTACGAGATCTTAACTACCTCATGGCATGCTCAATTAGCTATTAACCTAGCTATGTTAGGATCTTTAACTATTGTTGTAGCTCACCACATGTATTCGATGCCCCCCTATCTGTACTTAGCTATTGATTATGGTACCCAACTCTCTCTGTTGACACATCATATGTGGATTGGTGGGCTTATTATAGTTGGCGTTGCTGCACATGCAACGATTTTTATGGTAAGAGACTATGACCCAACTACTCAATACAACAATTTATTAGATCGCGTTCTTAGACATCGTGATGCAATTGTATCACACCTCAACGGGTATGTATATTCTTAGGCTTCCATAGTTTTTGTTTGTATATTCATAATGACACTATGAGCGCTCCAGGACGTCCTCAAGATATGTTCTCAGATACTGCTATACAATTACAACCTATCTTTGCCCAATGGATACAAAACACTCATGCTTCGGCACTTGGTTCAACAGCTCTTGGTGCAACAACAAGTACCAGCTTAACCTGGGGAGGTGGTGATTTGGTGACAGTAGGTTCCAAAGTGGCTTTGTTACCAATTCCATTAGGAACCGCGAATTTTTTGGTACATCACATTCATGCATTTTCTATCCATGTGACTGTTTTAATCCTACTTAAAGGTGTTCTATTTTCCCGTAGCTCCCGTTTAATACCTGATAAAGCAAATCTTGGTTTTCGCTTTCCTTGCGATGGACCTGGGAGAGGAGGAACATGTCAAGTATTTGTCTGGGATCATGTTTTCCTTGGTTTATTCTGGATGTACAATGCAATTTCAGTAGTAATATTCCATTTCAGCTAGAAAATGCAGTCCGATGTTTGGGGTAGTATAAGTGATCAGGGAGTGGTAACCCATATTACGGGAGGAAACTTTGCACAAAGTTCCATTACGATTAACAAGTGGCTCCGTGACTTTCTATGGGCACAAGCCTCGCAAATGATCCAATCTTATGGTTCTTCATTATCCGCATATGGTCATTTATTTTCAGGTGCTCATTTTGTTTGGGCCTTCAGTTTAATGTTCTTATTCAGTGGCCATGGGTATTGGCAAGAACTCATTGAATCTATTATTTGGGGCCATAACAAAGTGAAGGTTTCTCATGCTATCTAGCCCAGAGCCTTGAGCATTGTACAGGGACGTGCTGTAGGAGTAGCTCATTACCTTCTGAGTGGAATCGTCACAACATGGGCGTTCTTCCTGGCAAGAAGTATTGCAGTGGGATAATGGCTAGGAGGATTTGAAAAGCATTATAGCATCAAGATTTCCAAAGTTCAACCAAGGCTTGCCCCAGGACCCAACTACTCGTCGTATTTGGTTCGGTATTGCGACCGCACATGACTTTGAGAGTCATGATGATATTACCGAAGAATGCCTTTATCATAAAATTTTTGCTTCCCACTTTGGTCAGTTGGCAATAATCTTTCTATGGACCTCCGGTAATTTGTTCCATGTGGCTTGGCAATGCAATTTTTAAGCATAGGCACGCGATCCCTTACATGTAAGACCCATTGCTCATGCAATTTGGGATCCTCATTTTGGTCAACCAGCTATAGAAGCTTTTACCCGAGGAGATGCTCCTAGTCTGGTCCTGTCAATATTGCTTATTCCGATGTTTATCAGTAGTGGTATACAATTGGCTTACGCACTAACGAAGATCTTTATGCTGGAGCTCTTTTCATGCTATTTCTTTCTGTCATCTTTTTAATAGTGGGTAGGTTACATTTACAACCTAAATGGAGACCAAGTGTTTCACGGTTCAAAAATGCCAAATCCCGTCTCAATCATCATTTGTCAAGACTCTTTGGAGTCAGTTCTCTAGCTTGGACAGGGCATTTAGTTCATGTGGCTATTCCTGAATCAAGGGGAGTGCACATCAGATGGGACAATTTTTTGGATGAATTACCGCATCCCCAAGGGTTGGAACCGCTTTTCACAGGTTAGTGGAACCTTTATGCTCAAAATCCTGATTCTAGTAGTCACTTATTCGGTACCTCCCAAGGGGCAGGAACTGCTATTCTAACTCTACTCGGAGGATTCCATCCACAAACTCAAAGTTTATGGCTGACTGATATGGCTCATCATCATTTAGCTATTGCATTTGTTTTTTCAATTGTTGGTCATATGTATAGAACCAACTTTGGGATTGGTCACAGTATGGAAGATATTTTGGAGGTACATGTTCCTCCAGGAGACCTATTAGGAAGCGGACATAAGGGTCTTTATAACACAATTAATAATTCTCTTCATTTTCAATTAGGTCTTGCTTTAGCTTCTTTGGGGGTTATAACTTCCTTGGTAGCTCAAAACATGTATTCTTTACTCGCTTATGCATTCATAGCACAAGACTTCACCACCCAAGCTGCATTATATACTCATCATCAATACATTGTCGAGTTTATTATGACAAGAGCCTTTGCTCATGGAGCTATATTCCTCATTAGGGATTATAATCCGGAACAGAATAAGGATAATGTATTGGCGAGAATGTTGGAACATAAGGAAGCTATAACATCTCATCTTAGTTGGGTTAGTTTATTACTAGGTTTCCATACCTTGGGACTTTATGTTCATAATGATGTTATGCTTGCTTTCGGTACTCCAGAAAAACAAATATTGATCGAGCCCATATTTTGTAATATCCCCAAATGGGATATTTTACTAAATTTGCATGAATTTATTTAAACCCCAGATTATGCCGTAAAATCAACATGCATTTAACAGAAGATTTCCATGTAAAATAAAAACACATAAAGCACTGCAATCTAATACTAGACAGAATAGGAAGAATCTCAGACTTTATTATAGATAATAACGGGGTTACATATAGATCTGACCTAGAAAGAGCTGCGATGGAGAACTAGCCAACAATATAATTTGTCGCACTGCTACACTGCGCTGGCCTCCAAAACTGAACTGCTGCACTCTCCCTCCAGCGACAACTACCACTGAATCCACTGAAGCACCTGTTGAAGATCTGAATGATCCTCACTCCAATATCTCTGAAGCTCTGTGAAACTTCTGAATGAAGTCTCTTCAAAGAGAGTTGGGTTTTTGTCCAACACTCACAAATCACCCGAGGGTTTCCGTCCTGGGGCTATAGCTGAAGTAGAGAACCACGTCTCAAACCTCTAATACAAGAAAATGACATGATCCCAAAGATATCTCTCAATGGCCTCCTCCCTTTCCTTTATAGATCTCTTGGAACCTTCTAGAGCCTTATTTTAATATTATTTTATTCATGGAGCACTTTTCCCTAATTATTAAAATATTCCTTTTTAATGCAGAAAAGGGTAAATCGGCTACCACGCCTCCTCCGGTCACTGAAACTCGTGTCCAACCGTCCCATCATGTAGGTATCCTCGTCCCAGTTCCAATGAGCTATTACACTAAGGTGTTCTATCATGTATTCCTCTCGGAATTCCACCTTGAGCGTAATCAGTTGAGTTAAGCCCACAAATAACTCAAATTTCCGAAAGTTGTCGGAATGCACCAAAACGAAAGCCAAACTACTCGGATGATGGAATATATCACGCGAATGCCACCCGACCGCATAGAAAATCCTCAAAAACTACTAGGAGTTTTGGGACAAATAAGGGCTCATTGGAAAGGAAAAATTATGCTCTAAAAAATGGTATAGGAGTCAATTTGGAAGGATGCCTTTAAGGAAATAAAAACAATTTTTCTTTGTGACTGTCCTTAATTTTTTTTTTTGTGCAGAAAATGCATAGGACAAAATGCCTTCTCCATTGCTTGGTTTCTCCTTCATTTGTCTTCTCCATTGTTTGGCTTATCAATCATGGGTTAATAGCGTCATCATGTAGGACGTCTATGTCATCATGATAGTACCCAGCAAGTGCAGTAATATGTCACAGTGCAGCATCATTAGGAGAACTTCAAATGATATCTTCCATGTTCTCATTAAGTCTTTCAACCTTTATCAACCTGTTGCCATCAATGACAACTTGGATTAACACCCTTGTCTCTAATCACATCATAGCCTGCAAATCACCCAGTGCTAGTGGAAAACTCTACAAATGCATCCTCCACCTCATCAAGGGATGTCCTATCCTAAAAAATCCTCCTGAATGCATCTTTCCTCCGTTGTGAAATTTCACCATCCATGTGAGGAGGAAATCTGTGGGAAGTTCCACCATTCAGCCACTCATGGCTATAGTATTTTGGGTTCAAGGAGTGAGCCAAACAATGTAAAGGTGTGCAATTCCTGTCCCATTTACTGAAAAGAATATCCGGTATGCTAGTGAAGAAGACCTCTAGTGATGTCTCATACTTGGGGCACTCACTCTATAAAATAATGTTCCTCATAGGCTCAATCATGGTATCCCATCCCTCATAAACCTCTCCCAAGATGGGTTGGTCCATATCTGCAAATCGAAGCAAGGAAATGATACGGTCCATGATCTGAATAAGTAGATCTACCCTCTCCCACTAGGCATCATCCGACACTGTGCCCTTCACTCTTTTTGAGGCTGCTTGATCTGTCTTTCTCCAAAAAGACCAAAACTTGGAAATAACTTGAAGAGGCAAACCGTGTATCCACAATTTTCAACAATGATAGATTGGTGTACTCCTTTTAAATAGTGAGGGCATTTGTATGGTTTTGTACAAAGTTGCAGATATGTCGTGCATCTTCAATAATGCTTTCAATCCAAAGCACATCAAAGGCAATAGATTTCAGTGCTAAGTTCAATGAATGGGCAATGCAAGGTATCCAAAATACTTGTGGATATTTAGCTTCCACAATCATGCCAGCATCCTTGCAAACAGGTGCATTATCTTTAATGATTTGCACACAAGAATCAACACCTACATCTTCAATAACTTTAATAAACAACTCACCCATATATTGTGCATCATTGTATTGTCCAAGTGCATCCACTGATTTCAAGAAAACTGGACCATTCAAAGAAGACACCATGAAGTTGATGAGTGGGTGTCGTGTTGGATCTACCCATCCATCAGAAACAATGCTAACCCCAGATGTTGCCCATGTTGATTTAATAGGCTCAAGAATTTTGTCCACCTCTTTCTTTGTCTTTGTCAACAATGTGGTTCTAAGTTTCTCTAACCCAAGAGGCACATACCCTGATGGAGCCCCTTGACTTAGAGCTCGGCACATCTCAATAAATAGAGGTTTCCGTGCAACATTAAAGGATATAAAGTTCTAATAGAAAAAAATGCAATGGTGAGATCAAGCTCTTCTCACTTCTTTTTCTGGAAAATCTTGTCCATTGGACCAAGTGCAGTTGGCTTTCTTTTTGCTACTTGTCCCCTACTAGAACTCTCAAATGGGAACTTGTTGTTGCTTTTCCTTAAGAATGGAAGGGAGTCATCATTCTTGTTTTGTTTTGTTTTTGCAGCCACATTTGACACACCAACAAATGTCTTTCTTTCCATTTCCTTCCTCTTTGCTAAAGACACTTGTGTACAAGCTGAAATTTCATAACTTCGTAAAGCCAACAAATGAGCTTTCACACGGCAATATTGCTCATGAAATCGTTGTGGCAATAACTACATTTCCAAGAAACATTGCCTCCTCCCTTCGTCTTGTTGCCTAACCCTGCCTCTCTTGTGACATATTTCCACAATGGATATTTGTGGTCTTCAGGTTGTTGTCTTCCCTCAACATTTGAAGCTGTTTTTGCAGCCCCACTTCCAATAGATGGAACACTTGCAAACCTTGATGAAATAGGAATAGAAGGGGCATCTCCAATGGGGATATTCTTCCCCTTCCTTGCTGCCCTTGATTGAGCCATGAATGTTGTAAAAAATAAACAAAAAATGCTCAAATTTGTAAAACAAATGCACATGCAAACTGAATGCAAAAAAATAGAGAGACAATGCACTTACCAGTTGCTTGAATCTCCTTGAAAACGCTCCCTTGCTCCTTGCTACTCCTTGCTCCTTGCTCCTCTCTCAACTCAAAGCCAACACAATGTGAAAAAAATGAGAGAAATTTCGTTGTTTTATAACCAGTGGACACTTTTTAGCGTGGGTTGATCGGGACATATCAGATTCGATCCGTCGGTCACAAATCCGTACGAATCGTGTCCAATTCGATGGATTCAGGACACGTGGCCTCATAAGTATGAATCTGGTTTCTTAGGTTATAAGATTATCCCCTAAACAATCTTTAAATCAGTCTTTTCAAAATGTGTGCCAATAGAATATTATGGCACAATATGTTTTTAAATTTTTTCTCCTCAAAATTGTATCTCTAGAGGCGTAATTTCAAGAAATAAAGACAACAACATTTTAGGGCTGAAAGGACAATTCCCTCACGGAACATCATCAACAAAAGTAAGAAGAATCATGCAGTACATTAGGAAATCACAATGGCAAATATATTAAAATAGAAAAGTTCCACATTAACAGCTGATCAAATAACCTTTAGAGAATTTTGGTGACAGTGCATAGTAAAATGACAAAAGGGTGCTCTTTTCAGTGTGTGCAGGCCTATGAAAATGAAAGATCCAAGCAATATTATAAACTTATAAACCATCATTAATCGAGATAAGTTTTCAGTGTTTAAGGTTAGGGCACATTGCAGTATGACAGTAAACAAGGAATCTAGCAGGTGTATAAAGCTTTCAATAAAAACAGTTCTACCTGACGAAGACTTGAAAATATTAAAATGCAGCGAAATGACGAATAAATATACAAGAAGGTCAAGACCAAATATCACATTTCATAGGAATAACTATGCATATATAGCATTTTTATCTCGGACAATCTCTTCAAAGCATTTTCTAACAGTTCTAGGTAGTGTAAAATATGTCAAACCAATGAATAAGAAAACAACATTGGTTACATCCATTGAGATTGCTGTTTAAAATTTCTATAGAATCAAGGGACAAATATCTAAGGAACCTTCTCTATTAGTGAGTAATTTGACTAAAAAGTATTTATGGAAATTCAAAAACTTCCAGCTAAAGCATACCAGGAACATTGGCGTTATTAATCTCCACCATTCTCCATTCAAAATCAACTCATTTATCTTTGCTCCACAAAGTAAAGGCAAGGACAGAATCCTGGCATCTGAACTTTTCACTGGACTCGCAAGCTCGAAGAGGAAAACTGCAATGTTTATTGCAGCCAAAGTATTTCTGCACAGAATAAAGTCATGAAAATATGTAGAATGAGAACGCTTATGCCTACCTTAGCATTGTTTAACATGTCTTTTATGATTTTATTCATTCATTCTTTCATAGGTCACATTTTCAGACTGGTTTATATGGAGCATCCCATCCATCTTTACTGTATCTCAATGTTTCAGACTTATATAGCAAAGTAAATCATTAGGAGAGTTATGTCCACGTGGAAAGACATCAATGGTCCACCTATAAGTACAATTTTCATTTGGATGGGAGAGAGAGAGAACCATCCTGGAAATAAAAGGTCAGTGAAGGACTTTACAATCCAACTAAACTTCTAAAGTATTGAGGGGTGTTCTCCTTGAGATGGTCGAGAATAGGCTTCCAAGATTCACTTAAAGTTAATTTTGACCCATCGTCTCTATTTAGATTATTTGTGTTTTTCAATCTCCTTAGCTTCTCTTATCTGTCATTTCATACAGGGATCAAATTTTGCAATGACCTTTGCATTCTCGGAACAGATATGATGTTTCGAAGCATGAGAATGCTCAGCAATAGTGGACTTTTGTATATTTATACAAGAAGTTTGTACAATGCTCTTTCAATCTTGTTTGAACTGAGCTTTCAAGAATGAGTTCAAACAAGACAAGGATTGGAATTTCTTGTAACACTGTTTAATCGCCCTTAGCTGCACTCCAAAACCTCTAAACATGTGACAGAGTTGTGTGAGAATGAGGCAAAAGATCGATTTTAAAAAGCCACAGTCGCATTTTCACCAGACAGGTGTCCGAATTTTGGGACATGAGTAGGGCTTGTGTCTGACACGTGAAATAGTGACTTAGGTTGCAAATTAGGTGTCAAATAAATAGGGCATGCTTATCTTCGTTTAGGTTTCCTAGTGTTTAATAGATTTTAGAATTTCTTTAAGAATGTCATGATAATCTGTTAAGTTTAGATAACAATGGTCTGTTCTATGCTTGCAACAACTACTTCAATGTTCTTTTTATTAGCCCAATGATAATTTCCAATAGCAATCACATAACCATTAATTCACATTGACAGTGATTGTAGATGAGCATAAACAAAAAAATGCAGAAGACAAGCCAAGACAAGAGAACACAAGAATTTGGCTCAAGACAGGGAAAAACCCCAAGATGGGGAAAACCCTTGATCAATTCTTCTTATTATAAATATCAAATGTTTAGCACAGAGAGAGAAAGTACAATAATACAAAGTCAAAGTCAAAATTCACTTGCCAATTTGATGATCCAATACCACTGTCCAAAAAAGCCCATTCAAATATGCAGTTCTGCCCTTAGTCAACAACAGTTAAATTCTGCCCTAATCCGAAAGTCAGCAGCCAAAGTCTGGTCAAACTCTTCCAAAACAGCCCGGTAAAAGCAGAGAGGAACTCGGCCTCTCTTGCTGGTCAACGTTAGCCCATAACAGTCAACAAATCAGCAGTCAAACTCGGTCAACTTGAAGTCAACCCTGCGATAAAATAAGTCTGTGGCCAACAAAGGTCAAAGCATAGTATTAAAAACCGGATCCGGTCACCGGACCGGTGGACCTAATGAACCGGTAACTGTAGAAATTTCTTGACTTTCCCACCCCGGTTTTCAGTTTCATCTTGTTTCTCCTTTTAGTTAAATGCCCTTTCCCATATCCTTACATTCAACAACAGGAAAATAATTTTTTTTTGCTAAAAACACAAATTCTGGAAAATTTACAGAATGTTGGAAAATGCATAAATAAAAATCAGCAAATACAAACAGTCATTCAACACACTATAACACAGTGATTTTTGGTCAAGGTGACCCTGGAAAAACCCCCTACAACTCTTGGGGAAAACCAGTCTGAAAGCTTCTCTTTTATTTCTGAAAAATGCTTTTACAGTGAGCAATAATACACAAAAAATCACAGCAAACACAAAAATCACTTATCTCGACTTTCGTGCCACCCTCCACCTTGAAAACCATGCCAAACAGCAAGAAGAAATTTTACAGAGAAATTACAGCACTAAATGTTGTCTTTGCTGCCTCGAAAAACGTGCCAAAAATGACCGTACGGACTATACGGATTGCGTACGGATAGGACAGCAGCCCCCTTTCTCGATTTTCATGCCCAAAAAATCAGCCTAGAAAACCGTGCTCCTTGCTGTTGTTCCAGTTCCTCGAAAACAGTGCTTCCCCTCTCTCGAAAACCGTGCAAACTACTGTACAGATTTTCTGCCTCAGTTAGTGTGCCAATGAAACTCTGCTGTACGGATTTTCAGCCTTGGGAAGTGTGCCCTCTTGCTGTACGGATTTGTTGTGCTGCCTTTGCTGCTCTCCCTCTGCTCAGAAATTACTCTTCAGCTTTTTCTCCTCCTCTCTCAATCTGCTCATGAAAGAATGAATGACCTTTTCCTCCTTTAACCTAACCCTAAGTGACTTTTGAGGAATCCCTAAATCCAATCGCTGAAACAGATTTAGATCTAGGGCTGAGATTAAATGCTCATTTAAATCTCACTTTCTATTTTTTAATTCACCCCACTTTAATAATGACCCACTTAGTCATTTATTTCCAAAGTCACTTTTCCTTTCTAATTTTACATCGACTTTATTAAAGTCACTTTAAAATTAGACTTTAGTAACTTTATCACTTAAAGTCACTTTTAAATTAGATTTGACTTTATAAAAATTATAAAGTCACTTTAGGAGAAAAATTAAATTCTTTTGGACATTTTTCCCTAGGCCAAAGATCAAAGCCTTAGGGAACCACCTGTCCTCCGGTAACCAAATTTCAACACTCCCTCTTACCGAGGAAGGTGTTCCTCACCACACCCATCTTGTCTCCGAAGTAGACATGCTTGCCCCGTGGTAAGGCTTTGGTAAGAATATCTGCAACCTGCTCATCAGTGGGAATATACTCAAGCTTCACAGCTCCTTTCTGAACATAGTCTCTGATGAAATGATATTTGATCCCGATATGCTTTGACCCGTCATGAAATACTGGATTCTCCGTGAGTTTAATGCAACTCTGATTATCACAGTAAATCACTGAAGGTCTCAACGGCTGACCAAATAAGCCAAACAACATCTTGCGAAGCGAGATGGCCTCACAACTAGCTAGACTGGCTGCCATATACTCTGCTTCCGCTGAACTCAATGCTACTGACTGCTGCTTTCGGCTGAACCATGACACAACTGCCAAACCCAACCCAAAACAACACCCTGAAGTGCTCTTCCTATCAGAAGCACAACCTGCCCAATCAGAATCAGTGTAACCTGCCAATCTCACTCCATCCCCCTGCCTGTAGTCCAGACCATAATCCACTGTCCCCTGCAAGTATCGCAAAATGTGTTTTGCAGCCACCTAGTGAACCTTCCTAGGCTCACACATAAACTGACTCATCGTGTTGACTGCAAAACAAATATCTGGTCTAGTGTTGACCAAATACATCAAGGAACCAATCAGCTGTCTGTACAATGTGGGATCCATCAACTCGGAATCCGAAGCATGAAGCTTCTTCCAGTTGGTGATCATCGGTGTCGACATGGGTCTACAATCCTCCATGTGGAATCTGCCAAGGATGTCCACAATATACTTCCCCTACCCCAGGAAGAAATGCCCCTCCTCCTGCCACACCTCCAAACCCAAAAAGTAATGCATCAAGTCGATGTCCTTCATCTCAAACTCCGCCGCAAGATCTCTCTTGCAGTGCTCTATGAGTCTCTCTGCACCTGTAATGACCAAGTCATCCACATACAGCACCAGAATGAGAGGCTCCTCACCTATCACAATATAGTAAAGGTTCGGATCTGCCTCACTCTTTGTGAAACCCATCTTCTGCAAGTATGTATCTATCATGGAGTACCAAGCTCTGGGAGCTTGCTTCAGGCCATAAAGGGCCTTCTTCAGTCTGCACACATGGGACTCCTTCCCATGCACCTCAAAGCCCCGTGGCTGCTCAATGTACACCTCCTCCTGTATGAAGCCATTGAGAAATGCGGTCTTCACATCCATCTGGTGGATCTTCCAACCCATCTCTGCTGCTATCGATATAATGGAGTGGATCAAAGTATATCGAGCCACGGGAGCGAAGGTCTCCTCATAATCAACTCCCTCTACCTGGGAGAACCCTCTAGCCACAAACCTCGCTTTCAATTTCTCAATGCTGCCATCTGCAGCATGCTTTACCTTGTAAAGCCATCTGGAAGTAACCACAGATTTGCCCTCAGGCCTCGGCACCACCTCCCGAACATCATTCTTCATGATAGAAGAATACTCCTCTTGCATGGCCTCTCTCCAGACCTGCTGGCTAGCTGCCTCCTCATAGCTAGAAGGCTCAGAGTCAAGGATGTTGGTAGCCATTGCCATATAGCTACAAAACCTCTCAAGTGGTCTGCTCTCTCTGACCGGCCTCTTAGGCCTAGCAACAGATGTGGCCTCTCTCAAGGTGTCCTGAAGCCACTTGGGCTTCCTCTTCCCTGAGCACACTTCTCCCACTGGAGAATGAAACTCCTCCTCCTCATCATCATCAAGAACCTGAACTCCTGACTGTTTGTCTGCTGTCCTCGTGCCTGCACCTGAACCTGTAGATGTTGAAGTACCGTGTGAACTATCCATCAGTGGACTCCCTAGTGAACTGCTCTGCGGACTGCTGTGCATGCTGCCCAAAGCACCACCCCTCTGACTCTGTGAGCCACTGCTCACTGACGGACCTGACATCGTCATAGATGTACCTCCGGATCCTCCTGATCCCTGCCCACTGGATCCCTGTGACTGACTCAGCTGCTGCTGAGGGTCTGGCTGATCTAGATACTCTAACTCTCGTGACCTCCTAAAGGCCCTATCCTCCTCGAACTTCACATCCCGCCTGACAACAACTTTCCTCTGTGCAGGAATGTAAATCCGAAAGGCCTTTGAGGTCTCACTGTAGCCCACAAAGATACCCTTCTCTGCGGTGGGCTCTAGTTTGGTCCTCTTCTCCTTGGGTATGTAGGAGTATGTAATACACCCAAAGATACGAAGATGACCAATATCAGGCTTCTTCCCAGAAAAAGCCTCCTCTAGAGTCATGTGCCCCAAGGCACAATGCAGACTCATGTTCTGCAAATAAACAGCAGTGTTGCAGGCCTCTGCCCACAAAAACAATGGCAACCCCTGATCATGTAACATGGCTTTGGCAGCCCCTCCGATGGATCTGTTCTTCCTCTCCACAACCCCATTCTGCTGGAGGTTGTAAGGAATAGTGAACTCCCTCCTAATGCCTGCCTCCGCACAATAGTCAACAAACTCTCTGAGGGTGTACTCTCCTCCATTGTCCGACCTCAGGGACTTGATCTTCCGACCTGTCTGTGTCTCCACAAGAGCTCTGAACTCCTGAAACCACTTGAAGACCTCACTCTTGGTCTTCAAGAAATAAATCCAGGTCCTCCTGGATTGATCATCAATGAATAAAACATAGTACTCATATCCACTCAAGGAAACATGAGACATCCGACCGCTCACATCGGAATGAATCAAATCAAGTATCCCAGTCGCTCTGTTGTCATTGCTGGGAAAAGGGGATTTGGCAAACTTGCCCATCACACATCCTCTACAAGTATCAAAGTGATCAGTACTGAAATCTGGCACACCTGTAGTGATCTCCCGCAAATTCCTCAAGGCCCCATGATACATGTGCCCCATCCTGCGGTGCCAAATCTCACACAGCTCAACTGCTAGCTCTGTTGTCGGTACTACTGCTCAATGCCAAAAGGGGCTGGAATGCAAACTTGTACACCTATCACTCTAGCTGACTCTGCTGGAGTACCCCTGGCATATATCAGCACCTGTCCTCCCCTGAACAGTATCTCATATCCTCTATCCTCCAAAGCTGAGACAGATATGAGGTTCTTCCTCATCCCTGGCACATAAAGAACCTCTGACACCTTCAAGGGAGGTTTAGGTTCCCTATGAAATGTCAGTGTTCCCACACCAACTGCTCTAACAACTCTGTCATCACCGAGTACTACCTCTTTATCAGTGCCACTCTCTGAAAGCTCTGAGAAGTACTCACTGACTCTTGTCATATGACGTGAAGCCCCACTGTCCACATACCAGATACCCGAAGATGCTCCGCTAGTCGAGAGAAATGCATGCTCCCTCTGAACCTCTTTGGTAGGTGATCCTGCACTAGCGGACTCACACGCAATGAACCCAAACTCCTGGTCAAAGCGATCTGTAAAGCCCTCAACCTCTGCTGATGCTGCCATGCTCTGGTTCTTCCCCTTCTTCTTCTTCTTCTCCGGACACACAACTGCATAGTGTCCCATCTTCTGACAATTCCAACACTTCACTTTGGAATAGTCCTTCTGTGTGTTATCCTGTTTACCTTTGCCTTTGCCTTTGCCCCCACCATTGCTTGTGGAAGCCTGCTTCTTCCCTTTGCCTTTCTTGCGTCCTGCCAACAGTGCTACATCCTCATCCTGCTCAACTGGCTTGGCTGCCCCAAGCTGACCTTTCCTGATCTCTGTCTGAATGCAATCATCCCAAAACCTCTCCCATGTGGGAAGGGTCTCACGTGCACAAACCCCATCAGCAAAGTTCATCCATGAACTGGGGAGGCCATTCACTGCAATCCGCACCAACTCAGTGGGTGGAATGGCCTCTCCAACTGCTGCCAACTCATCTCTCACATTAGTAATTTTTGTGAGATATCCAGCTGCACTATCAGTCTTACCCATCTTAATGGTCTTTAGTTTCTCCTTCAGGACCATTTTCAGTTCTCATTGGTACTTTGGTAGAAATTGGTCAATGCTGTCCACATCTTATGAGCATTTCTCTTTCCTCTCACATGAGGAATGCAATGGTCTTTGATTTCGTCTAGAATCAGTCTCTTACCCTTGTTGTTCTTTCTATTATATGTTGCCAACTGAACAACATCACTGGGCACAACAACAAGGTTCTGTGCGGTATGCACCATGATGTCCCAGAGTTTTGCCTCCTCAAAGATACTCTGCATTCTCTCCTTCCAAACGCTGTAATTGGTATGCCCATCTAACCTATCCTCCACCCTCAATCCCAATGACATCCTGCTGTCCTAAAAACTGAAAAATAACACTGTTGTAGTAAAGATAAAAAAATTTGTGTGTGAAAAATCAGCTTGCTGGAATTTTCTGAGTAAAAAATCAGCAGACTGTATTTTTCTTCTTGCTATGCCAGACTGCACTTTCAGCACTCAAGCTCCGATACCATGTAGAAATTTCTTGGCTTTCCCACCCCGGTTTTCAGTTTCATCTTATTTCTCCTTTTAGTTAAATGCCCTTTCCCATATCCTTACATTCAACAACAGGAAAATAATTTTTTTTTGCTGAGAACACAAATTCTGGAAAATTTACAGAATGCTGGAAAATGCAAAAATAAAAATCAGCAGATACAAACAGCCATTCAACACATTATAACACAGTGATTTTTGGTCAAGGTGACCCTGGAAAAACCCCCTACAACTCTTGGGGAAAACCAACCTGAAAGCTTCTCTTTTATTTCTGAAAAATGCTTTTACAGTGAGCAGTAATACACAGAAAATTACAGCAAACACAAAAATCACTTATCTCGACTTTCGTGCCACCCTCCACCTTGAAAACCGTGCCAAACAACAAGCAGAAATTTTACAGAGAAATTACAGCATTAAATGTTGTCTTTGCTACCTCGAAAAACGTGCGAGGAATGACTGTATGAACTGTATGGATTCCGTATGGATAGGACAGCAACCCCCTTTCTTGATTTTCGTGCCCAGAAAATCAGCCTAGAAAACCGTGCTCCTTGCTGCTGTTTCAGTTCCTCAAAAACAGTGCTGCCCCTTTCTCGAAAACCGTGCAAACTGCTGTACAGATTTTCAACCTTGGGAAGTGTGCCCTCTTGTTGTACGGATTTGTTGTGCTGCCTTTGCTGCTCTCCCTCTGCTCAGAAATTACTCTTCAGCTTTCTCTCCTCCTCTCTCAATCTGCTCATGAAAGAATGAATGACCTTTTCCTCCTTTTCCTCCTTTAACCTAACCCTAAGTGACTTTTGGGGAATCCCTAAATCCAATGGCTGAAACAGATTTAAATCTAGGGCTGAGATTAAATGTTCATTTAAATCTCACTTTCTATTTTTTAATTCACCCCACTTTAATAATGACCCACTTAGTCATTTATTTCCAAAGTCACTTTTCCTTTCTAATTTTATATTGACTTTATTAAAGTCACTTTAAAATTAGACTTTAGTAACTTTATCACTTAAAGTCACTTTTAAATTAGATTTGACTTTATAAAATGTAATATTCCCAATTAGCCTTGCTAATTGGAATATTTCATTTTTTGCTTTATTTTGCCGCTTTAGCTAGACATAATAAATAAAGTGAGAAATAAGAGGGGTCACCTCACTTTAGTCACCTCACTTTATAATAAAGTGTTCTTTTTCCTAGTAGCTTGACGTTGTAACTTAGAGAGGGGGCCTTGGGGGTCCACGTGGGTGATGGAGGAGACATAAAGTTAACCCAAGGTAAACTGCGCAGATCCAGGGTGAGTGAGTTTTGAGGGAGATTGGTGCTATAAAAGGAGAGGCTCTCACCTCATTTGATCATCCATGATTTTGATATTCTTATTGATAGCTAGACTTTGTCTGCTTCAGCACGCCGGTTGTTTAGTCGGTCTGCAGCACTGCTTAGTGCACGAGTGTCTCCGGTCGGAGATCTCACCCTTAGCCTTGGGGGACTTCGAGTGCCTGCCCTGGTAAGGTTTTTCTAGTTTCACCCTTAGCTTCGGGGGACTTCGAGTGCCCGCCCTAGTAAGGTTTTTCAGTAGCAAAGCAGCAGCATTTCTGAAGCACATCTGAGGAGGAGGAAAGCCCTCTTGTGGCTGCGCAGAGCAAGAGAAGGAAGGACGCTGAATCTTTGAAGAGAAGGACGCTGTTTTATCTGAAGAGAGGACGCTGTCCCTTGCAGGAGAGGTAGGACGCTGTCCAAGAGGACGCAGTTCCAGACTGGCAGAGAAAACGCTGTTTGAGGGGCAGACGGACGCCGATCAAGCCCAGAGTGAGGACGCTGTCCATTCTTGGAGGTGAGGGTTGCAGATCTGAAAGTTTCTTGTCAGATCTAGCTTGGTGAAGGATAAATCTTACAGATCTAGTCCTGTATGTTGCAGATCTAGCCTTGTATATTGCAGATCTGAAGGTTTCTTGTCAGATCTAGCTTGGTGAAGGATAGATCTTACAGATCTAGTCCTGTATGTTGCAGATCTAGCCTTGTATATTGCAGATCTGAGGGTTTTGCAGTAGATCCAGCTTGAGGAGTGACAGATCTGAGGAGTTATTGACAGATCTAGTCCAGATCTGAAGGGGAAACACCAGATCTAGCCCTAGAGGCTGTAGATCTGAGGAGATAGTTCCAGATCTAGCATAGATTTGAGGGTTTGGCAGCAGATTGGGTTTGGAGGACGCAGATCAGGAAAGGGAGGACGCAGTTGTGATAGGAGGCTTCAGATCCATCAGGTGGGACGCAGATCTGAGGAGCAGATCATTGTGAGGAGTGCTTAACAACGTTTTCCAGGATCCTGTAGCAGCTTCATCTGTCTGGAGAGTTGAGGGCTTGGTGCTTTATCTGTTTCTGCGCTGTCACTGGCAGAGACAGCGTTTTCCATTTGAGAGGGTTTGCAGACTTCAGCCCCAGCACAGTTCATCTTCAGCTTGCAGAGCAGCCAGGACGCTGTCCTTGTTGCAGCCACTTTTCTGTTGAGAGGGTCTCCACCTGCCTAGGGCAGGGATAGGTGCACTTACTCTGATTTATTGTACTTCTCTCTATGTACTTTCTGATTAATAAAATGGCTCAGATTTTGGTGTTACATGTGTCATGATTCGGATTCGGTTCGCCTTATATCGTATTATCTATTTGCTTATTACTGGTTATTTCCCTTTAGGGATATTACATAAAAATTATAAAGTCACTTTAGGAGAAAAATTAAATTCTTTTGGACACTTTTCCCTAGGCCAAAGATCAAAGCCTTAGGGAACCACCTGTCCTCCGGTAACCAAATTTCAACAGTAACCAAACTAGAACACGTCTAACCGGTACTGGTCAGGTCTAAACGAACCGTTTTTAAAAAAAATACATTAAATAATTATTTTTTAATAAAAAAAATTATTTTTAAGATTTGCAACCATGATTCCAAGCCAATAGAGACAACATATGCAAAGTTTGCTCATTTATATACCATGTAAAGGTGAATATATCAAAATGGCACCGAGTGCAATACATATCATCGAAAAATACATAAGCAATGAGGCTCCAAATGGCCCATAAAGTCCAAAAACAATGCTACAAGCTATGAGGCCATTGGCCTAATACAAGACTACATGTGAATCATGATCAATCATCAAATTCATCACCACTACTAGACAAAGGATCATCTCTGCTTCAAATGGATCCCCCGCTAATACTGCATTAAAATCAAAACTGACCCAAACACTGGATCTTCAGTCTCCTCCACCCATTCTGATGTTGGATCAATATCATCCAACATAATGGAATCTAGATCAGGTGTTTTGTTCATCACTTGGTTCCACCTCAAGCAAAGGTTGTATTGCACAAACACAGGATCATTTAACCGTTTCCGTTCCAAACGATTTCTCTTCTTTGTGTGTATGCGCTCAAAAACAGACCAATTGCGCTCACAACCTGAAGCACTGCAAGTTTGGCTGAGGATTCTAATTGCAAACATTTGCAATTGAGGACATTGGCCGCCAAATGACTCCCACCAATGTGCTGCAAATAAAAAGACATTAATTAGTAACATAGTTCATTTCAAAACTTATTTCTAATCAACTTAACTTGAAAAGAAAAACAAATTGGAATTATTTACCTACTTTATCCACATCTCTTGCCATTTTCAGCAAGTTCTTTCCAAAGGTACCAGTTGCCATACTGAAAAGAGTAAGTTGTTTATGTGTTTCCAATAGGTCTACATGGATGGGACCATGCGCTCCAAGCAATCAATCAATCCAGATCTGACCTCCCCATCATGTTGATCTCCTAGCCGAGCTTTATAATAATACTTTGGGTTCAAAAAACACCCAACTGCATGTATAGGGTGATGGAGTTGATTGTTCCATTTGTTATCAATGATCTCCCATATTCGGCCATATTTAGCTAACATGTCCCTATAAACTGCCCGTATCTGCTCCTTTGCCTGATCCATAGTCTCATAAATGTATCCCATTGCCATCTTTTCCCCAACCACCATCCTTAGCACCTTAATAAGGGGCTCAGTAATTTTTACAAGCTTTGAAGACCTTTTCCAAAAATAATTGTCAAAGACTTTCTTTTTAAAAAGAGAATCCATACAGGTAAGTTAGTTTCAAGATAGAGGAATAACCTGTTTCAAGTATTTTCATAACCCAACATTTCGGACTACATAAGTGAGTCCCTCCTCAGGGACTCACTTATGTAGTCCGAAATGTTGGGTTATGAAAATACTTGAAACAGGTTATTCCTCTATCTTGAAAAAAAAAAGACTTTCTTTTTGGTGTCTTTTCCATCTTGTCTACGTGCCCATCGGGATTCAGTCCAATCATCAGAAGAAAATATTTTCTACAGGTTTTTCTGTTAAGAATTGAGACATTGTGACGTGAGGAAGTGAGTTGCAAATCTCATAATTGCAAACCTAACAAGCTCTTTGCCCCTAGTCTTTTTCCTCATTAGGCTCAATAGCCATGAGTGGTTGTAAATGTATTTTGTAATGCACTTGCCATGCTCTACAGTGTTTTTTACCCACTCCACTTTGCCTATGTCCTCAAGCATGAGGTCTATGCACTGTGCAGCACATGGAATCCAAAATATGGTCCTATACTTGGACTCAAGCATCTTTCCAACAAGAACATAGTTTGAGGCATTATCTGTGATGACCTGCACAACATTCTACTCCCCCACTTCCTGAATAATCTCATCCAAAAGCTCAAATAGAAGGGTTGCATCGTTCACCTTATTAGATGCATCAACTGATCTCAAAAACATTGTTCCCTGAGGGCAAGAAACAAGTTAATGATAGTGCGGTTCTTTCCATCAGTCCATCCATCTGACATGATAGAACAACTTGTTTTGAGCCATGACACTTTATAGTCAGCCAAATACTCATCAATATTACAAATTTCTTTTTGCAAAAGAGATCCCCTCAAGTCATGCACAGTAGGGCCTTTGAAGCCCTTTCCTGTAGGTAAAACAGAGTCCCACAGAGCTTGGTAATAAGGTGAGCGAGCAGCATTAAATGGGATATTTGCAGCATACCACCATCTAGCAATGTACTGATAAGAAGTTTCTTTGCTGTAGGGTCTCTGTTCATCTTATAAAACAGAACACTTATCTGATTCCTAACAGTTAAGCAGAATTTAATTTGAAAGAGAATTTAAACATGATTCGAAGCTAATTCTAAGTAAAATCACAGTAACCAGCGAATGCTAAAACACAGTGACTAGCTGATGCTGAAACACGATACTAGCTGATGCTAAGAGGAGGAATACCTGGAAACGGTGAGATCCAAACCAAAATACCTGGACCCGTGATCCTCCTCTCCAGCTGATAGGACAGATTACAGAACCCAAAATGTTCCTCCCAGCCAATTTAGAATTTAATTCTAAACCCAGAGGACGCCTCCTCTGCCCCCGTGCTCAGAATCCCGAGAACAGTGAGTCTCCTTTCCACCCTTGATAAATTTTACCACAACAACCTTCTCAAATTCATCACAACAGCCTTTCTCCCCTTTCATCTCCGAACCAAAAAAAAAGGCCCCCTCCTCCTTCATATCTTCTTGTTTAAATAGCAATCTGCCCCACCGCCACAACACCATCCAACTAACATCCCACCGCCACAACTCCATCGAGATAAGACCTCCATAAATGTAGAAATGAATGTTTTCAAAGAGATGTCCCTCGAATGATAGATGATAAGGTTGTATTTAAAGAGCTGTTATTCAAATGTAAGAGGATAAGGTTTGTATTAATGAGATGTAATTCGAAATGTAAGATGATAAGGTGGTGTTAAAGAGCTGTCATTTCAAATGTCAGAGGATATGGTTGCATTAATGAGATGAAATTCAAATTCGAATGGATTGAATCATGGTGCTTTGAATCTTTAATAAATTTTTCTAATTATTCTTTAAAGTTTGTTTTCTTTATGTTTGTATATTATATTTAAACTATTATTTAAATATTAGGAAGCAGGAACTTAGAGTGTGGGTTTTTACATACTTCCTCCCTTCGGAAAACTTCGTTCCGAAGTTAGGGTGTCATATACTCATATCAATGATTTTTTTTTTTTTTTAATTAGAGATTAAGGTGATTGTAGAAGGCTGATTTTTAAGATTGAATTTCTGTTTGAATAAGTATGCATCTGCAATTTTTAATGGTTACTTCCCATCTCAACCAAATCTCCAAACTGTTCTAAAATCATCCTATCCTTCCTAACCTCTTCCACTTCCATCCTATCCGTCCTCTACAGGAATATGCCATGGCATCAGTTTTACTGATCCATTCATAGACCTTAAGGATATCAGCGTCGAGAACGTCGACCTGATATGCTTGTAGGCATCTGGCAATCATCATCACACGTCTAGGGGAGCGTGACTCGCATAGTCCTCCCATGACTCCAGGTATCGGAGGATAACCGGTGGGCAACACCTCCACCCCTCCCAATAGGACCAGGGTCAACACCCTACCGTGGAATCTCGGGAGTCTCAACTGTTCTGGGAATTCTGTCATCACGTATTTTGGTTCTGTAATCTGTATTCTGCAAAGCAATTACTTGTACACAATCTGCAATGTAAACACTCGTACGCACATTACAGCACATGCATCTATATTGTTCATAACAAATTGTTACCCATATAACAATCTCTACACATTCCAAATATACTATTATCAATGTAAACATTTGTACACACATTACAGCATATGCATCTATATTGTTCATATTCCTGCAATGATAAGTTAAATGACATAAGGCATGTTGGTATCCCTGCACTTAGTAAAGTCAACAATAGCATATATTCGGTATCACTAGAGTTAAGTAACATCCGTTCTTTATGGTTACCCATGTACCAGCAAGTAAAATTCATTCTTAAGAGATAATTCAAAATAAAGTTTACAAATTCAAGGATAGGCTATGACCACTCGCTATACATGACCAATAAGCTGTGTGATTGTGATTACAAAGCTGTAAGTTAGGCTAGTATTTGATTATGTCATACTCTTCATAGTTAATAAAATCAATGGGAATTAGTGAAGATAGTGGTAAAAGAATATTGAACCTTTACCCTTAGCTCCATATTAGTACAATACTATCATGTTTATTATGTAACATGATGAGAGATAAACCTCTATACAAAAGAGCTTTTATCACCGTTATAAAAGGTTAACCATGTGAATCCATTGGATAGTATAGCTTATATAATACTGATCTTATGAATATGTGGACTACTAGAATCTTATAACAAGCCCAAGTATCACTACTGGTCAAGTATGGCTATTTCCATAATAAGTATACCATGTGAAATAGGTGAAGCAAGAAGGTCTCTCTTATCTACGAGTAGAAGTAATAGAAGATAGGATTCCACCTTTATCAAGCCTATGATTGCTATTACATCTATTCTTATTCATACTTACGGAATCATTTAGAGCACTCGAAACCAAGCTTTTATTTGTAAGCTCTAATCCAACTAGATATGGTATTACACTCAGTAAGCTATGAAGATCATATGGTTCACTGTCATTCAAATATTGCACTCACTCTGATTATGGTTATACACTCCTTGTTATTACTCAATATACGTGTTACTTAAGCTCATTGATCAGTATTTATTATGGATACTTATTAATTATAACCATTGTTATAATCACAATTGTGATTAACAGAGTCAAGTAGATCACAGTTGTTGCACTAGTAATAAGCAGATACGTATGTTATTAGAATACCTGTATTTTTAGATAATGAGTGCCATTTGTGAGTATCCATCCTATCGCTCCCTTTTTGTTCCCATAGATATGGAACACGGTAAATCTCATAATGGTACTGAACAAATGGGCAAATAGTATAACCACCAAGTAATGGAAATGATTATGTTATCCTAATCTTATTACTTATATATATGTAGCAGTAAACCCATTACACTGTTATGATAAGCTCTATTATGAGAAAATTCCATGAAATCATAATTACTATGCACTTAGTATCTATACATGCCTAACTACTCCTATATGAGCACCGTGAATGTTCCCTTACCTCATCTATATGCATAGAGTCGTACAGTCAATCTATGATATGGAACTCGGTCACTGGTAGAGATAGGTAGTACTAAGGTCCTTAAGAGGATAGAGTCACCATTCTTCCATGAACATGAGCTTGTATCATTACTATATGAGATGGTGGTACCCATTCAGATCACAGCTTAGAGAATAGGCAACCCAAATGAGAAAACCCATTGTACTAATAATATGTTACAAGCTTATACTACTAATCAAATGGGAATATCGTAATCGAGCATTCTAAAAAAGTACTAGTTAAGTAATATCCATGATGTTGAACAAGCTGGCAACTTATTTAAGCATGGTGAATCAATACGGATAGTAAGTACAGTGTTGATTGGGCTAAAATTAGTCATAAAGTACAAGTGTAAATTCAAGTAATGTGATATATAGAACAAACAAGGTTACTAATACAGCTTATACGAGCTTAGATCAGCTAAACTAGAGAGAAAGAGTGATATCTCAATAGTAAGCATTTACCTAATTAACTTTATTCACGCAAATTAGTATGAGTAAGTTATGCAATATACTTGAAATCACCTATACCCCTTAGATATGGCACTCTAACCTATTCACTGGTACCACTTGTATCAACCTGAGTTGAATATTATTTACATAAAGCATGTAAAATATAAGACATATAGGGAATATACTGAATATAACATATGTTGGTCGATGTGAAAATACACGTGTCATATTTATAATTTTATACTACAAAGCTTGTAGGAACACATCCCTGTGTAAGGATAATATCATCTGTTGTTATTATATAGCATATATTATTTATAATATAGGGTATATCACATTTTTAGCATCCACAAATGGTCTGTGGTGAGTTTTTGATAGGTAGCAAAGCGATGCCAAGTTTATGTTACTTTCAGTCATTGCTAACACAGTTACTCTGCACCAGATTCTTGAATTCAAAAGGAAACATCTGAGGGTCATTCATATCTATAGTTATGATTGCCATTTTTCACATGTGATTGCCAACATCCAAAAATTGCTCCAATAGTCATACTTCTCATAGTTTCTATTAATGTTGATATAATTATGATAGTCAATAGATTTGCTTATATGTGTTCAATCTATAACCAAGATGTGGACATACGAAAAAGCCGCTCTATATTTAACAATTTGATATAGATCCTATATACACCAAAGTCAACCAGACGTTTATATACATAGCAATTGCTATTAATTCCATGAAATACCAGAAACTCAGATTAGCCAAATTAGTTTCTTGATGCAACAAGGCCTGCAAGGTAGCACAACCTCTGCTAAGAATACAGACTGATGCTAAGGCTCCCAGTTGTGTTTAAACACAAATGGTTTAGCAAAATACAGGATTTAGCAGTTTTGGTCTTATAGATGTTTTATGACTAACAAGGTACCTAAAATTTAATATAATACTCAGAAGAAAATGTTGGACCACCAAACAGCATGCTAATTCAGGATAAATGTTTAATATACTAGTTACAGCCTTGGCATTTTACTCCACAGATTGGAAGTATGAGACATTTTGGAGTGCAGCTGAGGGTTCCATGATATGTCAGCAGGGAATTTCAAGCAATGGGCAAGTGGATATGTCCACTGTCCTCATTTCACAAAATCATAACTCAGTAATAAAGGGAGGCTAGAAAAGGTCCCGCTCCATTTTGTATTTTCTGTTTGCATTTCCACCTATAGTTAGCAGCAATTCGTTATCTATGCAATACATTTTGATTTTGTTGACTTGATCAGAAAGCTACAGAAAACTACAACTTATGGTTCTAATTTTCTTGTCTGTTTTCATACTGTCATCATTGATGTGGTACTAGTTATATGATCGAATTGGAATGTATTATAAATGCAAGGACATTAGACCACACACCCTGTTATGCAAGACATGCAAATGATAGATAGAGGTTCACCCAGTAAGAGTCTAATAGATTTAACTCTATAACTTTCTCTAAGCACTGTAGTTTTCAGTTTTGGATCTTATCTGTACATGGTATTTCTCCACATATTGATATCTTTGAGCACAAGCATTCCTGTTAATTTCATTTACTAACTAATATGGGAACCATCCCAAGCACATAACCATGGATGCATTAATCCTTCAACTAGTTTAATGAATTGGTAACACAAAAAAAAAAATCTTTCTTTGACATGACAGTGCTCCACAGCTTTTCATAAAGCAAAGCAGCTGTAAATATCATTAGTATTCCTACAATTTTATTTTTTTTTTTTATTTTTTTTTAGCATAACCTCACAACAGTTAATGGGAGCCTTACTGAGTGAAGGGTCAGGGGAGATTCAATTCAGTTGTTCAGTCCTCAAGAACATTCTCTGTATAAAGCAATGAATGATGAATCATTTTGAAGTCAGGCATGGTACCAAGATACATTGTCTGCTATGAATATTAATATTTTCTTTATATTTTGATTCACAGAAAAGCAATACAGAAGAAAGCTACACCTTATTTTTATAATATCTTTCACATTTATCTCAAACAAACAATATATAAAGAATGTAGGAATCAATTTATAGACCGATTAATGGTATGAATCACATTGAAATACGACCCAGAAAAAGTGAAACAGTGATTGGCCGATTTACTTGTTCAGATTAAGAGATTTCTCACTTTCACCTAGCTGGGTGTTTTCCTTCTCTTGAACTAGGTAATTGGCAGGAAACCAAGGATCTGTAAAAAGCTCTGATGAGACTATTGCAATTTATGTCATGGAAAAAGACAAGATCATATTCTGTTCATAATGATAATTAAGGTGGAATGTAGACAATCTGCAATATTTTATATTTGTACCTCCTATGGTAGGAGGCATTTATAATCTCACCTAACTATTAGAGAGCTAACACAGTATTCTTCAGCGCATAAGTATTAGAAAGGTCATCATTACTGTTAATGGCCAGGCCAAGACCTCTGAAAAGTTCATAGCAGCACAGTTTGGTAAAGTACTTATCTGCAAGCATGTCTCATCCAAGTATCCGGCAAGTTCACAGAGGTGTTAAGGTTGATTTGTTCAGATGGTTGCCTCACCCCATCAATCTTGTTGATAACATCAAAACTTTGTGCAACATCTGAGGTATATGAACCTCTCAAATGCTTGCTTTCCGTGCCAAGTACCAGACCATCATGCTAACACACAGAAGAGTCTGCAAATCCGGCCAGCCTAACACTAATTTCTTACATTACTGCAGAATGCCTAAAGTACGTATTGTTTATTTCACATCAAGGAGCACAATGTCACAAAATTTGATAATCAACAATCAATTGAACCGAGATAGCTGCACCAAGGCTCCAGTCATTAATTAAACTCCAAAGACGAACCTGAATATTGTATATTCAAATTCGAACCACCAAGTTGTTTAAGCCTGTCTGCTCATTTAAGAGCATAACGGAGATATAATGGCTTTAGTAATCCAGGTCACGAAAGATTGGTATTCCTGATATACGAGCTGAAAGTAAAACCACCACAAATGTAAAGCCACAGTCCTAGTATTGACTACAGTAAAATCCTAGTTTTTGCTTAAGGAAAAAAAAAGTACAAAACCAGATTTCCTTATACTAAGCTGAGTTATGTTTGCTCACAAACACCGGGAATCTGATGGCATGCCATCTCTATACCTCAATTCATAATTCACCTGATATGTGATATATTTAATATTATGTTATAATTTATATATATTAATATTTTATTTAAATCCAGATTTCTTATAAATCCGTTAAAGTCATTACATCTGCTTTTATATTTTAACATATGGTGGAGGTTTTTTATGTAATACGGATGGCATTAGATTTCTGGAACATATTTTACACTACACCATATATATGTTTAAACCAAATGATATATTTAAATTTTAAACCATACGCTATATATATATATATATATATATATATATATATATATATATATTGAACCACATAATATATTATATGTTAAATCATATTTAAACTTTGAAAAAAAAATCAAATCCCCATTTCAACTTATGGAATCCTAACTCCATAGTCCACGTGATGGGTTAAAAGTGAAAAAGAGTTTCGTTATTATTATTATCTATGATATGGCCACCTGTTAAATCGAATTGCCAAAGTATCCCGTGTAATGCCCACGTAAGCCTAGGTTCAATGTTTGTTTAAGCATGTGTATCCTCCGGAAACCAAAGGTCCGTTGATATTATATGTACTCCGCGCAAAATGTTTATGGTAACGAGGTGGGGTCGGGTATTGAACTTAAGACCTTTGCTCCACAAGCCACGTCGTCAACCGACCAACCACAGTTTGATATTTATTTCAACAGGTTTTTACAACCATAGAACCATACGATATATATTTCGCCGACCAGGTTGTTTTGATTAAGATTCAGGGATTCCAGATTCAAGCTCCCCAGCCCGGTGGGAATTGAACCACAGTTGCGTATATTTTGCAGGTTGGAAATGGCTAACGCAACAACATATATATGTGGATCTTCTCCGTTGTGGAATAGAGAACGTGAGTCCGCTAAATTTGTAATCAATTTGACGGCAAAAAGTTCGAAGACTATACCAGAAGTGTCACGACCATATATATTACATCCATACGATATATATATATATATATATTAAAACCGCATGATATATATTTCAGCGTATTTTTACCAACGACTACGACACATAACCCCCGCCCAACACGACACCTTGTGGCAATTATCGGTAACTCACGCCTTTTCTTTAGGGAACTACACGCTGCGAGATGAGTTTGCCTCGGTGGCAAGAGCTCCCATACGCATGCTAGCCACGCTGGGTGGTGTTGCTGTAGTCGGTTATCAATTAATCGGAGGTATTAACCCACTATAATTATACCCACAGAATCTCATTTCCAAAATCCATGGCTGCTGTCTCTTTTCTCCTTTTCACTTCCATCCGCTGGATTTCGTTCCTTAAATGGAGACACAAAATACATCCAGACACAATTGTTCAAGTGCTCATGTTGACTCATTTCAATGTGGAAACAAATATATAAGGTAGGTAAACTTCGCTCAACCAACAGAGCGAAGCAATTCGCAGAAATTTTAGAGATATGTTTCGTTACTACCTCAAAAGTTCGGTGTTCTTATAGAGTTTCAGTGTTATCACGGTGGACACAGTTTCAGTGCTATTACATTGGATATATTTTGGTGTTAGGGCGGCTATCAAAGGAAGGGCAGCGGCTGAAGTTGCTAATGGAGGCGATTGTGAAAAAAGAAGAAGCTGCAAATATTTGTGAATTGCCAGAGACATTAAGGTATTCCCAGCCATGTTCTTTGTGCTTCAAGCCAAATTCTCAGGACAAAATTGAACTTTCTGATAAGTTTAGGAGAGCATCTAACAGGCAGGATAGCAGTGACAATTACATGATAGGTTCTGGATTTGTATAAGAATCTGGGTTTGCTTGCTATTAATTAGAATATCAATTAATCTTTCAATTGCCTTCTCGTTTTCCATAGGAACTCAACATTGGTTGTTTCAAGTATTGCTGTTAGCAGTTTTGAAATTCAAGATTGTACAGAAGGAGTTCATTTTTAAGGGCTCTCCATGGCAAGCTCGAGGGAGGGTATAGATTGGCTTGATCAAATTTCTGTTATGCCTGAAGATACCTTCAAGGCTGATCTGTTTTATGTTAATATCTTCCAGGCTGATATGTTCTATGTAAACTCTGTTTAAAACAGTAATAAAGTGGCTGCATCTACAAGAACGGTGTTATTGTAATTTCTGATTTGTTTTTATTCTATAATTTAGAATAGTGTAATCTACAGGAAGGCACCAAGGCACTTAACACACCAAAGCACTTTAACACAAGTCTGAAAGGTCTGAAAGTTTGAACAAAACTCTGATCTGTATTAATGTTCGTCCTCTTTAAATTTGGAACAACCAGAAACTGCAGCAGCTTATAAATAAATTTTAATTTTTTTTTTGTTTTTGTTTTTATGGGCCTATAAGGTCGGAAGGGTTTGAAGCACCCTCTGATACCAAATGTAGGGTCTCTGTTCATCTTATAAAACAGAACACTTATCTGATTCCTAACAATTAAGCAGAATTTAATTTGAAAGAGAATTTAAACATGATTCGAAGTTAATTCTAAGTAAAATCACAGTAACCAGCAAATGCTAAAACACAGTGACTAGCTGATGCTGAAACACGATACTCGCTGATGCTAAGAGGAGGAATACCTGGAAACGGTGAGATCCAAACCAAAATACCTGGACCCATGATCCTCCTCTCCAGCTGATCGGACAGATTACAGAACCCAAAATGTTCCTCCCAGCCAATTTAGAATTTAATTCTAAACCCAGAGGACGCCTCCTCTACCCCCGTGCTCAGAATCCCGAGAACAGTGAGTCTCCTTTCCACCCTTGATAAATTTTACCACAACAACCTTCTCAAATTCATCACAACAGCCTTTCTCCCCTTTCATCTCCCAACCAAAAAAAAAGGCCCCCTCCTCCTTCATATCTTCTTGTTTAAATAGCAATCTGCCCCACCACCACAACACCATCCAACTAACATCCCACCGCCACAACTCCATCGAGATAAGACCTCCATAAATGTAGAAATGAATGTTTTCAAAGAGATGTCCCTCGAATGATAGATGATAAGGTTGTATTTAAAGAGCTGTTATTCAAATGTAAGAGGATAAGGTTTGTATTAATGAGATGTAATTCGAAATGTAAGATGATAAGGTGGTGTTAAAGAGCTGTCATTTCAAATGTCAGAGGATTTGTATTAATGAGATGAAATTCAAATTCGAATGGATTTAATCATGGTGCTTTGAATCTTTAATAAATTTTTCTAATTATTCTTTAAAGTTTGTTTTCTTTATGTTTGTATATTATATTTAAACTATTATTTAAATATTAGGAAGCAGGAACTTAGGGTGTGGGTTGTTACATTTGCATTGTTTTTTCCAATGTTGATCCAAAGTGGGTTGACGACTTGGCTAGGAGGAAGTGGCTGTGAGATTAGCAGTGGATGAGAAATAACTTTGGATGTTGGGTCTTTTTGTTGGTTTTGATTTTTGGCCAATAGGAGGAACATAATGAAAGGGGTCATTGGCAGAAGGGATAGAAGTGGAGTCTTGTATCTCATAATCATCATACCCACTTTGTCTCAGGGTTTCTATTAGTTCCCTCTTCTAGAAGTGGAGTCTTGAATCTCATAATCATCATACCCACTTTGTCTCAGGGTTTCTATTAGTTCCCTCTTCCTTGCAATTTCATCTTAGATGGCCTTCTCCCTAGCCTTAGTCTCCTCAAACTTTTCAAACTTGGCAAGGTATTCTGCCCTAACCAGACCTATCACTTCAGTAGGTGTATCACATGGCTTTACTTGGCCTCTTATCGCAGCCAAGTGTTGTTTCAATCTAAGAATACCCCCACCTCAATAGATTTTTCACAATATTTGCATATCATCTTTCCATCAACCACATCACAATGGGCCCATGCACTGTCCTTGGTTTTTGGAGCCATCTTGAATTGAAATAATTGAAATTTGGAAATAAATCTGCCATTTAAAAAAAATTCAGCTAAGATAAATGGACAACCAAGGCTAAATTTACGAAACAAAATGCACATTCAAACAAACAAAATTTGATAGCATAGGACTAGAGATTTGATAGCAATAGCATAGCTAAACACATGAGAAAATAAATACATGAACAACAATGAAATGATGGATTTTTCAAGTGAAAATCCTTACCTAGCAATGCAAACTAGCTTCCTTAGCCTCCTCTTGAAGATGCCAACTCTACTGACAGCTCCAAACTATCTCCAAGATAGCTCCAACTCCAACTCCAAGCCTCCAAGATCACTGCTCCAGCAAACACTCAACACTCTCCAAGCTCTCAATCAATCTCTCAAAGTTGCAAATGAGATGGTGTGAGACAAAGGAGAGGCTACCCCTGCTTATAAAGGATTGGGGAGGGTGTTTTTGGAGGGAAACAACCCTCCCCTCCCTCCAAATCAACCCTAAATTGATTTGCTGGTCGTGCGTGGGTCCCTACAAGGATTTAGATGATGACCGGCTAGTTAAGGATGGATCCGACCGCTTTATCCATAAACCGACCGATTTCGTCCTTAACCAGTCGGTCAGCACTGGTTGATCGGGATTTTCAGGCGAAATTATGTGATGAACCGGGTTTTTCAACCGGTTTTGACTGGCCAGGGGTCTGAGAAGTCGGTGTGACCCGGCCACTTTTTAATACTATGGTTCAAAATGCCTAGAAATCCTCTGTTTGTGCCAATCAATGCAGCCTAGTCAAACAGAGTCAAACCTTCCAAAATCGCAGTCAAATCTAGTCAAGATCACCTCGATCAACACTAGTCAAATTTCCGCTGAAACAAAAAGCCAACACGCAGTCAAACTGCCTCCTAAAATCCGCATGTGTGAAAGAAATAGTTTGCCTGCAATTTGTAAGACCCAATCAGATGAGGAGAGAGAAGATCTGATGAGTTGTGATGATGCCAAATGAGGTTTGAGGTCTCTCTTATTTATATGAGTCAATGTGGGTCAAAAGACATGTTTCTTGGGCTTCATGAGCCTACATGATGGTGAGGTTGACCTTGACAAATTGCATATGTGTGGACTTCACTTCAAAAACGTTTTTCTCCTTGTCTGATTTCAGTTAACCCTAGGTCAATTTTGGTCCTCTCAAAAAGAGGAATTCAAAGCATAATTATCTCCATCTAATGAGTTGTCCAAAGTGGAATTTGGCCCTAGTTGCACAATTTAACAATCCCTCTCAACTAGGGAGAATTCCACCTACCAATATATGACCATTGATCATCAAGCCATCCTGTCATCATGTATTATCTTTGTATCTCGTCTCAACTTTGTTGAAGATTGATATAGATAATAAAAAGAATCGATCGAGAGTGAATCACAAGACCTTACCACTCTCCACTGACAAAAGTCAGTCAACATAACCAGGGGTAGAACCCCAATCAAACTTGACCCTAAGCGTTCAAGTTGTTGAACATCATGCACCCTAGACATAGGGAGTACATCAGTACACGATACATCCATCAATAGTGTTATGGTCCTGTTGTGGCTCAAATTGTACAGGCACTGGAACAATGACTTAGGGTGGGAGTTGTCACTCTGATCCCCACCCACTCTATTCTAGTTGTCTCCCAACAACAAGCTATGGAGGGTAGTCTCTATGGAAATACGAAGATGAAGGACAAGTTGGCAACCAACAAGTCTGGGAGACACGATTGAGTGGCCTAGCTACTTGGTTAATTTTAGCAAGATTAATAGATTAGATTAAATTGAATTTGTGAAACCAATGCCTTATGGAGTCAGCTTCTTGATTATTACCAATGAAATGCCAAGTAACCGAATGGACAATCGCTACTTGGATGAAAGACTATCCTCTATGAAGTGTAAATCCTACGAGCTAGGTGAAATACAATATTTGGGTTGATTTAAGTCATCAAAATCAAAATCAAAATCATTAAGTCATCAAAATCAAAAATGTGTTACATAGGTAGTAGCAATGCCAATGGCAAATAGAAATAGCAAATACAAAACAACTACAAGTCTCAAGGCAGTAGGTAGCTCATGACTCGTGAGTCATCAATCATCATCATCAAAACCAGCATCATTGTCATCATCATGGTCAACACTGCTCTCCTTTGTTGCATTCTCTTCCTTTGTATCCAATGTCATCTTTGCATCTGCTGGTGTGGAGGATGACCCCTTAACAGTATCACCATCATCAAAAGTGACAGGCTCTAGCACTGGCACATTAAGATCCAATTCGGCCAATGCCAACTCATCACTGTTGTCCAAACCCATATCATCAGGAAATACATCCCACATCTTTGTCTTTCCCTTCAACCACTCATCCCTCTACTTGTAAATAAGACAAAGGTTGGTGGGCACATACACCATTGTCTCTAACCTGGACTGCTCAAGCCTGCTCTTCTTGACACTGTACAAATTCCCATATGTGCTACAATTCCTCTCGCAACAAGAGGATGAATTCACCTGAAGGATGAGCTTCATGCCTAACTATTGTAGAGGAGGGCTTGTTGCCCCATGAGTTTCCCACCAAGAATAGGGCTTCTGAGCCCCCATGTCTCCAATCACATCATTTCCTGCAAATCGACCAGTGCCAGTGGAAAACTCTACAAAGGAATCCTCCACCTCGTCAAGGGATGCTCTATCGTGAAAAATCCACATCAATGCATCCTTCCTCCCTTGTGAAATTTCACCATCCATGTGAGGAGGGAATTTGAATGTCCACCATTCAACCACTCATGGTTGTAGTACTTTGGGTTCAATGAGTGAGCCAAACAATGCAAAGGTGCACAATTCTTGTCCCATCTGTTGACAAGAACATCCTATATGGTGATGAAAAAGACCTTTGATGATGTCTCATACTCGGGGCACTCACTCTGTAAAATAATGGTCCTCACAAAATCTATCATGGAATCTCATCCCTCATAAACCTCTCCTAGGATGGGTTGGTCTGTATCTGCAAATCGTAGCAAAGCAATGATAGGGTCCAAGATCTTAATAAGTAGATCTACCCTCTCCCACCAAGCATCATCTAACATTATGTCCTTTACTCTTTTTTGTTGAGATTTAGAGTGTTGGGGTAGCATCGAATGTGCTCTAGCTCCCAAACTTTGTGGAGGGACTAAAGTACATGAGATCTCCAAGACTCAGAAAGGGATTTGACAAATTCCATCCTGTTTAAGAGATAATTAATTAATTAATCTTTTTAATTAAGGACCCTAAGTCTAACTTTGGAAAATTAAAAGATTAAAGGTAATTAATTTAAACATGTGATGAAAATGACTTAAATCACATGGATCAAGCTTTCTTTTAATCTTAGCCATCAATTCAAGATTAGATCACAACTGTTGGTTTCCCAACGAGAAAAGTATAAAGGAAAGGCTTGGGGTCAGTTGGAGAACACAAACGGAGGCAAAGCACTGAGACTAAGCTGGAATTCTAGGGCGTGGTTTCCTAAGAATTTCCAGAAGTGTTTCACCTACAGCGAGGGGTAGTATTGGCAAGGGGGATGATCTAATCCCAGGCCAAGAGTCAGCAAGAGGCAGAGAAGCAGTCATCAGAGCAATGCAGAGGGGGCAGCAGTTGTGCAGAGCAGAGGCTTCAGGTGCTACGTAGGCCCAGAAAGGGCAGTGAAGAGGCAACAGGAGGCCATCAGGGCTTACGCAGGCCCATCTAGGGCAGCGCAAGGACAGCGTAACCCATTCTAGGGTTACACAGGCCTCTCCTGAGTAGCACAGAGGCACACGCGGGCTAGCAACGCTGACGTAGAGGGCTTCAGAGCAACACTGGAGTTTCTGAAGACAGAAAAGGGTTGAGTTCTGTAAATCCCGTTTGAGGGTATGAATCAGTAAGTGTCTCTGTCTCCGGAACAGAGGTATTGCTGCATATTTTTGTATTTCTCTGTCGGGTTAGCCATTAAGGTGCCCAAATTTATTGTCCTGAGAATCTACATAATAATAAAAACCCTCCAGCAGCCAAAAGACCGGTTTTCCTGCATTGGGCTTTTCCGAGGACAGTTGTCCAGAAAATCTTGTGTGTCACTTTGTCTATGTGCATGTATTCAATTTAGATCTGTATCAGTGTAGGCTGTTAAAATGTTTACTTCGATGTTAATACTGAACATTTTAGATTAATAAATTATATAAGTAGGAGAAGTAAATCGTGATTTAACAGTAGGGTTTCTGCATAAGTAATATTCATAAATTTTCACATGGTATCAGAGTGATTGCAGATCTAGCTAAATCACTAGCAAGAAGACTGAAAAATCCTTGCTGCGGAAAGCAGTAGAGAAAGCAGCAGTAGCCGCAAAAAGTCAGACCAGAAAGGACAGCGTAGTAGCAGAGGGAAGTAGAGCCACGCAAAGGCCAGAGTGACGCAGTCTCCACGCAGGTCAACGTACTTACTGCGCAAAGGCATTGCAAACGTTGTGCTGGGACTGTCTGCTCAAGTAGAGGCCAGCAAGGGTGACGCAGTCCTGACACTGTTACTTATTTAGAGTGTCGAAAGCAGTGCTGCAGAGCTTCAGTAGTTGCTGGTGGGGTTAAAATTCTGACGGTGCAGAATTTAGCCTGAGCACTAGTTGACAAAGTGTGGGAGGAGAACAGCTTCTCAGAAGATTTCCAACCAAAGAAATCTGCAATTTGAACAAAGGATCGAAGAGAGCTGATTCGTTGTGATTTGACAGACTTCCAATAGAGGAAATCAGTTTTCAAAAGGAGCAGAGGGTGCCTTTCTCGCCAAGGACCCTAGATCTGAGTCTCTAGCATAAAGAGAAGGATTCGTTCCGACAGATTTATTGAGCAGATGGTACCTCAAGGACTACGTGATCAGGATAGGTTGGACAGTCTGTCCAACTTTGCAGTCTAGAAGGCCAGAATCCTGGTAGTCATGGAGGCATATGATCTGAGGGAGCATGCAGAGAAAGTCCTGGCCACGTCGACCGATGCGAAGCTCTTGGAGAAGCATGAAGAGGTAGCGGCACACGCCAAGTGCTTCATCATGGACGGAGTCAAAGATCATGTAGTTCCTCACATAGCCGAAAAGACAACAGCTCATGATATGTGGGTGACTCTGACCACACTATATGAAAGAAGATCCGTCTAGAGGAGAATGCTTCTAGAAAATCAGATGAGGTTATTCATGATGCCCAAGGGAGAGGAGATTGAACCCTTTCTTTTCAAATTACAGGCAATCAGGGATCAGTTGACTACCATGGGGGTGAAAGTGGAGGATGATGTTATGGTGAGGATTGCACTCAATTCGGTCACAGAGGACTGGGAATCTTTTGTCCAAAGTATCTTAGGCAGAGCGGACCTTCCCAACTAGGACCGTATGTGGGCGATCCTCCGACAAGAACTTTGTTGGTTCAACAAGAGACAGTACAGCACCGGATCAAGTAAAGTGAAGGAAGAGGAAGAAGATGCAACCTTGGCATCAAAGAGGTAGCAAGGGAGAAAGAAGTGGGATCTGTCAAAGATCAAGTGTTTCCAGTGCGGCGAACTAGGACATTTCGTCAGCAATTGTCCTCAAAAGAAGAAGGACAAGGAAGCTTCTAGCTCCAAGGCTACTGTGGTCGACGATGGCTCCGAAGATGACATAGCCATGACCGTTCATCAACCACGAAAGTGGGGTAATATGGATCTGTAGAGTAACTACAGAGTGGTGGCGGGATCCTTGATTAGCCCATCTATTGGATCACATACAAGCTACGAGAATATTAAGACGGTAGCAGGACAAGTGAAGCAGTGGGTGAAGAGAATCACAGAAGAAGCAAAGACGAAGCTGGATGCTAAAAGGGAGCAGCGCAGTGCATATGCAGCAACAGCGTAGCAGCGCAACGCAGAGGGGTTGATGTGACTTCAGCAGCGTAGTGCATATGTAGCAACAGCGTAGCAGCGCAACGCAGAGAGGTTGATGTGACTTTAGCAGCGCAGTGCAGGTTGGCTTACGCAGAGCAGAGCTGTACCAGCACAATGGCTCCAGGAGGACAGCACAGAGCAGAAGCCTATGGAGCTTCAGTGATGAGGAAGCAGCCCAACTGACTTGTCTATCAAAGATTGGGCATGAGTTTTCAATTGTTTCTCTCAGCAATTGAGTTGAAGTGCAGCAGTTGGTAGCACGATGCAACAGATTGAGAGGGAGTTGCAGTACAGATGTGGCAGTGGCGGTGGCAGCGTCATGGGCAGCAGTATGGGAGAGTAGCAGTAGCAGCATAGTGATGAAGGGCAGCAGGCCAAGCATCAGTGCAGAGACCCACACCAGAGATCAATGCAGAACTTCTGGGTGAAGTAGTGTTGTGTTAGAGCACATTCCTCGCTAAGAGGAAGTGTTAAGATTTTGAGCGTTGGGCTAGCATTGGGTGTGCTCTAGCTCCCAAACTTTGTGGAGGGACTAGAGTACATGAGATCTCCAAGACCCAGAAAGGGATTTGAGAAATTCCATCATGTTTAAGAGGTAATTACTTAATTAATCTTTTTAACTAAGGACCCTAAGTCTAACTTAGGAAAATCAAAAGATTAAAGGTAATTAATTTAAACATGTGATGAAAATGACTTAAGTCACACGGATCAAGCTTTCTTTTAATCTTAGCCGTCAATTCAAGATTAGATCGCGGTTGTTGGTTTCCCAACGAGAAAAGTATAAAGGAAAGGCTTAGGGTCAGTTGGAGAACACGCACAGAGTCAGAGCACTACTAAGCTGGAATTATAGGGCGTGGTTTGCTAAGAATTTCCAAAAGTGTTTCAGCTGCAGCGAGGGGTAGTATTGGCGAGAGGGATGATTTGAGCCCAGACCAAGAGTCAATAAAAGGCAGAGAAGCAGCAATCAGAGCAGCGCAGAGGGGGCACCAGTTACGCAGCAATTGCAAATGCAGAGGCTTCAAGTGCTATGCAGGCCCAAAAAGGGCAGCGCGAAGATAACAGGAGGCCATCAGGGCATACGCATGCCCAGCTAGGGCAGCACAGGGACAACGTAACCCAGTCTAGGGTTACGCAGGCCTCTCCTGAGCAGCGCAGAGGCACACATAGGCTAGCAGAGTTGACGTAGAGGGCTTCAGAGCAGCACTGGGGTTTCTGAAGAAAGAAAAGGGTTGAGTTCTGTAAATCCCGTTCGAGAGTGTGAATCAGTCAATTTCTCTGTCTCTGGAACAGCAGTATTGCTGCAGATTTTTGTATTTCTCTGTCGGGTTAACCAATAAGGTACCCATATTTTTTGTACTTAGAATCTACTTAATAATAAAAACCCTCCAGCAACCAGAAGACCGGTTTTCCCGCATTGGATTTTTCCGAGGACAGTTGTCCACAAAATCTTGTGTCACTTTATCTATGTGCATGTATTCAATTTAGATTTGTATCAGTGTAGGCTGTTAAAGTGTTTACTTCGATGTTAATACTGAACATTTCAGATTAATAACTTATATAAGTAGAAGTAAATCGTGATTTAACAATAGGGTTTCTGCATAAGTAATATTCAGAAATTTTCACATTTTTTAGGATGCTTGATTTATCTTCCTCCAAAAAGACCAAAACTCTGAAATAACCATGATGAATGAATGAAGAGGCAAACTGTCTTGACCTCCCTCAACCTCTTCAACATGATGAACGAAGAGGCAAACCGTGTATCTGCAATCTTCAACAGTGATAGATTGTTGTACTCCGTGTAGATTGTGAGGGAATTTGTATAATTTTGTACAAAGTTGTGGATATGACGTGCATCATCAATAATACTTCCAATCCAAAGCACATCAGAAAAAATATATTTAAGTGTTAAATTCAAGGAATGGACAATGAAAGGTGTCCAAAATACTTATGGCTATTTAGCTTCCACAATCATGCCAGCAGCATTGCAAACAAGTGCATTATCTGTAATGATTTGCACACAAGAATCAACACCTATATCTTCAATAACTTTAATGAACAACTCAACCATATATTGTGCATCCTTGCATTGTCCAAGTGCATCCACCAATTTCAAGAAATCTGGACCATTCAAGGAAGACACCATGAAGTTCATGAGTGGGTGGCGTGCTGGATCTGTCCATCCATTAGAAACAATACTAACCCCAGATGTTGGCCATGTTGATTTAATAGGCTCAAGCATTTTGTCCACCTCTTTCTTTGGCGTAGTCAACAATGTGGTTCTAAACTTCTCTGACCCAGGAGGCACATACCCTAATAGAGCCCCTTGAGTTAGAGCTTGACACATCTCAATAAATAAAGGTGAGAGTGCAACATTAAAAGATATGAAGTTTTGATAGAAAAGGAATGCAGTGGTGAGATCAATCTCATCCTGATTCTCTTTCTAAAAACTCTTGTCCATTGGACCTAGAGCCATTGCCTTTCTTTTTGCTGCTTGTCCCCCACCAAAACTCTCAAATGAAAATTTTTTGTTGATTTTCCTAAAAAATGGAAGGGGATCATCATTCTTGTTTTTTTTAGATTTTGCAACTGTGAAAATTCCACTATCAGACTCCTTCTACAGCAACTGGTTAAGTTTCTTCTATTTTGTTATATACTTGAACAAAATTATTTATTGTTTTCTATGGTAAATAATGAAACTAACACACTGCAGCTTTCACAAATATAAAATGTTGCAGAAACAAAATACAGCACAGGAAAGAAATAACACAAATATTCAACACCGTTATTTTTGGACAAATGTCCCCGGAAAAACCCAATGCGGGAAAACCGGTGCAGCAGCTGAGGGTTTGTATTATTATGCAATAGTTTCTTAATACAATCTTAGATGCCTTACTGGCTATCCGATACAGAGAAAATAACTGGTAGAAATTTAGTGAGAAAATAACCTCACACTATCACTTACGAATCGACATTGATCCAACCTCTGAATGGCTAGCCCCAAGCTGCCTCTGTGCAATCATTGCGCTGCTCTCGTCACAACTGATAGTGACTGCGTCATTCCCATGGCTGATCGATTTGCTAACTGGATGCTCCAATCTCTAGCCCTCTAGTTTCACACCTCGGCTCTAGGCACTAGAACTGGACTTCTCCTCAACATAATTGTGGATCTCCTCTCAGACTCTACAATTCCTCTCTGGATCTCTCTTTGCCTCCTTTGCGTTGCATTTATCGGATCAGGAAAATATTCCACCGGTCACTATCCCTGCCCCTCACTACAAGAAATCTCTCAATCACTTCTTCGACAATTGTTGCATTGCTCTCTTGAGAAATCGATCTCTTGATCTCCAATTTGATGTATCTTCCAAGTGCCCATCAAGCCTCTTCTTATAATCTTCTCGTTGAACATTCAACGAATCAGATTAATTCCTAATCAATGGCTCAAATCATCTTGACTCGATCTTCGTCTTTTTCTAGAAGATTCACACCCAGTTTTATTAACACCCTTTAATTATTTTAATTTCCTAAGTTTAGACTTAGGCATTCATTAAAAATAATTAATTAATTTACTAAAACTGTCTCCGGGTGGAATTTCCCAAAACGATTTCTGGGTCTTGGAGTATGCATGTGTCCTAGCCTCCCTGGAAATTTTGAGGCAAAATTTGAGGCTTAGAGCACATCCGATGCTACTATAAATCAACAGCAACCACCTTTGCCACACCAACATTGGCCTGTTTTTCCATTTCTTTCCTCTTAGCTAAAGACACTTGTGTACATGCTCCAATTCCACAACCTGGTAAAGCCAACAAATGAGCTTTCACATGGTAATAAGTGCTCATGAAATTATTGTTGCAATAGTTGCATTTTCAAGCAACATTGCCTCCTCCCTTCAACATGTTTCCTGGCCCTTGCTCTCTTGTGACATACTTCCACAAGGGATATTTGTTTTCTTGAGCCTGTTGTATTTCTAAATTAACTCTTCCCTCAACATTTGAATTTGTTGTTGCAACCCCGCTTCCAATAGAGGGAACACTTGCAGACACTGATCAAATTGGAACAGGAGGGGCCTCTCCAATGGGGGCATTCTTCCCCTTCCTTTGGCCCTGCCCTGCTGCCCTTGATTGAGCCATGAATGTTGTAAAACAATAAAGAAAAAATGCACAGCCTTGTATAAAAAATGCACATGCAAACTATTGTAATAAAAATGCAAAAAAATAGAAGCAATATGCACTTACTTGTTGCTTGAATCGCCTCCAAAATGCTCCCAAACTCTTTGCTAGTTCACTCCCACCCAACCACTGTTGAGATTTTGGGTAGCATCGGATGTGCTCTAGCTCCGAAACTTTGAGGGGCTGGAACACATGAGATCTCCAAGACCCAGAAATTGTTTGGAGAAATTCCACTCAGTGTAAAAGTTATTCAAATAATTAAATTTTTTAATGGGAACCCTAAGTCGAACTTAGGGAAATTGAAAATTTTAAGTGAATTAATTTACACATGTGGTGAGAATGTTCTAAGTGACGTGGATCAAGCTTTCTCTAATCTTAGTCGTTGATTAGTGATTAGATCACGACCGTTGATTTCTCAACGATAAAAGTATTAAAGGAAGGCTTGGAGTCAGTTGAAGGTACATACACAGTATCTAAGAGATCGAATTCTTCTGACAGAGCAGTGCTCGGACAAAGATAGAATCTGAGTGATTCAGAGAAGCAGTGAGGGGCAGATGCAGTGATTGGTCGGAGGACCAAGAGTACAAAGCAGAGCAAGGGCAACAAAGATGCAGAGGAGACAACGCAGCCACCAGAGAGTGTGATGCAAACCCTAGAGAAGGTAACGCAGGCCCACGCAGGGGCAGCGCAGAGCCTCCGAGAGACAGTCCAAGATTAGCCGGGAATCAGGGTTTCTAAGCCAACAGGGCTGAAACTCGATTTCTAAGGTTGATCAGCGCAGAGGAAGGGTGACGTGGTCCTTCAGCGAAGGCCACGCAGACTTACGCAATGGCAATGTAGAGACTGTGCAGAGCTCGCTGGGGTTTCACCAATCACTGATCCATATCAATCGGGACTTACAGAGTGAGGTAAAACTCACGTTTATCTCTTATTGTCGAGGTTTTCTCTGTTGGGTGAGCCGGATTATGGCACCCTAGATGTACTCAGAATTTTTGCTTAATAATAAAAACCCTCATAACTACTACAGCGGTTTTCCCGCATTGGGTTTTTCAGGGAACATTTGTCCGAAAAATCTTGTGTCCTTTGTCTGAATGTGTTTATTCTTCAGTTTCTGATTTGTATAGTTGAGTAGGCTGCAGTGTATTTACTTCGATGTTTTACTAAATATTTCAGTTAAATAACTTGTGAATAATAAAAAAAGTAGGAAAAGTAAATCAATATTCTGCAGTAGGGTTTCTGTGTTTAGAAATTTTCACATGGTATGAGAGCATTTACAGATCAGGAGGAGTTGAAGCCATCAGCAAAGACCGAAGAAACATGTTGCATGAAGCAGTTGTCCCGAGAGACAGCACTGATCCGGAAGACAGGCAAGGAAGGGTGACGCAGTCACCTGTGGGACTCACGCAGAGCCTGCGTCAGCCAAGAGAGGTGACGTTGTAGCTGTAGCAGTGGCAGCGCAGTGTTTGTTGGCCAGCGTAGGGGTTTCGAGCCTCCATTTTTCCAATTGCCGTGGCTAGAAGTGCAGAGGGTTTTCTTCAGTAGCGGCTAGTGGGGCATTGTTTCTGTTTGTGCAGAACAGTGTCTAGCAAGGTGTGACAAAGTAGGGGAAACAATCCCTCAAATAACTTTCTAGCCAAAAAGTCTGAGATCCGAACAACGGAGTGATTGTAGAGGGTTGATTCAACAAAATTGGTGGAGGATTTCTGGGAAGGATATCACTGGTCAGAGGGGGCGTATTCTCTAGAGGGTTTCTATCGCCAAGAAACCCAGATCTGAGTCTCTTGCTGAGAGCAGCAAAAGAAAAAGGGAAAAGAGTATCTGTTTCGACATTTATGAGTAGAAATGGCTACACAAGGACTGAGGGATCAGGATAGGTTGGATGGAGCATCTGGAAGGCCAGGATCCTGGTAGTTCATGACAGATGAGGATGAGTACGCCATGAATGCTCATGCACCTCTAGAAAAGAGGTGGGGCGACATAGATCTGTAGATTGAGCTACAGATGGTGTTGGTGGGATTCTTGAAGTACCCAAACTCTTGGATCACATACGAGCTACAAGAGCCTTAAGACAATAGCAGGATGACTGGAGTCAATGGGCGCAAAAGATCATGGAGAAGCAGAGGCAAAGTTGGGACGCTGAAGAGTGGAGCAACACAGTGCAGTGGCAGCGGCAACATGGAAGGAGCAGCGCAGAGGTTGATGGGATTTTAGCAACGCAGACGGGCAGTGCTTACGCGGTGCAGAGCAGCAGCAAAGGGTGCTTCAGTGATGAGAAGTAGCCACTGACTTGTCTTCCAGTTGTTGGGTAATTGTCCTTCAGTTGTTTACTTCTCAGCAACTGAGTTGCGGTGCAGCAATAAGCAGTGGCAGTGCTATAGGCAGCATGATGCAGTAATTTGAGAGGGAGCTGCAATACATATGTGGCAGTAACAGTGGCTGAGTCATGGGCAGCAGTATAGAAGGCAGCAGCGCAGTGGATGGAGGATAGCAGGCCAAGCATCAGTAGCATGGAGACCAATGCCAGAGATCAGGGTGATGCTTCAATGGTGAAGTATTGCTAGAGCAAATTCCTCACTCAGAGGGAGTGTTGAGATTTTGGGTAGCATCAAATGTGCTCTAGCTCTAAAACTTTGTGGAGGGGATGGAACACATCAAATCTCCAAGAACCAGAAATCGTTTGGAGAAATTCCACCCGGTGTAAAAGTTATTCAAATAATTAAATTTTTTAATGGGGACCCTAAGTCTAACTTAGGGAAATTGAAAAATTTAAGTGAATTAATTTACACGTGGTGAGAATGTCCTAAGTGATGTGGATCAAGCTTTCTCTAATCTTAGCCGTTGATTAGTGATTAGATCACGTCCATTGATTTCTCAACGAAAAAAGTATTAAAAGAAGGCTTGGAGTTGTTGAGATTTTGTGTATTTGGGGTAGCATCGAATGTGCTCTAGCTCCCAAAATTTGTGGAGGGACTAGAGTACACTTGATCTACAAGACCCAGAAAGGAATTTGGGAAATTTCATTTGGTTTTGTAGATATTTAATTAATTAATTATTTTAATGTATTTCCTAAGTCTAAACTTCGGAAAATTAAATAATTAAAGTTAATTAAATTAAACATGTGATGAAATTGTCTTAAGTCACACGGATCAAGCTTTCTTTTAATCTTAGCCATTGATTCAAGATCTGATCATGGCCATTGGTTTCCCAACGGGAAAAGTATAAAGGAAAGGCTTGGGGTCATTTGTAAAGATACACAGAGGCAGAGCACTGAAGCTTAGCTGAGATTCTAGGGTAGGGATTGCTAAGAATTCTCAGAAGTGTTTCAGCTGCAGAGAGGGGAGTTTAGACAAAAGGGATGATCTGATCCCAATGTCTAGAATCAGCAAGAGACAGAGAGCAACTTCAGAAAGGCAACACATAGAAGTAGGGGCATCAGCGGCAAGAGGGCAGCAGCTGCGCAGTGCAAGGGCAGCTTCAGCTACGCAGGTGTTGCGCAGTCTCTCCCAAGGCAGCGTAAGGCAGCTGGAAACCCTCAGAGATTACGCAGAGACCCTTAGGGATAGCGTAGGGACTACGTCACCCAATATGGAGTTACGCAGCCCCTTCCAGGCCAACGCTGAGGGACGCAGGGGCTGCCGAGGCTGACGCAGGTGGTTCAGGGGCAGCGTTGGTGTTTCTAGGGCCTAATTTTGACTGAGTCCTGTAAATCCCGTTTGAGGGTGTGGATTAGTTAATATTTTGGCTTCAAAACAGCCAGTGAGTTGTAGATCTATATTTTCTCTGTCGGGTTTTCCAAATCTGGAACCCAAATTTGTTGTATTCAGAAAACTCTTAATAATAAAACCCTCCAGCAGCCAGCAGACCGATTTTCCCGCATAGGGTTTTTCCGGGGACTATTTGTCTAGAAAATCACTGTGTCACTTTGTCTATGTGTGCATGTACTTTTTCTAGATCTGAATTGGTGAAATTCTGTTATGTGTTTTTCTTCAATATTAAATTGAATTTTTCAGTTAATAACTTAATTAAGTAGGAGGAGCATAACCAGATCAAGCAGTAGATTTCTGCATAAGTAACATTTAGAAATTTTCATAGGAGTCAACTGGAGGTACACACAGAATCTAAGAGATCGAATTCTTCTGACCGAGTAGTGCTCGGACGAAGATCAGATCTAAGTGATTCAGAGAAGCAGTGTGGGGCAGATGCAGTGATTGGTCAGAGGACCAAGAGTACAAAGCAGAGCAAGGGCAGCAGAGATGCAGAGGAGGCAGCACAACCACCAGAGAGTGTGACGTGGACCCTAGAGAGGGTGACACAGGCCCACGCAGGGCTCACGCAAGGGCAGCGCAGAGCCTCCGAGAGACATCCCAAAACTAGCCTGGAATCAGGGTTTCTAAGCCGGCAAGGCTGAAACTTGATTTCTGAGAGGCTGATCAGCGCAGAGGAAGGGTGACGTAGTCCTTCAGCCAAGGCCATGCAAGCTTACACAGTGGCAACATAGAGACTGCGCAGAGCTAGCTGGGGTTTCACCAGTGACTGATCTAGATCAGCCTAGACTTACAGAGTGAGGTAAAACTCACGTTTATCTCTGATTGTCGAGGTTTTCTCTATTGGGTGAGCCGGATTATGGCACCCTAAATGTACTCAGAATTGTTGCTTAATAATAAAAACCCTCAGAATTGTTGCAACGACTTTCCCGCATTGGGTTTTTCTGGGGACATTTGTCTGAAAAATCTTGTGTGTCCTTTGTCTAAATGTCCTTATTCTTCAGTTTCTGGTCTATATAGTTGTGTAGGCTGCAGTGTATTTACTTTGATGTTTTACTAAATATTTTAGTTAAATAACTTGTGAATAATAAAACAAGTAGGAAAAGTAAATCAATATTATTCTGCAGTAGGGTTTCTATGTTCAGAAATTTTCACACCCACAGCAAGAGAGACAGAGAATAGTGAAGGAGAAATGCCCCAAAATTGGCCTTTATGGATCGTCCGACATGCAATTGAAAGGGACATGTGTCCTAGAATCGGAACACATTGGACATGTTCCCCGAACACGTGTGGGACACACTCGGACATGTTCGGAGGACATGTCCCACCGAATCGTGTCTGATTCGCCAGATTCGAGACACATCAAGGGTTTTCAACGAATCTGGTTTCTTAGGTTAAATGTCTATTCTAAGTATGACCTTCTTCCTAAACTGTTTTGGAACCAGTCTTTAGAGTAGGTTGTGGGATAGAAGCCAACAGGAAGCAAGCAGAGGCTTGATTAACGATACCTCACCATGTGTTCCAACAACCCGATGGCTCCGACACTGCAGAGACTGTGGCTCTGACGACCGCAAGGTCATTGTGTTAACCACTAAAAAGGGTCTAAGTTTCCCAAGCTAAAATGAGAAAGTGTGGCCCTAAATGTCTATCAACCAAGCTTATGCTTGGAGGTAAGTTATTAATGCAACTAGACTTAGAATGCTTGTGCAAGGATTATGAGTGAGTCTTGAGTTAAGATTGTTTGTGTAATTTAAGTACTTTATGTTGATTATCTTATGACAAGACTACTCAACAATATATTAAAAGACAATCTTAAACAAGACCGAGTGCTTAATGATACAAGTGCCAATAATAGGCAAGAGATTTTTTCACAATAATTCCACAAAGATATTAACCAACAAGAGATAGCAATTACTTAACAATTAGCCAATGGTTTCCGATACAAGATGCCAATAACAATCACTTGAGATATAACAAGATTATGCTCTTTTAGACAACGTACTTCAATGCCAATTATCAATAAATGCTCAAATGCCAATGTAGATTTATCATTCATCAATTCACTTTCCAAGTTTCAAATGCCAACACAATTAGATATCAAGAGAGAAACAATGTGACTTAGATCAATTGACAAGATATCAATATGCCCAGAGAGACTTAAATTATTCAACACAATTATGAAAGTGAGTGGTTCTTATGTGAAAATTGGAGCTTATGGAACCTTCATCAAACAACAAACATTAGATGTTCATAAAACAATGAGCAGCTTAGAACATGAACAAGACTAACTTTTATGCTACTTATGATATCCAAATTTGAGCAACAGATAGACTTATGACAATAATTATATATTTATGAAAAAAGTGAGCTACCAATGTGCCAATATGTATCAAACAACTTCCAAATGTCAAACCAAACTTGCCAATAAAATTATGAGTGAATTAGCCTTCTTAAGATGCACTTTTCAGTGTTATATCAGGCTTGATCACACTTGTGAGAGTCAATAAAAAATGTGAAATTTGCTCAAACAAATCTAACCCAACTCATCCAATTAATTTATGAATATGTTAGGCAAGTTATGAGTTGATTTTATGACAATTTAGAGTGTGTTTTATCACTCAAACGAATGTATCATGACTATTGTAGAGAAATAGTGAGAAATAGAGGGTTTAGAGGTCAAACCCTTGGCCTCTAGGCCTAGTAGAACACTTGCCCAATTAGGCAAAAAAAATTCCAATGACTTGGTACTTGAAAACACCAAAATTATGTTCAAATATGCCTGCAAAACCCACCAATATTCAGTCCAAAAATCAAATGACCAAGATTAAAGATGGAAGAGGGTGAAATAGGGCAAGAGGAGGGCTAGAAGGCCAACGGTTAGCCTAGGAAAGGCAATGTCTAGGCCACAAGGCCTTCGGTCAAGGGGATGTAGGCCTAAAAGGCCTGCCCTAGCCCTAAGAGGGTTGCCGCCTAGGGAAAGAGGGGGTCGAAATGCTTGGAAGAAGCCCTAAGGCATACGGCATAGGCCTCTAAGGTCGTAAAGGCCTGTCGCAAACCCTAAGAGGGTTGCCGCTAGAAGAGAAGGAGGTTGCCGAGGGAAAGGGAGGAGAAAGGAGGCAAGGAAAGGAGGGTCGAGGGGGAAAGGGTTGAGCAGTTGAGGAAGGAGGGAGGACGGAGGAATAAGGAAGGAGGAAAGACGGTCGAGGGAAGGGGAAGGCCCTCTAGGACCGGCAACAAGGGCTCAAAGGGAGGTTGAGAGGCCTAGAGGCTCCGACCAACCCTAAAAAGGCTGAAAAAGGCTGACGCGGGGAGAAGGGTTGGACGGTTGGCTAGAAGGAGGACGTTGGGCCTAAGGACCTTAGAGAAATTGAAAACCCTCGCCAAAAAACATATTTTGCTTCGAATCTTCAATTTACTACGAAATTCTTTAGTTGTTGGCCCTGCAAAAATTGTAGAGGCTAGATCTTACCCTCAAGGGCCTAGATCTAACTCTAATCCAACAATTTTCCTTTGATCTCACCTACAAAAATAAATTTACAAGTGCCCAAAACCCCAATATATACAAAAATTTTAAAATCCCCAAAACCCCAAACCCTAGTTGCAAACAAGGGTTAGAAAAATAAAATTATTTACAAAAAATCCATTATACAAATATATTTACAAAATATACAACTGTACAATGCTTGAAAATATTTTGAGAAATAATTTAAACAAAATTTTTGATGATGGCTAGATGTATTTCGAAAAATAAATGCTCAACCACAGCCTTAGCAAAGATAGAAAACCATATAAAATATTCAGAATCCAAACATGGTCAGCCTGTGCCCACAATTTGTGAACTTGGAGCCCAAGGGTTGGGGAACCTACAAACTCTATAATTTTCTCAAGCATAAACTGTTAGAACATATAATGAATCGGATCACCTAAAATAAGCCCAAAACGTACCAATAGAATGTTTCTATCATCTACAATGAAATAACGATTCAATTAAATTTTCAAGCACAATATAGAAATGCTCATACCCAACACGTACCACAAATCAGCGAGACAAGGACACCATGAACTGCACCCCAAAGTCTTTTATTATGATAATCAAAACATTCCCAACGGGACAGTGGCTTTACACTAGCTTTTACAAAGTTACATCAGACCCAGTTCATCAAAAGATGATAGATAGAAGCAAAATGCCTTATATATATAGAGAAAATCCTCCAAGTGGAAAATAACGACTAGTTGGCTTGATCCTCGACAAAATAATCTTGACTATCAATAAATCTTTGATCAACTTTTAATCTCCATCGTCGAAAATAATTATCAGGAATTTTCGAATTTCTCATTAAAACCATTTTTTATTAGCTCAAAAATAATTATTTTGATTTGAATTGCTCAAAAATTTGACTTTGACTTAACCACCGATGTCCAAGGGTCCATTTTTTCTTGAAATTTCCAATATTCCCTTGGTGGGGACCTCCAAAAATTAATTTCTTTTAGACCCACGATTTTTTCCACTTGGAGAAATTAATTTCTCTAACATTTAGCATTTTTACTCAAATTAATTAATTTTTTTGCTTAGCATTTTATTTTATTTTTCCAGAAATTTTAATTAATTAACTTATGAGGGGATTAATTCTTTTTCCACCCTCTAATATTTTAGCCATGGTGTCTAAGTATGAGGGTCCAAGGCCATGCACTAAAATATCTTTTACATAAGATTTTACAAATACAGCCCTCAAAAGAGGAACATTTGTTCCTTATAGACCCTCAAGGCACTTACCTAGTTCTGCGACACAATATGATCTAGTAGACCAAGTAATCTGTAATAAAATAATTTAGCCAATTAGCTTAAATTATTCCCAAATCATTTTTACAAACGACTCGACTAAAACACTAGGATTCTCCTAAGACTTTGACGATAAACTCCACCCTAGCTTTGGGGTGAGGTTGGAGGGAAAAACTCTATCGATCATCTGTGTTTAGAAACACAGGTGAATCAGCATCAAGAAAAACCTCCTAGGATGAAATTCATTGCCGAAATGATAGGCTTACCTAGGTTGTTACATAATAAAACGATCGTACTAGCATCATTTACATTAAAAAATCGCAGAATGGGTTTACAATGACACAATAACAGTTGGCTAATGATTCTGACTTTGAAAAACTTCCTTCAAGTCTCTGAAATCTTGCTTCCTTGGAATGTTGAAAAAATAGGCGCAACAGGTCCTTATCCTCTTTTCCCAACTCATTGGCCAGATGAGAGGTACTTCCCAAGAGTGTCAGACTGCAAGGGTAGGATGTATGTTGGAGCATCCGCAGGAGAAGGTGAACCACTCATCCTGCTCATATGCCATAGGAGAAGGTGAACCACTCATCCTATGCATATATCATCATCCATAGGTGAAGGTGAACCACTCACCCTATGATCTCATATATCACCATGGGGTATTACAAGGGAAGGTGAACCACTCACCCTGTATATAGCGTACCTATATGGAAAGGTGAACCACTCATCCTATGGTTACACATAGCTCCAAGAAGTACCCCAGGCCCCCGAGAGCTCCCAAAGCTTCAATGTTCAACTCAAGTGGGACCCTCATGGGAGGGTCCTTCTATGATTCCAAGTCTCTCTCCAAAAGATAAGAACTTGACCTTCCCCAAGGGCTTCGTGAGGGTGTCCTACTCATCAGTCTTGATTTGTTGGAGCCTTATTTCTCCCTATTGTACCATATCCTGGATAAAGTGATACCTGATATCAATATGCTTGGAGCGGTCGTGGAACATGGGATTTTCTAAAAGGTGAATCCCACTCTGATTGTCGTAGTATATAACAGTGGTATCCAGCACATGCTCAAATAACTCATTGAAGAGCTTCCTCAACCAAATAGCTTCACAATAGTCCATACTAGTTGCAATATATTCGACCTCGGCAATGCTTAGAGCAACCGATTTTTGTTTCCTGCTCATCCAAGAAATTGAAGAAGATCCCAAAGAGAAGCAACATCCTGACGTGCTCTTTCTATCCACCACACTCTCAACCCAATCAACATCTGAATATCCATGTAGCCTCAAATTCCTGGCAGTGTATCTCAAACCATAGTTGATAGTGCCACGAAGATATCTTAAGAGATTCCTTGCAGCAACCCAATGTATGTGATGAGGCTCAACCATAAATTGACTCAAAGTATTTATAGTGAAGCATATGTCTAGGCGAGACTTTACAAGTTGTCCATATTCAGAAGGGTTTGTCAATTTGGGACCTACAACACTTCCACATAGCTTCTTGAAGTTTAGTTCCATCAAAGTAGTCATAGACTTGCATTCCACCATACCACATCTTTCTAACAGCTTCACAATATATTTTCCTTGAGAAAGGAAAATTTCGCCTGCCTTTTGCCAGACCTCCAAGCCTAGGAAGTAATGCATCAAACCTAGGTCCTTCATCTCAAATTTGTAATTCAACTCCCTCTTGCATTAATAAATGAGAGGGTTTGCACCAGTTAGAAAGAGATCATCAACATAAAGGACCAAAATAAGATGCATGTACTTTTCAACCTTAACGTATAGGTTTGGATCAACATAGCTTCTTGTAAATCCCAATTTCATAAGATAGCTATCAATTCTCTCATACCAAGCCCTAGGGGCTTGCTTTAACCCATAGAGGGATTTCTTCAGCAGGTAGACATGTGTCATTTTATCTTGTACTTCAAACCCTTGAGGTTGTTCCAAGTAGACTTCCTCCTTAAGTGAGCCATGCAAGAAAGCAATCTTGACGTCCATTTGATGTAGGCTCCACACTTGATTTGCAGCGAGAGCAATAATAGATCAGATAGTGGTATATCGAGCAACTGGTGCAAATATTTCATCATAATCCACTCCTTCCTTTTCAAGAAATAGATCCATGTTTTGCATGAGAATTCATCCACAAAGATTGCATAATATATGTATCCTCCCAATGAGGTTATGGGTAGGGCACCAGATAGTTCAGGATGGACTAATTGAAGAATATTAGTTGTTATACTTTCACTAGAAGGGAATGGTCCCTTTGTATGTTTCCCAGCTTCACATCCCTAACAAACTACTTCATGGTTCTTGTTAAATTCGGTCATCCCTATGACCATTTTCCTTACCCCGGGTGGGGCTTTGTAATATAAGTGGGCAAACCTTCGGTGCCATAGCTCACATTTGAAGAGAAGTATCACTCGCCAAAGCTCCCAAAGGACTTCCACCACTTGATAGAGACCATCAACTCTAAATCCACAAGTAAAAGCATCTTTAGGGTTTCTATGCCATATACGTACCTTTCCATCAATGAATGCTACCTTGAAGCTTTTGTCTTCCATCGCAAAAATAGACACCAAGTTCTTCTTCAAATCAAGCACATACAATACTTCTTGTAGATGTATGGTATAACCATGATTCAAGTGAAGAGTGACAGTTCCTATCCCTTTCACGGGGTACGTGGCATTATCTCCAAGTATAGTCTTTAAATTAGTTTTCTTCTCAACTAAACTTGAGAGGGCTTCCTTGCATCCAACGAAGTGCCTTGAGGCTCCACTATCAATCAACCACTGATCCAAAGTATCCGAAGGAAAGGCAGTAGATAGAGAAGAAATAAGATAAAACTCATCTTGTTTTCCTACAACATTACTTTCATCATACCCGGCATTTCTTGTCCTTTTGGGAGGTCCACCATTTCCATCTCAAGTAGCTGGAAAAATTCCTCTTTCCTTTGTTGTTATAGATGTTCTTCCTTTGATTGTCATTGTTTTTGAAATTGTTGTTGTTGTTGTTGTCATCCCTTGGAAAATTCTTCCTGTAAGGGCACTCTCTAGCATAGTGACCGAACCTATTGCAATTGTAGCATCTTCCTTTGCCTCTTCCTTTGAATCCCTTCTTAGATCCTTGACCCTGTCTCCTTGGACCAGCGTCATTCTTCCTCTTTGCATGGACAGAGAAAGTTGTAGGTTCATTTCCATTATTGGATTTGTCCTGTCATTCTTGTTTTCTCTTGAGTGCACCTAGTCAATAACTCATCAAAACTAGGTATCATGTCACTATAGAGAATGGTGGTGGTAAATATATCACATAATCTTGAAATACCTCCAAGAGCAATGAGAGTGAGCTCCCTGTCAGAAATAAATTCTCCAATAGATAGCAAATTATTCTTGATTTGAGTTATTCTCATGAAGTAGGATTGGAAAGACTCCCCTTTATTCATCTCGATATCCTTCAACTTGTTTTTGAGAAAGAGGATTTGACTTGCATTGTTCACTTTGAACATCCCAACCAACTTATAATATATTTCCTTAGAAGTTCCCAAATCAGAAATATAGGCAACCAAATGCTTTTGAAGCATTGGGAGTGGATCGAAGAATCAGGAGGAGAAGAATGTTGCCCTCGCGTCGAAAGGACAATAAGGGCAACAAAGACAAAAACGAGATGTCTCGAAGGTGAAGTGATTCAGATGTGGCGAGATGGGCGACTTTGCATCACAGTGTCCTTTGAAGAAAAAGGACAAGGATGAAAAACATGATTCTAGTGAGGGGCAGAGACAGTTATTGGTCGGAGGATCTTCTCCGAGACCAAGAATACATAGCAGAGAGGCAACAGAACCAGCAGAGGAAGTAGCGCAGCCTTCAAAGGGTGTGACGCAGGCCCGTGCAAGGCCCACGCAGAAGTTGCATAGTGTTTTCGTGATATAGTCCGAGATTTTTCAAGAGATCGAGGTTCTAAGCCGGGAGGGCTAGAACTCGATTTTCTGAGGAGCAGATCGATCCCAAAGAGGAGGTGATGCAGTCCATAGAGGTACCCACACCTACGCAGCTACTGCGCAGAGGCAGCGCAGAGGATGCTAGGGTTTTGTTAGTTCAGCTACCGAATCGGCCAAGACTTGCAGTGTCCGGTAAAACTCACTATATTTTTGTTTGTCATGATTTCTCAGTACTGGATAGCCAGCAAGGCATCCAGAGATTGTATTCAGAAACTGTTGCTTAATAATACAAACCCTCAGATCTGTTGCACCGGTTTTCCCACATTAGGTTTTTCTGGGGACTTTCGTCCAAAAAGAATGGTGTCCTATGTGTGATTTATTCTTTGCTCTGTTTCCTTGTTTCATAATCATAAATTATTAAGTGTAGGTTGCTTCAGTAATTTACTTCAATATTTTAAAGAAGAAATCTGAAAATAACTGTGTAATGTAATTTACAAGTAGATGAAGTAGATTCAGTTAGTTGCAGTAGGATTCCTAAGATTGTCGGATCTAGGAATTTTCACAGTAGAGGCCATGGAGACTTGTCAAATATTCTTTGTCCAACAGATATCTTAGTGATTGCTTTTCTCTCTCTTGCTTCAGCTTGTCCTCACCAAAGCTCTTATACCATGTTAATTTTAGATAACAATAGTATGTTCTATGCTTGCAACAATTACTTCAATGTTCTTTTTTATTAGCCCAATGATAATTTTCAATTTAGTTTCCAATAGAAATCACCTATGTTGCACGGGGACCCGTCCCCGCCTATATTTCATGTCGTTCCCTCCGTTCCGGCGTTCCGAGGACTTTGGAACTCCTCGGAAACATTCTAGATTTTCCGGGGACATCCCCGGGGACTTGGGGACTTCAAGGTCGTCCCCTAGCCGTCCCTCGAAAATTCGGGGACTTTTCGGGGACTTCCAAGACGTCCCTTGATAAATCGGGGACTTCTGGATGTCCCCAAAAAAATGAAACATTATGAATTTAAAAAATCAAATTTTTTTTTTTTGTTAATTAAAACATCATTTTTATAAAATAATAAATGTAAAATTTTAAATAAAATAAAAAGTAAAACAATGTATTTCTAAATAGTAAAACGGTAAACCTAACGCATTACAAATTAATAATTTTTAATTTTTAATTTAAATTTTTAATTCATTTATATACCTAAGTTCTAACTTCTAACCTAAAGGCTAATTCTAAACCCAACGCATATGCATTTTTCATTTTGCTGAGTCCCGACTATTCTGTCGTCGCCCGAGCATAGAGCTCTCTGCCCGCAGCTTGAAGAGCTTTCAACCAGCAGTTTGAAGAGCTTTCCGCCCGCATACTCCAGCAGCTCCACCAAGAGCTTTCCGCCAGCAGCAAGAGCCCGACAGCATGTAGAGTCGCGGCAGCAGACTCCAGCAAAGAGCCCGACAGCCCGATAGCTCCAGGCGTCCTCCATCACACAGACTCCTGCCATTTCCACCACGCAGACTCCAACACACTCCTGGTAGCGCTGAGAGCTTAACCACTTTTAGCATTTACGCTTTAGCTGCTATTTAAAGTTTGAAATGATTCGTCATAGAAAGATCATTGATTATGTAGATATTAGTCTTTAGACAGTAGTAGTATAGTAGATTACTAGATTGTGATTTGTAGGTTGTAAGTTGTATGAATAATGAAATGATTCAGCTTTTATGCCTTTAAAGTGTAAGTTATGCAATGATGACGAAATTTGTTTTTTTGATGCACAATTCTCAAAATTTGTCTTTAGATTTATGATTTATGATTTATGATCTTAGTATTTTAAATTTTATTTATTTTCAATGTTCATTCATGTTTAATTTTATTTAATTTTAATTTTTTTAATAAATTTTAAATATTAAATAATAAATATAATAAATAGTTGCCGCACTTGACGTCCCCAACCCACCGTCCCCTGAAAATTTGAGGCTGCGCTCTAGCCGTCCCGGAAACTCGTCCCCCCGTCCCCGCCGTCCCCCCGTCCCCATAGGCAGTGCAACATAGGAAATCACATAGCCCCTATGACTCTCCAGTGTTGCTTACAGTCGTAGGGGGTTTGGTCGTTGCCCTTTGATGCTCTCAGTCCGGGCAGTAGGATATGGGAGGCTCAGCCAATGCATTTGGATGAGATGCATTGCATCATGGACAGGAGGAGACTTTCCAGTTGAGGCTTACGGTTGGAGCACGAGCTGACAGATATAGGCTTAGGGATGGTGTGCTTTACCACCAAGATAGCATATGTTCCACCCCTGGGTTCACACTTAGGGAGATGATCGCGAGGGAGTTGCATGATGCACCGTCGGCAAGAAATTCTGAGATATTACATGAGCATGAGGTCCAGTGGATGGTAGACCTCACCGGAGGTGTCTAGGTTTCAAGCAGCATCTGGGTACATTATCAAGAGACAAGATAGTAGATATCATTGTGTGATAGGGAAGGCACATAGCAATTTGGCATGTACGGGTTGATTCTTGATGCACGGTGTCCATCTATTGATTACATACGAGAATCAAATATGAGGCACGAATGGGTTTCAGCCGCTAGCAGCAATTCACAGCAGCAATCAGTGGGGATCGGGAGTTCTGAACTACCAACTTCGCTATGGGATCCAGGGATTCAGTTGGTTGATGGATCGTTGCTCCCTAGTGACCTGCGTATAGCACAAGTCACTTCACAAATATGGCAGGATGATCAGCAAGAGGAGATCATGAAGACTTTAGGCAGACGAGGATTCATCTTCACGGGGGTTCGATTGTGTCCTTGGGAGTCTACTCTAGTGCATGAGATTGGTTTTTCAGCAGGGCAGCTTCTCAAGGAGTTGGTCAGGATTCAACGTGATCAGGGTGTTCTACTTACTAGCAATATGCAGTGTGTTTCTGGTGATTGTGTCTTGTGGGGGCAAGGAGTGCTCCACATTGAGTAGGATGATTTGGGACCCTAGTATCGAGGGATTCATTTATGACAGGATAGTGCACGGATTCAAGGTGACTCGGTGGCACATTTGGGACCAAGTATTGTTTGCAGTGACCGTTTGGGTAAGCAGACAGAGGAAGCGCTTGTTGGAGCATTGCTTGAGAACAAGTAATTTTTGGTAAGGAGGACTGTAATATCTCCAATTTTGTGAGCATGGGAATCACTAAGACATTTTGCCCAATTTTGGTAATATTAATTAAAAGGGGAAAATATTATTTTGGAGAAAGGTGCAAGTATTATTTTATTGGAGAATGACAACAAATATTATTTTTATTAAAATGGCGGCAAAGTCACTTAGTGGAAAATGGCCCCCACCAATAAAATGATATTAAAAAGAGGATTCAAAAAGCATGGGGAGAAATTATAAAATGAGGATGGATTCATTTGTTGAGCATCTTTTGACTATTACACTTCACATTTTCATCTTCTCTTGGAGTTGTTTAGCACAAGAAGGGAACTGTTGTTTAGAACAAGAGTTTCAAGTGAAATTCCACCCTCATTTCAGAGAAATTCGAGTGTCTCCCTAGTGAGGAAGTTAGGGAGTCCATTTATGGGCTTCCACAGAACTTTATTTGCAGGAGTAAACCAGCTTTGCGTTCTTCCTAGGCGCAAAGCCAGTTTGTGGGCCATCATTTGGTGCAACTATAGAGGGTTGATTAAGGTGAATAATTATCCGGTGAAATTCTCATTCTAAACTCCGAGTTTGGTGACATTTTGCAGTGCTGGTGTTCGGGATTATTTGTGGGTTGAATTTGTCAATTATAGCAGTGCGCAAAGGTTCCTAGACAAACCTTGCACAGGTATTGAGAGAGAGTTGATTCTTGGAGCAAGGAGCTGGGAAAAGATTGGGATTCTGAACATAAATTTGTACAGCATGAGGAATTTTCCAATTGTGATTTTTGGGGCATAGCCCAGCAGTGCGTGTAGCTAGCTAGAGACCTACTCACACCTCTTGGAGGTTAATTTCATAGGCCACAATTAGCCCAAACCCTTTATGGGTTTTTGTGAGTTTTAGGAGAGAAAATTAGGGCTGAAGTTTCAGATTAATGGGGGAAGTATTCAGGCTGAAAATCCACATTCCCTCAACAATGTGTTTTACTAGTCAAGTGGGTAACTCACATCACTTGGTGGGCTTGAGCTTGGCTTGGAGTTAAGCCAAACCATTTCTAGGTTTTTATGGGTTTGGTGAGAGGAGTCTGTGGCTAAAATTTCAGAGCATTCGGAGGAGTATTCAGCCTTGAGATCAACATTCCAACCAACAGCAAATTATTTCTAAATTCCAAGTAGTGTGCAGATCACTCTAGGGACACTTCCACACTTGGGTTCGGGCTATCATTTTTGGGTTTTGCTTAGCTTGCATAGCAAGCCCAAGTTCTATCATTTCAGCTCATTTTATGTACCCATTCTTAGTATATTAATAAAATGGCTCTGAATCTTTTGTTGCTGTCTATTGCTTTTTTATTTGGGTTGTGATTCCTTGTCTATTTTGTTGTTCCTTGTACATTGTTTTGGTATTACAGTTAATTTTTCCATTGGGAATATTACATAATAGTTCAAATATCCTGAGTTGTCAGTGATTTTAGTTTATGGTCTGTGTTATTTTCTAGGTCAATATCACTTCCAAATTGGCATAATCTACTATAATAACCTCCTATCTTCATCCTAGACTCCATTATTAGGCACTAGTCTACTAATCTCTTGAGTGAAGCATTTTGTGTAGGGAATCCTCCCATAGCCATTTGGTAGGAGTTGACCTTAAAGAGTGGGGACTAATGTCGAGGTTGCAATGGGCACCAATCCTATGTGTGCCATCTTAGCATCTTGTGAGGACATTGACGAGGCCACTAATTTGGGTGGTAACACGACCTTTCCACTTTAACAAAACTCAACCTTACCTTATGCGACTTCAGATATGAGGTCATGTACCTTGATGGGGCCACTTACCTTAGTCTATTATTATACTCCTTTTCAACTTGAAGAAACATGTGAGCATGATGTCACATGGGTGGAGCGGCTATAATATTTCATGAGTCATTATCACACATTATACCTTGTTGGGGGGTAGGTGGGAGGCGAGTGGGTATTTCACAAATTAAATCGAGCCACCTTCACTTACACACAAGAAACATATGATATTATGAGGGTTTGCCCTCAATCAACGAGTTTACTAAGCCCTAGTCAGCCATATAAATATTTTAAATGTTGGATGGGGTTGCCTAGCATCAACACATGAGCAGCCATTGGACAATTGTAGCATTAGACGTGTTGACCACTGGAGTGGCCCCTGATGATAATGAGAAGACTCCATGCTCAAGGATGAACCAGAGGACATATGTACCATCAGATACTTGCAATATAATACAAAAGCCTTTGGGGTAACTTGTGATGGTGTTCTTCTCCTTGCATATATGGTAAATTCTTGACTTTTTGTTATGCTTCTATTTATTTCCTCATGCTATTGTTTCCTTCATGCTTGTTTCAAGTTATGTTAGTATGCAACTATCTCATATTAGCATAAGAGTTACTTGATCGCTTTAGGATAAGAAATCTTCTATTTGATGTCAAATATATCTATAGGAGTTTTTTCCATTGCTTTTATTTAATTTCATGTGGATTTAATATGTTGTGGTGAAATTGTGTAGAAGGATCTGTCTTTGGTCAAGCTTTTCAAGTGTGAGGGGAAGATCTCGGAGGAGCCAACCCACTCTTGCAAATATTCAAAGAGAACCCGCATGTATTGATTTCCAAAGTCTAATCTATATTTTATTTTGTCTTGCAAAGGTTCTTTTAAGTTTCTCAAAGCTCTTATTTCTTGCATCAAAAAATCAAACTCAAATAATTTACTTTTCAAGTATTGCTCTTCATTTCTTTAATATCTGGCTATTTCAAAGAGCCAAGCTATGGCTAGTCAAAGAGGAGAACTTGCTCATACTCTTTGGCCTAGCCTCTTGTAGATTATTTTTGTAGTATTACTTTGTGTTTCTTGAGCTAACATTTGTGATTGTAGAGTTTCTCTAACTTGTTGTCTTGTAGCTACTTGCAGGTTTCATTTTCAAAAAATTACTTACAAGTTTGCATGCAGGACCTTGGGGCTTCAACTTCTAGATTATTTCCTTCCCTTTTTCATTTAACTCAAAGAGGCTTTGTCTTGCTTCTTCTTCCCCGAAAAATCTGCATTTTGTTGTGCTTTTGTAGGCCTCAAATTGCAGAAATTTTCAACAAGGAAAGATCTATGGCTCAAGCCAACATTGTGAAGACTTTCCTTGGATTTTAGAGAAAACTTCATAGTTTTCTCCTTCTTGTAATAACTAATAAAATTCTTGGTTTTGGGAGCATGGGTTTCACCCATTGGTATCCCTATCTCTCCACCTTTTTGGAGAGACTTTGTGGCTTGATCTTTGGTCTTTTTCACTTGCATGCACATCATTTAATTGGGGAATTAACACAATCATGCATTACACTCATTTTGCATGCACCTAAAACTAATTTGCTATAGATTTCTAGTCTTTTTACTTTCATAGTAGGTTCAAACTTTTGCATGCATCCACTTTTAGATTTGTCATGAATTTTGTTCCAAAACCAATCATGCTTCACCTTTAATTACATATTACATGCAATAAGTATTTGGGCAAATTTTCTCCATACAGTAGCATTCTACTTCATGACACGCAAATACATCTCAAGTTTGAAAGTTAATTTTCATTGTTGATTAATTTCCTTACATGCCCCAAGCAGATCACTAAAATTTTACCTCCAACATAAGTTGATTGAATAGACATTTTATGGACCCTCTACTCCTCTATTGACTCCTCACTGTGAGATCCATATCTTTGGACAAGGGTGAAGTCTGAGGATTGAAGAGTTGAATTGTAACCTTGCTTTAGAACTAATTGATAAATTAAACCAAGAGCATCTTTCATCACATTTACCTTACTTGCAAGTTCTAAATTTTTGCTTTCTTGATGATTTAGAGTCTCACATGCAACATCATTTCGTGTTTTCAAGAAGCATTTCCTTTCATCCAAATATTGTAATATCTTTTGCAACAAGTTTAATTTAATTTTCTTGTACTTGAAACAATGTCTACTTTAGCAAGCTCTCTTTCATGTTTAATAATCATCATGTTCGTGAATGGTTAATGAGTCTCACTTTCTTTTCAAGTACTCTTATTTCATGTTGCAAGGCTAATTGCATGTTGTTCTTGGTCTAACAATTGATTTTTTCTATCATCTCATTTACATTCTCATTAGATCACTAATTGTTTCCTTTTGAACAAGATAGTTTTACATTCTTGAATTCATAAGTTTGTTTATCTTGAAGTCATTTATAATATCATGTGCTAACATTTTCTTGTTTCAACTTTTTAGGATTACTTTTTCTTTCCATTTGAAAGCATTTTACTTCATTTAAGAAAATACATTTTCATTTCAAAGAGCAATATTTTCAAGGCACTGGTTTTCATATGCTTTATGCCTATTTAAATTATGTATTGATGGTTATTGCTCATATCATTTTTTTGTTTATAAATCTTAAGAATTAATCTATTTAACTCTAACAACCCTCCTAAAAACTCACATCTTTTAACATAGTTTTCCATTTAGGGACCACCCCCCATAGCTAACCTAGGAGATAGCTTAAACGAAGAGAGTCGGGATTAGTGTGACAACCCCTTCTCTGAGTTCCTTGCCACCAACCACACCTTGTGGGGTTAAAGGCTTTTCCCGCTAACTGTAGGTAGGTATAGGCGGCAAGGAGAGTTAATAGGACAGAAGGCTAACTCATGTGAGAGTGGAGATAATCTGGTGTTGTGTTGAAGATTCAAGTCAGTCGTGCTATACAGATTATTGCTACACAAACTAGCAAGCCTTGTAAAGAGGCAAAAGCTAGAGGGCACAACAACACCTGAGACAGAAGCCCACTATTACCACAACCTAAGTCCCCTACTCTTATCAAATTTTCACTAACGGGAGAATCCCAATAACCCTCACTTGTAATAGATATGTTTCTATGGTAGGTATGAAGTAAGGGAAGGTGGCTCATTCAATGGAATCATTTTTTTGGAATCATTTCAGCTCATTTTATGTACTCGTTCTCGGTATATTAATAAAATGGCTCAAAATCTTTTGCTGGTGTTTATTGCTTCTTATTTGGGTTGTGATTCCTTGTCTATTTTGTTGTTCCTTGTTGTTTTTTTTGAAGCTCATTCAATGGAAAAATTCAATAAATGTGAGAGCTTTGGGAGAAGCTTGTAACATTTTCCACAAAATACCTCTTGAAAGGAAGAATACACAAGACTTAGGGTTGCAATATTTAGAGATATATGAGCTTATCCAAGGTCAAGGTAGGCAAGAGAAAAGGCTATGAATGATATTTTTCAACAAGTATTAAAGCATAAATCTTGAAGAAATCCGCAAGTTGACGGATTAGCTTCTAGGGTTGCCACTTAGTGAGAAGGCTAGGGCATCAATTATATGGAGATTTGTAGCAACAAAACTTGTAGGTTGTTGACTTAATAGCAAAAATACGCAAGAGGTATTTATAATAATAATATTTTATTAAAAATGTATATGATAAGATATAATAAGATAAATGAAAGTTACAATGAGGCCCTGCTCATATACCTATGCAGGCGCCTTTTCACGAATAGGCATGTCTTTTAGACATGCCCTTTCACTAACCTAATGACTACTTAACATAATTACTATTTGATTAGTTAGTAATCATATTTATTCTATTTATCTTATTTTATACAAATTTTATTTGTTACATTGCCTCTTCCTTCAGAAGCTTTGTCCTCAAAGCTTAATTTCTGACAATTTCCTTCATCTTGTGCTTATCATGACTTAAGTAACTTGACGTCTCTCATCTTAACCCGACAACTTCCTTCACTTACCTTACGTTTTCTTTTTTTCTTTTTTTTAATAATATATATATATATATATAAATTTAAATTGAATAACATAAATATATATATATATATATATATATATATATATATATATATTATTATTAATTTAATTAATTAATATTAAATTAATTAATTAAATAAATTAATAAATATAACTTTGAATTTTGACAATATTTAAACGTCCACCGTTTAAATATTACGACTATATTAACCTTCGAAATGGTATAGCCCTTCAATACTATACTTCTTATACGTTGTTAATACCATGCCCTTCACCACAGCAAAATAGATCTCAATATGTGGGAAACATAACGAATGAAATATTCTAATCTGTATGATACCATTTGGCCAAATATTGGTCTGCAAAGATGGCTTCTGAAGGCCGGAATCCGAGCGACGAGGACCAACAGTTAAACGAGGAACAAAATCAGGTGGTACCAGAGGATGACGAGGAGCAGAAGAAACAAAAACAATGGGTAAGAGACCAATCCTGCTCCTTTTTCTCCAACGTCTGCCGCAAATACAATGGCCAGAATGTATTTATCCCAGATTTCTAATGCGCACTCCAACAATGTGCAGGACAATATGAATTTCCTTCTTATATGTGGCGTCAGAAGACCCGACTTCTCGACTTCTCCAAAAAGATGCACCATCTTCTCCCAGGGATAGGCTTCCATTGGATCTGGCTTCGTTCGCCAGCAAAATTCTTCGATCAAATCAAACTCTTTGTCTAGATCACGACCAATATGCTGTGTTCTTTCAAAAATTTGTTCTTTGAAAGAATTCAAGACGATCCTGAACCAAATTTCTGCATTCTGCCCCCTGTCTAGCCACGTTGATAGGAATTTTTCCCGTCCGATGTCCATTCTGGCTCTCAAGAACACGTGAGCGGTCAGATGTAGAATCCGGGGTCCAGCGACGAACTGGTCTCCCAACAATTCCGAAAGGCTGAGAAAGTCATGTACTTCTATATCTACTTTCTGCAGAGCCTCCATGTACCCTTTTTCCTTTATACGGGGTTCACTAGAGTAACGCATCAATGCAAGAATCAATCTCCTTGGATTCAAATTATTTGCAACCATCCATGCCTCAACAGTCTCATAAGGATCTAGCATAATCAAATCTGGTGCAAACTTGTACTGCAATTCAGGAGAAACATTTGGTTTCTGTAACAACTCCAAATCCTTCCTTGCCTCTCCTTGCTGAATGTAATGATGTATAACAGTCTCATGCTGCTCCTTGAGACTAACAAAAAATACAAGTTCATCCACCCTTCCATAGTTGCCTAACAGTTTGACAGTTGTTGCTTCATTGTTGAAGCACATGGATTTCTCTTTACCATCCTCATATTTAATTTCTTTAGTGGTTGCATATAGACAACCCTCCTGCTTCATAGATACCTTCTCTATATCATCCCCATTTTTAAAGGCTTCGTTTTGGACTTGAAGAACATCCTTTTTGGCAACTGCTTTTTCCTCTACGTCTTCAACATCTTTATTTTCAGCATCATCTTCCTCATGATGGATTTCCATAAAATTCTTTTTAAAAAGTGTTGTAACTTTTGCACATGAATTTTCTAATCGCTGAAATGCTTCTTGAATTTTTTTGTTCTTCTCACTTTCTTCAGGATCTTCACATAATGGCACATTGTATGGTAAACAATGTTCATAGGCTCGTAAACTACATTCATAGGCTTGTAAGACGATGTTGTGCGACATGGCTCCAATACCATTGTAGCAACAAAACTTGTAGGTTGTTGACTTCAGAGCAAAAATACGTAAGAGGTATTTATAATAATAATATTTTATTAAAAATGTATATGATAAGATATAATAAGATGATTGAAAGTTACAATGAGGCCCTGCTTATATACCTATGCAGGTGCCTTTTCACGAATAGGCATGTCTTTTAGACATGCCCTTTCACTAACCTAATGACTACTTAACATAATTACTATTTGATTAGTTAGTAATCATATTTATTCTATTTATCTTATTTTATACAAATTTTATTTGTTACAAGATTCCACCATCAAAATTATTTAAAAACTTGAGGATGCCTAGAGGAGACACTAAGGAAGGATCCTATCCAAATGAAATTTAAAATCTCCTCCTCTATTGGAATTCGCACCAAGCCCTAGAGAGTCCTCCCTATCCTTGAAGAGACTAACAAAAGGGTGAAAGGAAGTATGATTTTCGAGTCAGATGTGATCACCAAGGATCCAACACCCAGTGCCTTACTATTCGAATTCGAAGAGTTGGAGTCAAGGATAAACTAAGATATGGAAACTCACTCTTCAAGGAGGCCTAAAGAAGTAGCTTCGCTATTTATGGAGGCAGCTACACGACTACTTTAGAATTTTCACTTCGACGACACTTGTTATGGAGTTTCAAGGATGAAAATGCAAATCAATCCTTTAGGAACATCCATTCATTCATTATTCGAGTAACACATGCAAAACTTTCAATAGTTTCAATGCTTTAAACAATTTTTCATCAATTAGGGCACATTAGTAACCATAAGAAAATATCCTATGCATTGACAATCACTAAATCAGAAATATAGCATTAAATAGCACTTACAAGACAATGAAGAATATATCCATCCAAAAAAATGCCAAAGAGAAGCTCCAAGCAAGATAGCGAAATTATCCAAACATCAAAGTTCATCAATAACATACAAATTCATCCTCCAATCGCAGGTCTGAAATTCTCGGGAGAGAGATCGAAGATACAAGTGATGATGTTTGAGATGAGAGTAGCTCTCATCTATTTATAGTATATACATGTGAGAGTTCAAAAATTAAAAGACAAAGCCCCTTCTAGGCCTAATGTCTTAAGTAACCCACCCATGGTTACAATCCAACCATGATAACTCAAAAAATAAATCAAATAAGCCTTCCTAAGCCCATGCAAGGCTGACGTGTAGGCCTAGAAGGGCACCGTCGAGGCCTCATGTGCTAAGGATGAGAGTGAAGACCTCAAAAATGATGAATGAGAGGGGGATGCCCTCCAAATGCTGCATAGCATCTCCAAACCCCTATTTGGGCTCTATGGGCTCCAAATGGGTCTCATGGGTCTCCAAGTGGCTCATAATCAAGTCGATGCTCTATCAATGAGGGCTAGAAGATGACACATGCCCTTCCATGTCTCCCTAGGAAAGACATAACCTCCTATGGGCCCTAGATCAACTGCCAAGTGTCGGATGCAATTTGTAGCCAGCTAGGCAACATGGTCCAAGTGAATCATCATCTCTGAATAACTGAAGCATGAACAGGCAAGTGGTGGTGCTAAACAAGCCCATGATCTAGTAATCAATGCTCTGCATGGGTGGAGGCCCATGGCTCTCAATGCTCACCCTACAAGTGCCATTGTGATCCTCTGGAGGGCTTGGATCCCATATAGAGAGGCGAAGTCCAAGATGAAAACCCACCTGCAATCCTCTATAAGATCCAATGTGTCTCCTCCCCTTCCAGTACAATGATTCATTAGTTCAATTGCTTATATAAGCTTGCTAACCAAGGGTAGAAGTGGACACTTCATAGTGGCTTTCCCTTCCACATTTGCGCTTTGAACATGTATTAGTAATTACTTTCCTGGGCAGGAGGGGTTAATGAAGAACCCTATTAGGTGGTTTCAACCTCCAAGGGAGTGATAGCTCCATGCTACATCCATCAAATGGCAGGTGTCATGTGAAATAGTGGTGGAACGAAGTGGGGGCAAAAGGGGAAGCTCCATGCTACATGCCATAGTGAAAGGGTAGCTATGATGGAGGCCCACACCTTGGGTGTATGAATGCAAGGTGGGAGAAATCGTGGTACATGAGTTACCCCTACCTTTGTTTTTCCGCCCTTCTTCTTTTTCCTTTTGCTTTCTATTGATTTTTCTTCATTTTACTGCTCGGGGCTCAAAGGGATGGGAGCACGATGAGAGTAATATGTAGCAGCGATTACCCCCTTAAGGTAGGGCAGTTCATCACCCATCAAGGGTTGGGACCTTCATGAATTCCTTAATGATGCAAGGGGCACTCATAGGGGCCCTAGGAACCAGGGTAATGGTCGTAATAATAAGGGGTAGAGCTCATGTTTGATTTTTTTCCATGTGCTAAATTTTATTGTCTCGACCATATTTTTCATTTTGTGGTACATTTCCTGTTGTATGTGGCCATATTATGCTTTTATCTTTCTTTTTAGCTACATCAACCTCTGGGTCATCATTCCAGGCTCGACCTAAGGCGTGGACAAGAGAAGGGGGATGCTAACACCTTGTGGACCCAATGGACAAACGTGGACCCGGATGGAGAAAATGTGAAAATGGCTCGTAAGGAGCAGAGGGGAGTGAGATATATGGTGTTAGGAAGCGGAACCAGACAACCAAAATCAGGGTTTCCCATGTATTGCCACTCCTAATGCTAGTAGCCAATAGAAGAGATCCCACGGAACTAGGATACAAGATTAACCCGCCAATTGAGGTATGGGAATGAGTATAGTCAAAGCCCTTTCCTTCCTCCAAGTTCCCCCAGTAATCCATATCCAGTTGTGCCCAAGAAAAGCAAGCATAAACACCCAATTACATAACGAAAAATCATACCTTCATGATTGGATGGCCCACCTTCAAACATACAATCATAACACTTGAGCGACGTACACAATGGCTAGCTCAAGTGGCGGAGAATGGTAGCACATCAAGCTATCAAGTGGATGCAAGGGGCTGTTGGCTGCCAGCTCAAGACAAATATAGGAGAAAAATTATCCTATAAGGGTCAGCCACAAGTGGTGGGTAACACAACTCACAAACAATAACGGCATATTGATGTGGTCGTTGTATCATTCATGAATTGTGTAATATTCCTTTTTTTTGGTGTCACCTATGACAGGGCTATGATGGACTTCCAGAGTTAGGAGCAGACAGGTCACAGGTACAGGTAGGTGTCATCAGCAGGCCCAGGGGCTTTTTGGAGGAGTTTTGAGGATTTTCTATGTGGTCGGGTGGCATTCGCTTGATGTATTCCATCATCCGAGCAGCTTGCCTTTCGTTCCGGTGCATTCTGACAACTTTCAGAAAATTAAGTTATTTTTGGGCTTAACTCAGATAATTACGCTCAAGGTGGCATTCCGGGAGGAATACGTGATAGAACACCTTAGTGTAATAGCTCATTGGAACCGGGACGAGGATACCTACATGATGGGACAGTTGGACAAGAGTTTCAGTGACCGAAGGAGACATGGTAGTTGATTTACTCTTTTCTATATTACAAAAGGAATATTTTAATAAGAGGGAAAAGTGCTCCATGAATAAAATAATAATAAAATAAGGCTCTAGAAGGTTCCAAGAGATCTATAAAAGAAACAGAGGAGGCCATTGAGGGATATCTTTGGATTAGATCATTTTCTTATGTGAGAGGTTTGAGACGTGGTTCTCTACTTCAGCCGTAGCCCTAGGATGGAAACCCTCGGTGATTTGTGAATGTTGGACGGAAACCCAACTCTCTTTGAGGAGACTTCATTCAAAAGTTTCGCAGAGCTTCAGAGATATCGAAGTGAGGATCATTCAAATCTTCAACGGGTGCTTCAATGAATTTAATGGTAGCTGTTGTCGGAGAGAGAGTGCAGCAGTTCAGTTTTGGAGGTCAACGCAGTATAGCAGTGCAGCGGATTTTCTTGAGGCCGGTTATATTTCAGTTATCTTAGCTATCTACCTCATTTAAGCATGTAACCCCAGTATATTATAATAAAAGTTGAGTTATTTCCTGCATTATGGTATTATGGATTTGCATGTACTTGTATGTTTATTTTACATGGCAATCTTTTGTTAAAAATGCATGTGATTTTATGGCATAATTTGGGGTTTAAATTAATTTATGCAAATTTAGGAAAATATCCCATTTAGGGATATTACAATGGTATCAGAGCAAAATCTTGCCTCAGCCTGCGGGTTTCTCAATTGCAGTGATTATTATTGGAGAGTTCTCTGGAGAGGTCAAAACTCGATTCATGCAACAAAATAAGATAAAAATTGCTAAAAAGGGCTCGACAAATCTTTCCTAGTAAATGTACTACAAAACTTCTTATCAAATTGTTGCAGACATAATAGTGATTCGATAAATTTGACGTGGGAAAATAGGGCGTATCATAAAGTTTATCAGAATCGATAAAATCGCAAAGGCCAATCTGCATGAATATTCGAGAGGATGAGGTCATTCTCAAGGGCTGAAAATTGACCCCCAAGACTATGCCGATGTGTTTTGAAGAACACTTGAAACCCGAGAGTAATTTCCTCAAGTCCTAGTAGTTGTTTGTCTAATGATTTTATTGCAGAAATCGTATACAAATTCAAGGTGTGATCAGTGTGGCCAAAACTAAAGCCAAAACTTTTCTGAAATTTTGGAGGCTGTAAGCGAGAGTTTCGAGCCATGAGGCTTGGCGTGTAGAGATTGAAGGACCGTTAAACATTTCAAAGGGGCCAAGAACTCAATTTATAGGTGGACGTAGTCTAAGGATCACGCAGGGTAACAAAGGCCTTTCGCGTTTGGTGTTAAGCTTCAGAAGACGTGCAACTGAGCATGAATCGAGCATAGCCGAAATTTGGTGGGCGAAGACTTCTTTGTGATTTCGGGACAGCTAATTCATGGTCGCAGGAGGGTGGCCGAGTCGTATCCCATGGTTGTGTATCGAGTAGGGTAAGCCAGCGTTAAACTTTGTGAAGTATCGATGTTCGAGAAGGCCGAAGAGAGGGCACGCACACCACACAACGAACAACGTAATTCTGCTGATTAGTTGACCGGAGGGTGAAACTCCGTGGGTCTGGATAACGTTTAGATGTCGTATTTCTGGGCATTAGAGGCCAAAGTCGAGGGCATCATTTCATTGTTGGTCGAGTTCTATGGATTACAACATTTCGTGTGGCTGAGGCACCACCTACAACAGTCATGTAAGGGACTAAAACACTCACGAATCAAAGCTGAAATACTGGCTGAGTTTCACTGTCTTTTATAGTGGCTGAATGCTTTCGTTTGATGAGTTTGAGTTGCTGATGTAGAGGAGGGTGAGCCCTTCGTTTTTTGTGTTTATTTGGGTTGCCAAAGATAGTTGTTTGTTTGACTGAAGATAAGTTGGGAAGGTAGACATTTTTGGAAAGAATCAGCGTCATTCTCTTGCTGGAACAAACCCAGGCAGATATATCAACATTGTTAGAGGAAGGGACACAACAACAAAGGCACGAGCTTGTGTGCAGCGATGTCTAGCATCTCCAGTCCTGTGTGGACCAATTTCACAATGAGTTAATTGGGTCCAGTTGATGTGCCTCTTGCTGGACGGGCTACCCACCAAGGAGAAGAATGGTCGAATCCCTGGTAAAGTGGACCTGATATCATAACAAAACTTACTGCTGAAGTTGCCATCAAAAAAAAAAGGAAAACAAGTGTTGAGGTTCATACTGCCGGAAAATAATATCGGTGTGTGTTATACATGCTTCCAAACAGTTAAGGCTGAATCTATTATATTGCAGGGTCAATGGCCAAGAATTCCTGTAGTGGGAGTCTGAATTATACATATTTTGTTGCTGGCCATAATCTGTGCACTCAGGAATTGAAGGACGTGTTTCATAAGGGGCAGAGATATACCAGATTTTCTGAACAATTGTATGTCTGGGATAGCGTGAAGTCATCAAATATTCTCCATTAATGCACTTGCTCACATTCCAGAGCCACATTGGGATGCTCAATGAAACCAGGTTCCACTATTATCCACCTTTTTATTTGATTACCCATATATAACAATCAATAGTCAAATTACTTCTGAATGCAATTCTTTTTAGTAGCTAGCCTGAAGTTTTGTTACAAGTGTGTCATTATAGAAGCAAAAACAAAATCTACATATACAACAGCTGTCATGAAACTGTTTGTCAAACTAGTTCACTAAGAAATTAACAAACTCAGAAAAACAGTGACCACATCATTAGTTGAACCATGGAAGAACTCCTAAACAAATTGAAAATATTAAACAATGCAGAAGTTAGTTCCTTGAAACAGAACAACAGGCCCTTCTCCAAGAAGGTACATAATTTCCTCCAACAAAAGCACTCGAGAAATTTACAAAAGGAGAGAGAAGTGGAAAAATGGCTTTATGCACTGGGGATGGACTTAAAGAGTGAAAGATCAGAAAATGACTTTTCCATGTTGGAGAAACTGGAATCCTGCCTTTCAAAGATAGAGCAATCTGATTGGAGTTTAAATTGGGCTTTGAAGCCATCTATGTTTGCATTGGTACAAGCCAGATTCTTGGAAGATCCCAGTGAGAAAGTCAAGCTTGTAGCTACCTCTTGTTTCAGTGATATTCTGAGGATAGTAGCACCCTTTCCTCCCTACAATGATGATGTTATGAAGAGAATTTTTAGACTGATAGTAGAGACTTTTCAGGACTTGGACAACAGTGCAGGCTCTACGTTTGGGAGGAAGCTTAAGGTTTTAGAAGTCATGGCCATGACCCAGACTTATGATATCATGTTTGACCTTGAGTGTGATGGCTTGATTCTGCAGATGTTCCAATGCTTCTTCAGCATTAGGAGACATCATTCTGACACAGTCATACAACACATGCAATCCATCTTGTCGTCATGTATGGGAGTCTGTGAGGCCATTTGCTGGGAGTTGCAAACTAGGTTGCTGAGCATTTGGAGGAGAGAGAAGTTGGTCTCACCTACTACTTATGAGCTAGCCCAAGGGCTAGTTGAGCAGAACATTAAACTTTTCAGAAGACAATTGACCAGGGAGGAGCTTCTCCAGTTTGGTGGATCAGGCAGCAAAAATGAGCTGAGGAGGAAGGGACTTTGCTTCATTTGCAAAGAACCTTGGGGGCCTGATCACTCATGCTTGAGTGATGTAGATGATGTGGCGGAGGCAGAACAGAAAGGCATTCCTTCTGTATTCCAGGATGAGGACTCTTCTTCAGGTGAGTCCACGGGATCATGTGAGGATGCTTCTGGGGAGAGAGAGCAGTCATGTGGAGATGATGACAGTAGGCCGAAGTTGTATTCCAGTATGCAGGGTGGGCAGTCAAGGGACCCTACGAGAGATACTCAAGGTGATGAGTCACTTGTGACGATTCAGCCGGAGCAGCATATGATGGAGCAGGAGTCAACAGAGGAGGGTACTATGCACATCATGCATGATAGTCCTTTGGGGGAGAGCCAAATGGAGGCTCACATTGAGTCTATGATGGATATGCGGCTAACCTTGGGGTTAGCCATTGAGGAGGAGCAATCAGATGCACAGACATTGAGTACGGTGACAGCAGTTGCAGATCCATATCCTCTGGAGATGTTGGAGGTTGATGGGATAGTTCTACAGGGGGCTAGTAGACAGCAAGAGCATGACTTTCCTGATCAAGAGTGGGAGGAGCAGTTGGAGATGGTGGAGCATCCATCTTTGGGCCGACACATTGATGAGGTACAAATAGATGCACATGCAGTCAACGGAGCCGCAATACTCTCAGGGAGTAGCACTCTCCAAGAGTACATCGATGGGGCTTGCAGCATATCTTGCCCACTTTGGACCATTATAGAGAGAGGGGCCTTCTTCTGCAGGTAGATCTCGTTGGCAGATAGGGCAGTGCAGCGTGAGTTGATTACGAGTTGGCGACAACACTCCAGGCGTGTTCCATATGCAGTTGTCGCTACACTGGATTCTTCTTCTAGGATAGATTGGTGGGAGATCATGAGTTGGTACCCTCTTGATGGTACGATCTTCTTCGTAGGGAGCACAGCGGAGCTAGGGCCCTTAGACATGGCAGATGATACAGATTCCAGTTGGCAGTGGGGCACAGAGCGACATTTCTTCAGCATTCCATTCTGGTTTCAGGAGAGCAGGATCAGCAATGGATTGAGTTAGGGGTTGGATTGGAGAGAGGTGATGAGTTGGTATGCAGTTGGTAAGACAGCTTACACAGTCATATCTACAACACGGCAGGAGTCGTGGTATTCAACTCATAGAGCAACAGTTATAGCCAGAGGCAGTGCGCAATCTGAGTCGTGGGATTTGGGCGATGATTGGCCATGGTGGCATTGGGATCCGAGAGGATTGTTTGATGACAGGTATTGTGAGAGATCAGTTTGGGATCCCGGCATTGAGGGGTCTATTCCAGGTGGGTTGACACAGGTGCATAGCAGCACCCAAGGGTTTGTATGGGATTCAGGCATTGGGTCTCAGTTGCATTGGGCCAATAGGGTGGCCCACATATTTGGATTGCTTGAGGTCAAGCAATCTTGGGGCGGAAGGTCTGTAATATTCCTTTTTTTTGGTGTCACCTATGACAGGGCTAGCATGGACTTCCAGAGTTAGGAGCAGATAGGTCACAAGTACAAGCAGGGGACATCAACGGGCCCAGGGGCTTTTTGGAGGAGATTTGAGGAGTTTCTATGTGGTCAGGTGGCATTCTCTTGAAGTATTCCATCATCCGAGTAGCTTGCCTTTCGTTTCAGTGCATTCTGATAACTTTCGGAAAATTGAGTTATTTTTGGGCGTAACTCAGTTAATTACGCTCAAGGTGGCATTCCTGGAGGAATACATGATAGAACATCTTAGTGTAATAGCTCATTGGAATCGAGACGAGGATACCTACATGATGAGACAGTTGGACAAAAGTTTCACTGACCGGAGGAGACGTGGTAGCCGATTTACTCTTTTCTGTATTAAAAATGAATATTTTAATAAGAGGGAAAAGTGCTCGATGAATAAAATAATAATAAAATAAGGCTCTAGAAAGCTCCAAGAGATCTATAAAAGAAAGGGAGGAGGCCATTGAGGGATATCTTTGGATTAGATCATTTTCTTATGTGAGAGGTTTGAGACATGGTTCTCTACTTCAGCCGTAGCCCGAAGACGGAAACCCTCGGGTAATTTGTGAGTGTTGGACGGAAACCCAACTCTCTTTGAGGAGACTTCATTCAGAAGTTTCGCAGAGCTTCAGAGATATTGGAGTGAGAATCATTCAGATCTTCAACAGATGCTTCAATGCATTCAGTGGTAGCTGTTGTCGGAGGGAGAGTGCAGCAGTTCGGTTTTGAAGGCCAGCGCAGTACAGCAGTGCAGCAAATTTTCTTGAGGTTGGTTATATTTCAGTTATCTCAGCTATCTCACTCATTTCAGCATGTAACCCTAGTATATTATAATAAAAGTTGAGTTATTTCTTGCATTATGGTATTATGGATTTTCATATACTTGTATGTTTATTTTACATGGCAATCTTCTGTTAAAAATTCATGTGATTTTACGGCATAATTTGGGGTTTAAATTAATTTATGCAAATTTAGGAAAATATCCCATTTGGGGATATTACAAATTGGAACATGGAGGAGATGGTTTTTATATTATTTTAATATTGGATAGGGGTCGCTTCCATAATGTACATATGGAGTGCATGCCCTCAAGGTCTGGGATGTTGTGGACCACCTAACAAAAACAACAAGAACTCAAGAGAAAGCAACCATCCATCAGAGACTAAGATCATGAATGCATCTAAGTGGAACAAACTTGAGTGTTAAGGGAATGTTAATACTTCAAACAAGGATCACCTTTCGATATTTAACTAGACCAAGTCTTGTAAAGGTGTTCCCTTCCTTGGTAGAGGTAGTTAATGGTCAACCCTATTAGGTGCTTCCAGCCCTCAAGGGGAAGTGACAGTTCCAAGGTCAACCCCTCAATCAATAGGTGTTAGTGTAATATACGAAAATGAAAGAGAAAGTCTTCATGGCCAAGTGCCATGGTCAAGGGGACCAGCTGATGGGGTGTCCACATCCAGAGTGCATGAATGTAAAGGAAGGAGCAATCGTGGATGCATGAGTTACCATGCTGAGCCTAATTTTTCCACCCCTCTTGTGCACCTTTTACTTCTTCTTGATAATGCTTTGTATTACCGCATATAGCTCAAGGATTAGAGCTTGCCCTTTATGATGTAGCATTTTTTTTAGCCCTTAAGATGAGTCATTTCATTTCTCATCAATGTTGGCACAGGCAAGCGTTCCTTTTGATGTAAAAGAGCATTATGTGCTCAAGAACCAGGTGATGGCCAATGAGGAGGGTAGAGTTCATGTTATGTTTTTCCCATGTGATAACTTATGTCTCGACCATATTTTGCATTTTGATTTTCTTCTTTTTCTTTAATTGTGGCCATGATATGTGTTTCCATTATTTTAGTTATATCAACCTCCAAGGCAACAGTTTTCTAGCACTACTCAAGGAGTGTGGACATGTGCATGCCAAATCCCAATGAATCAATGACAAACTAGATCGAAAGAACAAATGTGGTATACGAGGCTTATAATGTGGCATGGAATGTGTTAAGTATGGTGTAGGGGATAATGAACTGTTAGTTTTTGTAGCATCGGATGTGTTCTAGTCACGAAACTTGGTGGAGAGGCTAGAATACATGAGATCTCCATAAGACATAAATCGTTTCTGGAAATTCCACCTACAAATGACTTAATTAGATTGTTAACCTATTTTTAATGTTTCCTAAGTCTAAGAAAATTGATTAATTAATCAAAATTACTTAAGTCAAGGTGAGAATTCTCTAGAAACTCACATGGATCGACTCTAATGTGATCTTGGCCCTTGATTAAGTTTTAATCTTGGTCGTTAGTACTCCAACAAAGAATTATAAGAAGAAGTCGATGGGCACTTGGAGAAAACACCAGAGACACTTGAGAAGTTCGATTTCCTTGGCAAATCATTTTCCAGAGAGCAACAGAAGTTGTTGAAAGCAAGAGATCGAAGCAGAGACAGTGAGGGGTAGAGACAGTGATTCAGATGAAGTTTTCCAGATCCGGAGAGGCAGTAGCAAGTGACAGAATTGATCCACGCAGAAGTAGCGCAAAGACTGCACAGTAGCTGAAGCAGAGCAGCTCGATTTAACTGGGGAGGAATTCGATTCAGCTTCCAAAGACCGGGAAAGTGTTGTAGAGGGTCGGAGAGTCACTTCCAACAATAGAGATAGGCAAGACGGCTTGCTCAGACGTTGATATAAGGGACATGTGTGACAGACAATGCAACGACTGCGCAGAGGCCTACGCAAGGGTTTGGACAGCTAGTTTTTTCTGGAGGAGTCGGTGTCGGAATTGCTTGTGGTGTGAGAATTTCTTCTCTCTAATTATTTTTGTCACATACTTGTTGTTTGGAACTTTGCATTGCCAGCTCGGCATCCATATATTGTACTCATATTTCACTGTTGCATAATAATAAAACCCTCAGTTGCTGCACCGGTTTTCCCAAGTTGGGTTTTTCCAATGGCATTTGTCCAAAAATAATTGTGTAAATTTTATGTGTGCTAGATTTTCTCAATTTCCAGCGCTATTATTTCCACAATTATTTGTGAAAATCACAGTGTGAATTATTTGATATTTTCGTAGTAGACAATAGATAAATTGTTAAATAAGTTAACAATTAGAAAAATAATTTCCAGTCGCTGTGATAGATGAAATTTTCACATGGTAGATCAGTCAGGAAGCTCAAAAGCGAAGAAGGGAATTTCATTGTTCAGAGGGAGCAATAGGCCGAAATTCTCAGAGGCAACACAGTACCCAGCCAGGCAGGCCGAATTACTGGCGCAAGGGTTCGATTTTCAATTGCAGGTTAGCAAAAAAGTCGAGTTGCCTGGGATAGTAATCCAGTAGTCAAAGGGAGTAGTAGCAGCTCATATTTTCGCTGAGCGGGTTTCTGGTTGGACGAAGATGGTTTTGCCGCCGCAAAATTAGTGTCGAGTGGAAGAGAAATTTCACACAAGGAAATTTCTCTCAGAGGGTTTCTAAGCCAAGAAATCTGATTTTCCCAATTGAAAGTGGCAGTAGCAGCTCTTAGAACTGCGCATTCCAGGAGGGAGTGCGAGTAGCAGAGCAACAACCTAGTAGAGGAAGGAGTTTCCAGATCAAATCAAAGATGGCCACAATATGGCTCAGAGACCAAGATAGATTCGAGGGAGCCTCCATGTCATCTGGAAGGAAAGGATGTTACTCCTAGATTAATATTGTCTAAAGACCTATGCAGAGAGTCTGGTAGCAATTCCCTAGGATGTTGATCAATAGAAGGATAACAAGAAGGAAATGGTGAAGGCAAAGAGGATGGTTCTGGATAGTGTCTAAGATCATCTAGTTTCACATGTGGCAAACAAAGGGATGGCCAAGGAGATGTGAGATGCCTTGTCTAAGTTGTTTCAGAGTTCTTCCGAGCAACGGAAGATGTACCTTCGAGAGAAGCTGAGGAGTACCAGGATGCAGAAGGGCAAGAACATAAACGCATTTCTCACTCGGATTTAGGAGGATTGGCTGGCATTTGTCTAGAGTATCTTAGGAAGAGATACCTTGCCAAGGTGGGACAGGATGTGGTTTGATCTGTAGCAAGAGGAATTGAGATGTGATCAGATCTGCAGCAGGAGGAATTGAGGCGAGCTGCGTTAAAGAGTACCATCAATGGCAGCAACAGCAAGGGCGTGAAGAGTGAGGAGGAGAATGTGGCCCTAGCATCTAAGGGTCCCATTCAGGCACAAGGGGAGAAAAAAGAGAAGAAGAAGGATAAGCAAGAGAAGCACGACCAGTAGGCAGTGTCAGCTGAGATTGACAAGATGTCCTCTAAGGTGTTGGAAGACTTCGCGATGTTGGCAGCCATACCTCCGGGAATGAGGTTGCGTGACTTGGATTTGTAGCCCCAAAGAGCTACAGGTTTGGGCAAGGTCCATTGAGGAGTCCACCTCATGGATCATCACTTGGCTACGAGGGCCCACAGTATTTAGGAGCAAGATGGATCAGTGACAGTTGATGCAGTCAATACCAGAGTGATAGTTCAGACTAGTAGCATTCAGATGTTGAGGAGCATAGTGCAGCGTTAACAGTAGAGCAGGTGGCTCAATGCAGAGTTGGCAGCAACGCAGATTCTTCAGTGAAAGTGCAGAGGCTAGTAGCAGTCAAGACTCGATAGACAGATGCATCATATTAAACACAGTTGATTTAGTATTTTGTATGCTTCTCAGTTGCAGTTGTTGCAATTGCAACAACAACAGATGAGAGGGAGTTGCAACGTTGCCATCAGTTCAGCAGGGTCAGTAGCAGCACTGACGCAGCATCATAGTTGTGCAGTGGTTGGTGGGCAGTAGCAGCCAGACATCAGCAGCATGACAGGAGATGATACAGAGACGAAGTGTTGTGGTAGGGTGTGCAGCACTAGAACAGAGTCCTCGCTAAGAGAGAGTGTTAATTTTTGTAGCATCGGATGTGTTCTAGTCACGAAACTTGGTGGAGAGCCTAGAATACATGAGATCTCCATAACCCAAAAATCGTTTCTAGAAATTCCACCTAGAGATGACTTAATTTGCTTATTAACTTATTTTTTAATGTTTCCTAAGTCTAAACTTAGGAAAATTGATTAATTTATCAGAATTAATTAAGTCAAGGTGAATTCTCTAGAAACTCACATGGATCAACTCTGATATGATCTTGACCTTTTATTAAGTTTTAATCTTGGTCGTTGGTGCTCCAACACAGGATTATAAGAAGAAGTCAATGGGCACTTAGAGAAAATGCCAGAGGCACTTGAGAAGTTCGATTTCCTTGGCAGATCGTTTTCCAGAGAGCAGCAGTAGTTGTTGGAAAGCCAGAGATCGAAGCAGAGGCAGTGTGTTATGTACAACTTATTAATTATTATTAAATGTAATTGTCTTAAGTTGTCTTAGGTTTATTTAAGCAAAAGGGCATGATCAAAGATCACACCCCTTCACCAAGGGACACAATAAGGCTATATTTAAAGCCTTGGTCACTCCCAATTGTAACCATCTCATCTTTTTATCAATAATAAATATACATATTCCAGTTTATCTGACTTTTTACACTCCATTGGTATCAGAGCGGCCGATCCTCTGCCTGCAAATGCACAATTTTTTTTTTTTCCTTCTCCGAGTTTGTGTTCCACTCCACTGTACCGTCGTCCCTGCAGTAGCTTCTCCAACAGCCTTTTGATCCACTACATTTTGCTGCCATCCACTACATACTCCCCCGCCATCATTCCTCGGACAGAGACACTCCTTTGATGTCCCTGTACGCCCTTGCTGTAATGATTCCCTTGTGCATATCTACCGCCTACCCGCTGCCACATCCGCATTGCGCGTTTATACTATGACCTCGAGCTGCTACGTCTAGCAAATCACTCCACCACCGGCACCCCACTAGCCTGTCCACTCCTCTAAAAAATTGCCACCACGTCAACCGTCCGCTGCTATACCATTGTGCCGTCAACTGTACGGGCTGCCGCTGTGCCGTCAACCATCTGCTAATGTGTCGTTGTGCCGTCAAACCATCCGGGCTCCATAACGTGGACTTAAAACATAACAATCGTGGCCCTACAGGAACAGGCGTGGTCAGCGGATTTAAAAGTCTATGTTGACAATTAATTTAATTCGTTAAGGAGACAAGTCATGGCATAATCAGAATAATCATAATCGTAAGTTATAAGATCTCCTTGTGTAATTTTCTTTTTTGAACGGACGGAATATTTTTTGAGTTATATATATATATATATATATATAAGTTATATAATAGTTATATAATAAAAGAAATAATAATAATAATAATTAGTATTATTTAAAAAAAGAAAAATTATTATTATTATTAAAAAAAAAAAAGGAAACTGGCAGATAAATATACACCACCTCAGACCTGCTTAATGTCTTCATCAATGTCGATGGCCGATTTCAACAAAAGGTTGATCGATCTTGAGAGTAAGATCAATAATAATTCTGATGAATTCACTAAAAGATTAATCGATCTTGAGGATAAGGTTACAGGACATTCCGATGACATCAAAAAACTTCAAGACATGACAAATCGGATAGAAAGACAAATTTGGCAAAACCATAGCGAGTCCATAGACAATCATAACAAAGCAATGCTGAAGCTAACCGCCATTTGCGACAAGATAAATCCGACGCAAGAACAAATATTCCCGAATATTGGACATAATCAACAGAACAATTCAGCCGATTCAGGGAATTCAGAAGATCATCATGAAAAAACCAACTCTCACAAAACATCATCCCCACACCATCAAGAAGATAGTAATGTGAATTTTCAAAATAAGCAGCTTTGGAATGCATTCAACAATCAAAATCCTTTTTTCGCTCCACCGTTAGCAGAATATCAACGAAGAGCAAAAATCGAGCTACCTAAGTTCGATGGTAACGAAAAAGGTAGTGTTGCATGGCTGAATAAAGTCGAAGAATATTTTGACATTTACGACATTGACAGTGATGACGAAAAAATTAAGCACGCCTCCATGAAAATGGAAGGACAAGCATATAATTGGTATATGTGGTGGAAAAAGACGACCCTTGCTATTGGTTGGAGGAAATTTAAGGATGCGTTCTTTAAAAGATTCCAAGGTATCAAGGAAGAAGAGTTCTTCTCAACATTCATCAAATTGCGTCAAAAAGGAGATGTGGATGAGTAGACTCGAGAATGGGAGACCTTAGCAACACGAGTACCTAGATTGTCAAAATCTCGTCTAGTCCAGTCTTTCATTTCGGGACTTAAAACCCATATAAAAGTAGAGCTCGAGCTCCACGACATTACAACGATGGAACTAGCAAGACAGAAAGCAAAAGTTGTTGAAAGAAATACAAAAAGTTATTTTGGTCAAAGCCGGAAAGGGTATATTTGAGATGAAGATTTCCTCAATCTGAAAATATAGATAACACAAAATGTGTCCCACCCCATCTTCGTGAAGGAGAAAAATCTAACATGGAAATACAAAGGATGAGAGAGGGCAAGTGCAAACATTGCGGCGAAAAGTGGGACCCTAAGCATAGGTGCGCTAAAGGAAAAGAAACAAAGAATCTATATAACTGTGAAGCAACTAATGACTCTAACAATGATGAATCAGATGTAGACACCCTAGAGTTCTCTCCAGAACTAGATGATGAAAGCATTCTGCAGGTGTCATTATCAGCTATGATAGGTATATCACAACCTCAGACACTAAAACTAAAAGGACATATTAAGAAGAACAACGTAATGATTCTCCTCGACACCGGCAGTACCCACAATTTTTTAGATTCAACCATGGCCAAAAGACTCAACATATTTACGTTTCCCATGCCCAATATGAAGGTAATGGTGGCCGATGGTAAGAAGATTGAGAAGGTAGGGAAATGCCATAAGGTCAAATTGAAAATTCAAGACTTTAATCTAGAATCTCCCTTCTACACCGTACCATTAAGAGGAGTAGATGTGCTCTTAGGAATCCAATGGCTACAAACCTTAGGTACTTATTCTACCAACCATCAAAAGCAATTTATAAGCTTTAAGTGGGAAGGACAAAAGCACAAGTTATATGGATTCCAAGCACCAGAAAATCAAATCGTGTCGTCATCCCAGATGATGAAAATGATTCGAAAAGGAGTGCCAGCCTATATAGTACAATGTCATCAGTTAGAAATGTTATTTACAAAAATGTTCAGTGAAAGGTCACCAGTAGTACAAGGGCTAATTCAGAAGCAAGAAAAAGTATTCCAAGACCTACCCCTGAAAATGCCTCCTAATAGGGAAATTGAACATACAATAGAAGTCAAGCAGGATCAGACCCCGTCAGCATCAAGCCATATCGCTATCCGCATCACCAAAAGAATGAAATTGAGAAGATAATCCAAGATCTTTTAAAATGTGGGGTCATCTCAAAAAGCAAGAGCCCGCCTCTTGGGGAACCAAAGCATTTCATCAACAACATCCATCGTTACGTATGATTTGAGGACAAAGCATCTTTTGAGAGAGAGGCAATGTTATGTACAACTTATTAATTATTATTAAATGTAATTGTCTTAGGTTGTCTTAGGTTTATTTAAGCAAAAGGACATGATCAAAGATCATGCTCCTTCACCAAGGTACACCATAAGGCTATATTTAAAGCCTTGGTCACTCCCAATTGTAACCATCTCATCTTTTTATCAATAATAAATATACATATTCCAGTTTATCTGACTTTTTACACTCCACAGTGAGGGGCAGGAACAATGATCTGGAGGAAAATTTCCAGATCCGAAAAGACAGCAGCAAGTGACAAAAGTGATCCATGCGGAAGCAACGCAAGGACTGTGCAGTAGCTGAAGAATGGCAGTTCGATTTAGCTGGGGAGGAAGTCGATTTAGCTTCCAGAGGCCGGGAAAGTCTTCAAGAGGGCGGAGAGTCACTTCCAGCAGCAAAGACAGGCAAGACGGCTTTTTTAGAGGATGATCTAAGCCACATGTGTGAAAGGCAACGCAAGCACTGCGTAGAGGGCCTACGTAAGGGTTTGGACTACCAGTTTTTTCTGGAGGAGCCAGTGCCGAAATTGCTTACGGAGTGAGAATTTCTTCTCTCTAATTATTTTTGTCAAATACTTGTTGTTTGGATTGTCAGTTGGGCATCCATAAATTGTACTCAAATTTCACCGCTGCATAATAATAAAACCCTCAGTTGCTGCGTCTGTTTTCCCAAGTTGGGTTTTTCTGGGGATATTGTCCAAAAATAACTGTGTAAATTTTATGGGTGTGTGTGCTCAATTTTCTCAGTTTCCAACGCTATTATTTTCCACAATTTATTTGTGAAAATCACAATGTGAATTATTTGATATTTGTCGTGGGAGACAACAAATAAATTGTTAAATAAATTAACAATTAGAAAAATAATTTCCAATTGTTGTGATATATGAAATTTTCACATGAACATGTTATTTCAATGTGGGTTTTCCAAGTAGTGATCCTCCTATAACCCTAAGGCCTCAAGGTAGGTCCCACTGGACTAGGGCTAAATATTAACCACCCTGGTAAGGTGAGAGAATAGATTTACAATCAAGATCGGTCAATCTTCCAGACCATCCCTTTATCCATATTAATACCCAAAACAAACAAGTATAAGCACCTGATTGCAAAATGATAAAAGCAGTGTTTTAAAGGTCGACCGGTCTGGCTCGGAATCGACCGAGCTGACCGAGCTGACCCCATGGCCAGACCGGCTCGGTAGAGAAATCAGTCTGGGGACCGATTTGTGACCGATCTGGCCAAGCTGGTCACCGACTAAGCTGGCTCAGCCGCGCCCAAGTTAGACCGGCCGAGCCAGTCCAAGCCGGTCGCGAACCCCACTTTTGCCCAAAAACAGACTCCTAAACCAATTTTTGTTTGTTGTTAGAGTTTTGGTAAGGCCTCTAACCCCTCCCAATCCTATTAAAGCTACCCAACCCCTCTCATTTCCTCACAGTTATCTCCTTGCATTTGAGTGAGCATTTGTGAGGAATTTGTGATGAGTTGTGGAGTTGGATTTTGGAGCAACGTTGAGGAGTCTCTTGGGCAAGCTTTGGAGCAACGGTGAGGACCTTCTTGGGCAAGCTTTGGAGCAAGCATTAAGGAGTTGGTTTGTTGGAGCTGCAATGAGGAGGCTAGAGCCTAGAGGTATTTTTTTTCCCCTTCTAAAATCTGTCTTTGCTTGTTTTTTGTTTTGCAAATCTGAAAATGGAAAACAAAGATTTTTGTGAAAGAAATGAACATAGAATGAGCAGTTTTTCTTGTTTTCATTTTCAGATTTAAACCTTTCATTTCGAAGTCAAAAAATCAGTCCAAAATAGCCCCTCAAATGAAAGACGTTGCTTGGGCATATGCTGAAATGGTTGGTGATCAAATGCATTGCAAATTTTGTAAGAGAAAAATTAAAGGGGGTGGAGGGGGCATTCATAAGTTGAAACTACACATGGCTGGTATTAAAGGCCAAATTACTCCATGTGAAGCACCAATAGAAGAAATTGGGGAAATTAGGAAGGATTTGAGAGATTAATTTCAAAAGTTTGAGGAAGACAAAGCTAGGCAAAAAGAAATAGAGGTTGAAATTGGGAGGAAGAGGAATATAAAATACATAATGGCTACCAACCCCAATTTTGAATATGAGGGTTCTTCATCTATCCCTAGCACTGATGCATCAAACCCCTTTCCCTATGTTCCTCCCTCTTTGGAGTCTATTCAAAAAAAGGGTAAGGGTGCAATGAAAAATAAGGGTACTATCAAAAGTTTTTTCACACCCTCTTCTCCCTCTGAGAGTGCACATGGTCCTACAGCGACTAGAGGTCAAGTGCAGCCCACTTTAGATCAGCATTGGAAGAAAGAATTGAGAGAAAATGATTGTGATTACATTGCTAGATGGTAATATGATGTTGATATTCCCTTCGATGCTTCTCGTTCACCATATTATGAACCTATGTTTGATGCCATATATGTTGTTGGAAAGGGCTTCAAAGGCCCTACTATGCATGAGTTAAGAGGATCTTTTTTGCAAACAGAGATTGTATCCATTGATGAATATCTGAAAGAATTCAAAAACTCATGGGCACAAACAGGATGTACCATACTACCATCATGTCAGATGGATGGACTGATCAGAGGAACCATACCATCATAAGCTTTCTTGTCTTTTGCCCACAGGGAACCATGTTTCTAAGATCATTTGATGCATTTGATAAGGTGAAAGATGCACACTTGTTGTTTCAGCTTTTGGATGAGCTTGTTGAAGAGGTGGGGGTGGCAAATGTTGTTCAAATCATCACAGATAATGCCTCTAACTATGTTCTTGCAGGTAAATTGTTAGAAGAAAAACACAAAACCATCTTTTGGACCCCATGTGCTCCACATTGCATAGACCTCATGCTTGAGGATATTGGTAAAATAGATTAGATCAAGAACACTGTAGAGCATGGAAAAAGCATCACAAAATATATTTACAATCACTCATGGATTCTGAACCTGATGAGGAAACACACAGGGGGAAAGGATATTATTAGGCCTGCCATCACTAGATTTGCAACACATTTTTTGACATTGCAATCTATGCCTTCCCAACATAGAACTTGCAAAAGTTGTTTTCCAGTGATGAATGGAATGAATGTCTGTGGGATCGCAAATAGGATGGCAAAGATGTGAAAAAGAAAGTTAATGAAGAAATATTTTGGAAAAAGACAGTAGAGATTGTGAAGGTTGTTGAACCACTGGTTAAGGTATTGTGGTTGGTGGATGGGGATAGATGGGTTGTGGGCTTCATTTATGAGGTTATGGATCAAGCAAAGGAGCAAATAAAGGTAGTATACAAGGACAGAGTGGGTAAGTATGGGCCCATTTGGGAAATCATTGATCAAAGATGGAACAATCAACTCCATCGCCCTCTACATGCAGCTAGGTATTTTATGAACCCAAGGTATCATTATAAAGCTCAAGAAGCAGGACCTTTGACTGGGGAGGTTAGAGATGGATTGATTGACTGCATTGATCGCATGATCCCCAAGGAGAGCGACCAGTTGCTGATACAAAATCAAATCACTATGTTCAACAAAGCCATAGGTACCTTTAGCAAGAATCTTGCAAGGATTGCAAGGGAATCAGATGAGCCAGGTAAACAAAGAATTTCAATTTTCAAATCCATATTTTATTATTTTGTATAATTGTTTATAATTTCAAAGTTGGATATAATTTGTTGAGCTAACTGAAACTCATTACACAACTATGTTTTTTGCAGCACAATGGTGGGAGGCATTTGGAAGCCATTGTCCTCAATTGCAAAGGTTTGCAATCTGCATTTTGAGTCAAACTTGCAGTGCTTCTGGGTGTGAGGGCAATTGGATTGTCTTTGAGAGGATTTTCACAAAGAAGAGAAATCGTTTGGAGCAAAAACAGTTAAATGATCTAGTCTATGTCCAGTAAACCCTCCGACTGAGATGCAACCAATTGTTGAACAAAAGACCTGATTCAGATCCCCTTGCATTGGAGGATATTGATCCAACATTAGATTGGGTAGTGGAGACTTGTCCACCAGAGTTTGACTCTAATGAGGATATTGGTGTGGGGATGGACTTCGATTCACAAGTAGAGGCTCAGCGAAATGCAGATCCACTAGTAGCAGGCCCAGGCCCAAGTCCTCTAGTTGCAGCCGCAGGCACTTCCTCTAGTCAGACACGATGGAAGTGCATGGCTCGTCTATCTTAGGCTCAACATGCTACAGTTCCAGTTGAGGATGTTGATGAGGAGAAGAAGCGAGGGGTTTCACCCTTTGATTTAGAGTTTGAGCCAAAGGATATTGCCTTGTCAAATGTCTAGCAGTAGTGACTAGTCATGTTTTGTTGTAGAGACCATTTAGAGCCTCCTTGGTTATGTTTTTTGTTCTGATCTCCATATCATCATCATGTATGTACTGTGCACATTAGACAGTGCATTGGGTGCAATTTTGATATAATGGATATATCCATGAGCCTACTTTGATCATATGGTGTCTTTTGTCTATATTGTAATGCTTTTTGTTTGGAAACATGAATGAAAATCTTTAAAATTTTGTTTTTTTATAATAAAAAATAATACTTAATGTATTTTTTACAAAGACCGAGTCATTGAAACCGAACCGACCGAGTCAATACCGAGTCGGAGTCGACCTTCGATCGATTCCGAACCTGAGTCGGAGTTTTAAAACACTGGATAAAAGTACCTTTTGAATAGTAGCTCACCTTCATCCAAGTGTAAATTTCGGATGGTGAGAGGTTGTTGAGTTTTCTTGAGTGTTGGGGTAGCATCGTATGTGCTCTAGCTCCCAAAACTTATGGAGGGACTAGAGTACATGAGATCTCCAAGACCCAAAAAGGGACTTGGGAAATTCCATCCAATTTGGGAGATGATTAATTAATTAATATTTTTAATTGAGGACCCTAGATCTAACTTACGAAAATTAAAATATTAAAGGTAATTAATTTAAACATGTGATGGAAATGACTCAAGTCACATGGATCAAGCTTTCTTTTAATCTTAGCCATCGATTCAAGATTAGATCATGGTCATTGGTTTCCCAACGAGAAAGTATAAAGGAAAGGCTTGGGGTCAGTTGGAAAATACACACACGGAGGCAGAGCACTGAGACTAAGCTGAAATTCTAGGGTGGGTTTACTAAGAATTTTCAGAAGTGTTTCAGCTGCGGAGAGGGGTAGCATTGGCTAAGGGGATGATCTAATCCCAGTGCCAAGAATCAGCAAGAGGCAGAGAAGCAACAACCAGGAGCAGGGGCAGCAACAGCTACGTAGCGCAGAGAGCTTCAGTCGCTACGCAGACCCAAAAAAGGCAGCGCTGAGCAGCAGGAGGCCCTCCAGGGTTACGCAGAGGCCTTCTAGGGTAGCGTAGGGACTGCGTCACCCAATCTGGGGTTACGTAGCCCTCTCCAGGCCAGTGCAAAGGCACGCAGAAGCTAGCAAGGCTGACGTCGGGGCTTCAAGGGCAGCGCTGGGGTTTCTAGAGGCAGAATTTGGCTGATTCTTGTAAATCCCATTTGAGGGTGTGGATCAGTCAAAGTTTCAGTCTCCGGAACAACAGGTTAGCTACAGATCTATTTTTTTCTCTATTAACGAGTAAAGTGCCCAGATTTGTTGTATTCAGAAACTACTTAATAATGTAAACCTTCTAGCAGCCAGAAGACCAGTTTTCCCACATTGGATTTTTTCGAGGACAGTTGTCCAGCATATCTTGTGTGTTACTTTGTCTATGTGCATGTATCTTTGCTTAGATCTGAATCGGTGAAAGTCTGTTATGTGTTTACTTCGATATTACTCTAACTTCAGCATTAATAACTTGATTAAGTACGAGAAGTATAACCAGATTTAACAGTAGGGTTTCTGCATAAAATAATATTCAGAAATTTTCACAAGATGGCTGATGCAAATGGCGGAGGCACATGGCATAAGATCGTCACATAGTGGCTGTCAAGGGCTGCTGGCTGGCTATATGTCCGGTTGGCTGTCAAATTTACGAGAAAATTTTTCTCCTATGGGCTTACCCCTTTTGGTGGGTAACAAGTATCTTGCTGATTAAACATAAATAAAGGGCAATTATGTTAAGCGATTTAACGTCATAATTAAAGAAGATAAGGGCTGTTTTATTGCTGTTATAACAGCTGTGAAAGTGTGTTTTCAGATCTAATTTATGCATGAGAAGATTTCCATAGAGGGACGAGACTTATCAAGACTCTTTGATATATTTTGAATTTTCTCCTTGAATTGCCTAGAAGATTGGATTGGTATGAATTCAGATACTGCTCACTTTCTTCTGTTGTTTTATTCTATATTTTGTTACATCCCTAAGGCTGAAAATTCTCAGTGTTAAGATCTAGGAAACCTCTAGACGAAGAGGTGAAATTTCTGTTTTGCATTAAACCTTTAATTTATAGAAATTTTTGCATGCAGAAAGTCTAGTTCCAAATGGGTTCCCAATGTAACACACAATCACACTTGACCAGATATACATAATTCCATAAAAAAGAAATCCAAGCTGGAGGATTATCAATTTCGACAAACAAAATGTTAGTTTTCCACTTAGTGAAAATTGTTCTAGAGGCAATGCAAAAGATGTCCAAACACCCCCACCCTTAACCATCTTGTGATCCACCCAAACCAAGAAAAAAGAATCATCAACAATGTGATCATTGACCATCTCAGAACCATCACGAAGAGATACCCCGAATTCTTTTTTTCCTTTTACCCACTTCTAGAAAATAACCCAAGCCCCTGGCTACTAGAATGTACAAGTATGGAGCAAGTGGACAATCCTCAAATTAATTCCTATATTTAGTCAATTTTGTATTTTAGCTTATCTGTGTAGCTGTTAAATAGGAAATTGTAACTACCACAACATTCCTCTACTTTAGATCAATTAAAAATTAGGTGTCAAATATATGCTGCTATCCTACCTCTATTTAAGGCCAACGCCTTTTGGAAATTGTACGAGTTGGATCTACTAGGGTTTAATACATATTAAGTAATTTTTTGAAAACTTGCTTCTCTAGTTGCAATTATGAGGTCTCTGTCTTCTAATCTCACCGCTCTCGTATCAAAAGCCTACTCCCATTTATACATTATCTCTATATCAATGTGTGTGTGCTTCTATATCTTAAGCATATTTTATACAAACAAACAAGTTAAAATATCAAAGGATGCTTACATTAAATAAGAGTTGTAGGATACATCAGTTGAAGAAACAAGCCCATCAGGTACATCTTTCTTGCCTTCAGCCAACTTATAATTCACTTCAGACTCTAAATCCTTTATCCATTCATCAACCACCTCAGATCCTAAGTCTAAGTCCTTTATCATCTTGTTCAAATTACTGAAAAACTCTCTTGCTGATTCAGCTTCATTTGCTGTTAAACTATTTCTAGTTTTATCACTTCTATTAGTCTCTGGGATATCGTCTTTTTGAGCATCTTGTCGTCCTGCATTTAAGAGTTAGATATTAGAATTGTGAACAATTTCAAAAAGGCCATTCTCAATTTCCAAGGCATGCTTTAATCCAAAAAATAAGCCTTGCACATTTTACGAGTATTCAAAATTCGACGAAAAGAGAGACATTATTCCATAAGTCTATCTATTTTAAACAAATGGCATGCCATGTAAAGAGAGAGTACACAATTTAGATTATTTTTTTACTAAACACATATTCGAGCAAAAAATTCAGGATAAAAAGTATTTTTAATCTAATTGGTGCTAAATAAAAGCATGACTACTTCTGTAGACATCTCAGTATATGACAAATTAAAGACGTTAACAAAAACTCTGGCTTATAAAATTTATTTTGGGTATTGGAATATTATTTTCAAATATAATAAATGGCATGATTGAACATTCCAAGCATATTTACATACACCATTATAAACTCAGATGAGAGGTGACAATTCTATACTAATACAATGGAAGCATGATATTCCAAGGAAACTAAAACAGATAACTTGAATGTAACAGACAAGCTTTGAAAGATAAGTTGCAAGAAATGTGCCTCGTTCATTTCCACTACCCAAAATGCCCCAAAACGTACAATTTTTTTCCAAATGGCATTGAAATGCCTTGAAAATTTTTGGGTAGCATTTCAAAATTTGGAAGCACCACTTGAAACACAGACCCTGTTCACATTTCAAATCTACAAATTCAATTAAACAGTTCACCAAGAGCCCCAAAAAAAACACGAAATAATCCCCATTTTAGGAATTGCCATTAACTTTTAATCTTAATACTGGTAACTGGATGTCTGCGGATGAAATCAGATCCATCAGGATTCACACAAAGAAAGATCGAAATTGGGTGGTTTTCAGTTTTCAGCACAGTTAATATTTTTCCAGCATTGCAGGGTATTGCCAAACCCCTTCCTTCTGCATCCCTTGAGCTAGGAATTTGGTGATTTTAAGATATAAACCAAGAATGGGAATAGGTTGCTCAATGGTGCCATCTAATGGAAACATATATGTCCACCGGAAACTTTTGATTTAAGTTAAATATATGATGTCTGATCTTTCACCATGACATCTTCTTGTAGTCATCAGCATCCTTTGTTTACAGATTGACACATCTAAAGATATGTATTGTCGAGGGTTTCCATCTTTTCCAGACTTCTATCAGAGTCTACATATCTTTCCATGAGATTTTTTAGTCAAGTCTTCTTGGCTTCCTTGGATGTTGACTGCTTCTTTTTATGATTGCACCTTTTTACGATCTCTTCCTTTTTCTCTCTTTCTCCACACAATTTTATTTCATTCCCAGGAACTACCAATGTGCAGCTCCTTGATAGCATATAATTATAATCACCTCATATTCCATATGAGGACAAATTATGATAATTTTATCTGGTGTGGAACATGTCTATTGACAACCTGTGCATCGGAAGAGTTTCTGCTTTCTTTGATCATACTTCTTCTACCTGCAACCATATGACCTGTCTACATAGCATCAAGTATCAGCATAAATATATATGTACCTCATTTCCTTTCTTTGAGTCATCCTGTAGTAGATTTCCTAGGAGTCAAAAGTTTCATTCCCTTGATTTGCTTCATTAATATGTCATCATTTCTAATCCCAGAATTCTGCAAGTTTAGAATTCTCAAGGAAACCTATTGCTTTCTTGCTAGTGAGTCCAAAGAGGACTCCATTAAAAAAAAATGTCAGCGTCAGTTTCCACATTGATTCTTGAATGATGACCCTTGATCTAGATGACTACCTTTCATTTTTAGTGAGGTTCCCAGGAGCCACTTCTTTCATGTCATAGTTGTTGCATATGTGTAATGCAGACATCCTCCTATGACAAGTGCTGCTTCTTAAATGCTTCTATCATGATGCCAATCCTGGAGTGATGCATTTATACAACGCTTCCTGTTGTCGCACAGATTGTCTAGGCACTGCGACAACGGCTCAGATCGGGGGCTGTCACCCTGATCCACAATCTCTCTATCTAAGTTGTCTCCTTGCAAGCTAAGGGAGGTAGACCCTAACAGAAATGAAGGACAAGAATTGGTCGCAAATCAACCAATCTAGGAGACACAGCTAAAACACCGAATACTTGATAAAATTAACGATATTTTCAAGATCAATTACATTAAAACCAGTGCCTTATGGAGTTAAAAAAGATCTCGTTATGCAATTAAAGCTAAGTACTAGATGTATAACTGCTGCTATGAGCACAATGAAGTTCAATAGAAAGCACCACAATCATTCATTAAGATACTGAAGCAAAGCTATCATGAAACAATCATTAAGTGCAAATGCCAGATGCTTGAAAAATTTTCGAAATTATGATATTTCCATTATAACCCAGTTCGAAAATTAAAATACTCCATAGTCAAACTTCAGATAGAAAAATTTAGGCTTACTTGAATATAGGACTTAAAAAAAAATTTAGAATTTTGAAATTTTTATATTTTTTATTATTTTTTTTTTAAATTTAAAATCCTAAATCTAAAACTACAAGCTAAATCTAAACTAAACTTAAACTAAATTAAATCTAAAACAATTAAATAACAAAAATTAAAACTAAACTAAAACTATGCTAAAGTTAACACTATCTAAATAAAACAATCGAATTCTAAAATCCAATGCCAAACATCATGCTATCATTAAAATCTAAAACTAAAAATAATGTCCACTTTAAAATCTAAAATTAAACAAAATCTAATTTCTAAATCTAACGCTAACCATTAAAAATCTAAAAAAAATAAAATCTAAAAGCTAACCAAAATCAAAATTAAATTTATAATCTAATTAAACCTATGCTAAAGTCAGAACGACACAAATTGAATCTAAAACCTACGCTATCTAATAAACTCTAAAAAAAAAACGAACTAAATTAAAATTTGAATTAAACAATCAAAAATCTAAAAAAAAAAGCTAAACTATTAAAAAAAATGAAATCGATCAAATTAAACGCATATACATTCAATCGTTTATATGTGTGCGTTTTGATTTGTCATTTTGTAGGCTAAAGCTAGACGACGGATAAGATGAGAAGGTCGATGGCTTGCAGAGGCTCGGGTGACGGTGTGAGGGAGAAGAGGCTCGACAGATTTAGATAAGAGATAGCGTGAGAAGGGTTCGATGGGCAACGAGGGTTCGATGAAGGATAGGCAGCGTAAGAATATGGGTCACGATGGCACAATGGATTCGAATGGCAGAGTTTAGATGATGGCTAGGGCAGCAAATGAAATTGAAGAGCAAGTCAAGGCAACGTGAATGGTTTTGCAGAGGCGACAGTCAAGGAAGAAATATGCAACGTGAGTTTGTATTTGCAGGAAAGCATTGACGATAAGGAGAAATGGTGGAGCAACATAGATAGCTTGCAGATGGCTGGGCAGAAATCGATGGGAGGAAAAGCAACTAGAGACTAAACCCAGTCAAATTTAAAAATTCTCCCTTAAAAAATCGTCCTTCAAACTCAGATTTTTGATGATCCTTGAATCGGAACCATGCAGATCTGCCCATAGAAACGATTCTGAGGCCAGATCTGGCCCTTGAGGGTTAGATTTGGCTCAGATCTAAAAAAAAAATCTGAATAAACCCTACAACCTGCAAAAACCAGTCAGATCCTAAATATATACACAGCAAGAAAGTTATTAAACCCTTACAATCTTAAAAATTACAAATTTACAAACTAATCTACAAATCTGAGGCCCTCATGGCCAGATTTGAATCCATTTTAGCACAGTTTTTAGAGATTTAAACTTTTAAAGAGAGGCACAAGCCTTAAAACCCTGCAAAAACACAAATTTCATAAGATAGACTTGGAATTTAACAAATAATGAACTTTTTCAGATTTATGTTTTATGAGAGTCAGCTGGTCCAACCGAAGACTTCCCCAGACGCTCAAATCTTTAAAAAAATTCCCTGCACACTTAGATCTGAACCTTAGATCGATAGAGATTTAAGAAAATAACATGAGATCCTTCAGAAAAATCAAAATGTCATTTTATGAACCCAGAAAACTGCACAAGATAACTGTATGCAGATTAATCCATGAAGGCCATCAACCATAAAAATTCCAAACAAAGTAGCAGAGTTTAGAGACAATTCACCACACGGGTCTAGAAAAGGAACACCAAAATTTGTAACCCCAAAGTCTTTATGCTTTATTCATCAAAGAAAATTCACAAGAGCTTCCAAGACAAGTGCACGATTCTAAGTTCAAATGACTCAAGACTGACAAAGACCTCTTAATTTATAAGACAAAATCTCCAACGACTAGTTCGGTTGATCCAAGTCAAAATAATCTCGACCGTCGATAAGATTTGATCATCTTTTAATGTGGACGGTCGAAATTATAATTTTGAGGAAAAAAAACGAATTTATGATTTAAATCCATTTTAATTAACTCAAAAATACTATTTTTGAGTTAATTACCCCAAAATTTTGACTTTGACTTAACCATCTAGGCCCAAGGGTCCAAAATTTCTTAAAATTCTCAAAATTCCCTTGACTTGGGGCCTTTAAAAAATCATTTTTTAAGGACCAACGAATTTTGCCTTTAAAAAATTTTATCCTAACTTAGGACCTTAAATTAATTAAATTTCTAGCTTTTGATTTTTTAATTAATTGACCAGAAAATTTAATTAATTGACTGAGAGGGGATTTTAATTATTTTTCCAACCCTCTTTACATAAGATAATATATTTAGACACATGAATGGGGAATACCCATTCGTATAGACCCTCAAATAAATACCCAATTTTGCGACTCAAAACATGATCTAGTAGACCAAGTAGCTCAAACTACCTTTACAAAGACTCGATAGAAAACACTAGGACTCACTTAGCATGCTGATGATAAAATCCACCCTAACTTTGGGGTGAGGCTGAAGGGAAAAACTCTGCCGATCACTTTCGTGAATCAGTGAAACAAAAAACCTCCTAAGATAGAGATCATCAACAACATACTAGGCTTACCTAGGTTGTTACATACATTGACGGTCTTACTTAGATCATTTCCATCATAACATGCAGAATGGGTTTACATCATTTATAAAAATTGTCGTCTATCGATGAAATCTGGATGACGTGAACCTCGAACATGATAAGTCCTATTTGAAAAAATGGGGGTGTACTGCTATGGGGTCGTTGACAAAGTGTGGTCAACATCTGGCTCTACTTGGAGACACGTTGTTTCATTGAAGGAATGTGAGAATCCAGAATCTGCATCCAAGCAACACACAAAATTACATAAGTAGTGTCCATCCAAATATCATCATATAACATTAAGCACATGAAAAATAAAAGCTCTTCTTTTATTTATTATTCTACTTAACATGAAAAGTAAATCTACTCTAACTGCAAAATGAAATGCTGAAATAACAAGGAGTAGGGTTAGAAATACAATACAAAGGATGCCCAATGGCATCAGATGTCATCTTTGAAGAACAACTTGAGCAATTGGCCATTCGTAGGTAGCTGCAGTGGTTCGCCTTCCAACATGCTCAAGTGGAATGAGTTTGGTCCAGCAATGCCTCTGATAATATAGGGTCCCAGCCACAAACTCTCAAATTTCTTGTGTTTTCCACGCTTCTCAATTTTTCTATCCCAAAGTAATACCATGTCTCCAACCTGCAAAGATCTAGATCTAGATGATTTATCAAATCTTTTCTTAACGTTAGATTGATTCTTGCACATATTATCTAAAGCTTTCCTACGAGTTTCATCCAACTCCACAATCTGATCAATTCTATTTTGAACAGCATCTTTATCAGTGGAAAAATGCTGAAGAAGTTGGTAAGCTGGCAATTTAAGGTGAACAGGCAAAGTTACATCCAAGCCATAAACTAATTCAAAAGGACTTTTACCAATAGCTTTCTTTTTAGTAATTCTATCTACCCACAAAGCATACTTGATTTTGCTGTCCCAAGATCACTTATTATCTCCTACTATCTTCTTGATAATGGTTATAAGATTTTTATTACTTGATTCAGCTAAGCCATTATCCTGAGGATAGTAGTTAGATGAATGAGATAAAGTAATGCCATACTTAAAACAAAAAGACGAAAATTCAAGAGAACTAAAGGCCTTGGCATTATCAGTAGTGATCTTGGCAGGGACACCAAATCTAGTAATGATTTGATTTTCTATAAAGTCCATAATGACCTTTTCATTGGCATTCTTAGCAGGAATGGCTTCAACCCATTTAGTAAAATAATTAGTCGCAGTTAAGATCCAGGAGTAGCCAATGCTAGAATTTTCATGGAATTTCCCGATGAAATCCAGACCCCAATGTTGAAAAGGTGCCTCAACAACCACAGGTTGTAGGGGCAGGGCAGCTAGCTTCTGCTTCCCAGTGAATAGTTGACAGGCTTGGCAACTTCTAACAAATTTATGCACATCCGAAAAAATCGAAGGCCAAAAATAACTAGCTCTTAGAATTTTGTGGGCGGTAGTTCTAGCAGCATAATGACAACCACAAAACCCTGAATGAAACTCAGAAAGCAACTTTTTAGACTCAACTTCATCAATACACCTAACTATTATTCCCTCAGGATTTCTCCATCCAAGGCCATCCTTCATGAGGCAATACTTAGTGGCTTTTAATCTAAGAGCCCTTCTTCTATGAGCAACTAAATGGTCAAGACATGTAAGATTTAACAAATAATAAATAATGTCCTTATACCATTCATGCTCTCCTAACCCTTGCAGCTCAGGTGAAGATGCATCATTAAGACAGATCAAACCAAGCGCTTTTTCATTACCTTCGGTCAACATCTCAGCCAAGCCTTGACCTTTGACTAACTTAGTGGGTCTAATCTCCATATCATACTCTTGAATTTTAGTAACCCACCTAGCACGAGTCCCTAAGCAATCAGTTTGAGTTAAGATATCTTTAATTGCGGAATGCGGGACGAAAGCAATAATTTAGAGTAACCCACATAAGTCCTAAAATGCTTAAGAGACTTAACCAAAGCATAGGCTTGCTTTTCCATAGTAGTATACTTTAATTCAGAATTTTGAAGCCCTCTACTCATGAAAGCAATAGGTTGTTCATGACCTTTCTTATTCTTTTGTAACAAGACACCAACAATAGTATCTTCAGAAGCGAAAGAGAAAATCATAAAATCTTTTGAGTAATCAGGACTCGCCAAAACAGGAGCTTGAGCAATAGCTCCCTTAATCCCTTGAAATGCCTTTTTACCATCTTCTTTCCATAAAAATTTTACATCTTTTTTAAGAAGACTTTGAATAGGCTTAGCTATTTCTGCGTAATTTGGAATAAATCTTCTAAGAAAATTAGTTTTTCTTAGAAAAGACTAAAGGGATTTAAGATTATGAGGTAGAGGAATCTTTTGGATTGCCTCAACTCTTTCAGGATCAATCTTGATCCCATCTTTGGAGATGATGTGACCAAGTAATTTCCCTTCAGTTACCCCAAAAACAGATTTAGCGTGATTTAAGGAAATCCCAAATTCTCTACATCTATCAAAGACCTGCCTAAGATGACCTATGTGAGTAATACCATCTTTAGAAAAAACAGTAAGATCATCCTGATAAATTTCAATAAATTTTCCAATTAAAACTTTAAAAGCATAATCCATAGCCCTTTGGAAAGTAGCCCCAGCATTAGTCAAACCAAAAGGCATTCTAATGTATTTGAAAGTACCCCATGGTGTGGTGAATGTAGTTTTGTGACGATCTTCTTTTTTAACCCAAACTTGATTGTATCCAGAAAAACCATCTAGCAATGACATCATTCCTGAACCTGTTACTCTTTGCAACATAGTCTCCATGTTGGGCAAAGGGTAATTATCCTTTTTACATGCTAGATTAAGGTTTCTAAAATCAACACAAAGTCTAATGGTAACATTCTTCTTCCTAACAATCACCAAGTTGGAATACCATGTTGAATGTCTAGTTTGAGCAATGATTCCAGCTGCGAGCATTTTCAAAGCTCTTTCTGAACCAAAGGAGCTAACTTAGGATTTATTTGCCTAAGCTTTTGACGAAAAGATTTAGCATTCTCATCTTTCGAAGGGATAGTGTGTTGCATGACATCTTCCCTATATCCTTTTAACTCATCATATGAAAATGCTAAAACATCCCTGTACTCATGAAGTAAATTAATCAACTGTTTCCTTTCTTCTTCACTAGTACCTTTACCGATTTTAACAATTTTAGGATCCTTAGAAGTACCAAGATTGGAGTGTAAAAACTCTGGTAAACTTGATAAATATATATTATTAATGATGAAAGATGAGATGATTACAATGAGGGATTGCCTAGGCTTTAAATATAGCCTCAAGGTGACCCTTGGCGAAGAGGCATGATCTTTGATCATGCCCTTTCAGTTAATAAAACCTAATATAACTATATCTAACTAATAATTAATAAAATATTCATAACATTGCCCCTCTCTTAAAGATGCTTTGTCCTCAAAGCATATGCAATCGATGGACAACGTTGACGAATGTCTGGTTTTCGCGAGCGGCGAGCTCTTGCTTCCCATATTTTAAAAAGGTTGTGGAGCATATTCTCGAGTTCAATCGGTTGTTGATCTGGATAGTGAAAATATCTAATATCGACAGGGTCGGATCCTGTCTTGACTTCTAGAGACTCTTCATGGCTCCCTTTTGAAGATAACATTTCTAACTGCTGACATTGTACTGTAGATGTTGGCGCTCCTATTTGAGTCATCTTCGTCATCAGAGAGGAAGATACGACTTGATTTTCTGGGGCTTGGAATCCATACAACTTGTATTTCTGCCCTTTCCACTTAAAACTTATAAACTGCTTCTGATGGTTGGCAGAATAAGTACCTAGAGTTCGTAGCCATTGAATTCCTAAGACCACATCTACTCCTCGTAATGGAACGGTGTAGAACGGAGATTCTAAATGAAAGTCTTTAATCTGCAATTTCACTTTATGGCATTTTCCTACTTGTTCAATCTTCTTACCGTCGGCCACCATTACCTTCATATTAGGCATGGGAAAAGTAAAGAGGTCGAGTCTTTTGGCCATGGTGGAATCTAGAAAATTGTGCGTGCTGCCTGTGTCTATTAGAATCGTGACATTGTTGTTCTTAATATGTCCTCTTAACCTTAGGGTTTGAGGTTGTAATATGCCTGTCATAGCTGATAAGGACACTTGCGGAATAGTTTCGCCCTCCACTTCTGGAGAGAACTCTAAATTGTCTTCTAATCCTTCTATACACGAATTATTACTGTTAGTGTTGTTAGTTGCTTCACAACTGTATAGATTTTTTGCTTTTCCATTAGCACATCTGTGCTTAGGGTCCCAGTTTTCACCGCAACGTTTGCACTTGCCCTCTCGTATTCTTTGTTTTTCCAGACTAGATTTTTCGTCTTCACGAGGATGGATAGGGACATGTGTTGTGTCAACTACATTTTCAGACTGAGGAAACCGTCGTCTCGAATATACTTTTTCTGGTTTTGATAATCTTTCAAATTTCTTTTCAGCAGCTTTTGCTTTTTGCCTTGCTACTTCTACGGACGTAATTTCATGAAGTTCTAGTTCTTCCTGTATGTGGATTTTAAGTCCTGAGATGTAAGACTGGATTAGACGAGATTCCGACAATCCTGGTACTCGTGTTGCCAAGGTCTCCCATTCTCGAGTGTACTCATCCACATCTCCTTTTGGCGTAATTTGATAAAGGTTGAAAAAAAAATTTCTTCTTTTATGCCTTGAAACCTTTTGAAGAACGCATCCTTAAATTTCCTCCAACTGATAGCGAGCGTCGTCTTTTTCCACCACATATACCAATTATAGGCTTCTCCTTCCATTTTCATGGAAGCATGTTTAATTTTTTCATCATCACTAGTAATGTCATAAATTTCAAAATATTCTTCTGCCTTATTAAGCCACACAACACTATTCTTTTCATTACCATCAAATTTGGGTAGGTCGATCTTGGCTTTGCGCTAATATGCTAATGGTGGAACAAGAAGGGGATATTGATTAGCGAATGCATTCCAGAGCTGCTTGTTTTGAAAATCTGCATTACTATCTTCTTGATGATGTGGGGAATCGGTTTTTTCCTGATGCTCTTCCGAGTTCCCTGAATCTACGGAATTGTTTTGTTGATTTGGTTCCCTGTTAGGAGATGTTGGGGATTGTGTCTGACTCAACTTATCTATTTTATCATTTAGCTTGTTGAAGAGTTCTGTCATATTGTTCATTGCTTCATTCTGCTTGTTCATTGCTTCTGTGGTCTCGTGATGATTTAGCCACATTTGTCTTTCTATGCGATTTGTCGTATCATGAATCTTTTTGATGTCGTTGGAATGCCCTGCAACTGTACCTTCCAGATCGACTAATCGCCTTCCAAATTCTTCGGAGTTATTATTAATTTGTTTCTCAAGATCTCCCAATTTCTTCTGGAATTCCGCCATCGACATTGACGAAGACATCGAGCGTGTATGAGGTGGGGAATATCTTTCTGCCAGTTTCTCCTCTTTTTTTCTTTTTTTCTTTAAAATTAATTAATTAATATTTAATTAATTAATTTTTTTTTTGAATTAATTAATTAATTAATATTTAATTAATTAATTAATTAATAATAATTTTTTTTTAAATTATATAATTATTATATATATATAATTTTTAATTAAAAATTATATAATATATATAATTTAATTATATAATTATTATATATATATATATAATTATTATATGAAAATTATAATATATATATAAATAAATTATATAATTATAATATATATATATATATATATATATATATAATTATCAATTTGAATTATATATTATATATTTTATATAATAAAAAAAATCGTATTTTTTTTTAAACGATGCCCATAAACGATGCCTTGTTTCATATAACTTACAAATCGATTATTAATATATCGCTGCCGTTTAAACGATACCCTCTTTCCGAATTACCACACGTGTTTATTTGCTGCCGTTTTAAACTATGATGTATATTTTACGGGCGGAGTGCAGAAAAACGTGTTTTATTTGCTGTCGTTTTAAAACTGTTATGTATATTTACGGGCGGAGTGCAGAAAAACGTGTTTTATTTGCTGTCGTTTTAAAATTGTTATGTATATTTACGGGCGGAGTGTAGAAAACGGCGGACGGTAGGGCAGGCGGAAGTAATGGCTGCGGGAAAAAAAAAAATGACGTGCGGGTAAACGCAAGTCCTGAGATGTATGTGGATATCTGACGTGCGGTAAATTTCACGTTTCACACAGGTCTATCCACAATATTTCCACGTCCGATCTTTCACCGAGTCACCACAGGTCGTTGGGCTTTTCACTGGTTTCGATTTGGAAAAAAAACGCTGCTCCAGAATTTCAAACTGTCGCTTTGATCCGATCTTCTTTGACTATTTTTCTTGCTCTGTCTTCAATGTCTTGAACACGCCCACTGAAAGAATTATATTCTGATTTTTCCAGATATGACTTATTTCTTATGTTACTGAATTTCTGGTTGTTGTTTCCAAACTGCTGGCGTTTTCAATGGGGCAATGAAATGGTGAGCGGAAGCTGTGAGTGTACGTGAGTGGAGAAAGATGCAAAATTTCTTCAGCAATTCTGCAATTAGTTAAAAAAAAATCTGAAATTCCTTCAAAATTCTTTATTATGATGATGATGAACCTCAGAACTTAAAATTAGATTTGTGTCACTGCTGGCGTCTTCAATTGCAGAATTAAATTTCTGAAATGGCTGCTGAACAGTGCGGAAGGTAACTCTGCACTTGATAAAAAAATCTGCAATCTGAAATTGCAGTTCTGGAATTCTGTAATTCCTGGGTGATCACACAGATCCCGAAGAGCGATGGCTCCGATACCAATGGAGTGTAAAAACTCTGGTAAACTTGATAAATATATATTATTAATGATGAAAAGATGAGATGATTACAATGAGGGATCGCCTAGGCTTTAAATATAGCCTCAAGGTGACCCTTGGCGAAGAGGCATGATCTTTGATCATGCCCTTTCAGTTAATAAAACCTAATATAACTATATCTAACTAATAATTAATAAAATATTCATAACAAAGATTTACTTCAATGAATTCACCTGGATCCTTTCTATTCTCCTCTTTCAGCTTTGTGGCATCATGCCGATCAAAATGTTGTTCTAAAGCAACAATATTCCAAGGAGTAGGATTTACAATATCATCATGATCCTCAGCAGCCAGCTCCATCCTCCTTGGAACTTATCCGAAAATCTTCAAACTCATCCAAATTATTAAGAAAACGAATAGCTTGTTTTTCATCATCAAAAACTTGCCAATTTTCTGCATTATCCGGGACTGAAGGTCTGAAAATAATTTCCATTTTTATCTTTTCCTTAATTAATTCATCAAATAATTGTAAAGTAGAAGCAGCCACATCAAGCTCATTTGCTAAGGCATTCTTTTCTCTTGGAACAGCTTCAAGGTTAATGGCATCAAAGTGTTCCATAACATCTCACACAGCATTTCGATAATTCCTTAACCTCTAATTTTTACATGTGAATTTGTTCTTAACTTGCATGATAACCAGATCAAAGTCCCCCTTGATACTAAGCAACTTAATTCTTAAAGCCTTTGCCAATTCAAAACCCAACAACAAAGCCTCATACTCTGCCACATTATAGGTTGCATCAAAGTCAAGTCTATAGGCAAACTTTAAAACACTACCAAGGGAAGATTTCAAAACAATTCCAGCACCCTTACCATACCTAGATGTTGAACCATCAAAATGCATGTACCAAACCTGATCATTTAAGTCCTCAAATTTCTCATCAACCTTGTCATCTAAGGGAACCGTGAAATTAGACATAATAGCATAATTCCCCATGTCAGGTTGTTCCTTAATTATTTCATTTTGAGGTCTTTTAGGATCTTCTACATGGAATCTTCTTTTAGGTTCTCTATTAAGCTTCACAAACCCTTCACCTCTAGGAGAAGGAACCATAGCATAAGACCAGTTCATCTGAATAATTCCTCCTAAATCAAAAGCCCGCTTTCTTGATAACAACATACCCCAAGCATCCGGAACATCAACTACAACTATGTCCATAACAATCATGATACCAGGGTAAACCGATAAATGAACTTGTAAATCTTTGATCAACCCATGAAATTCAATTTTCTTAGAATCCATGGCACATATGTTGTAAGGTCTAGAAACTCTTAAATTAAGTTGTTCCATGACCCTCTTGGTCATGACACAAGCTGAAGCACCATAATCCAGCATACAATTATTCAATTTATAACCATTAACCATCAAAGTAACAAAAAATGGCTGATGACCTTTGTTATCTGATTCCATTTTTTGTAAGCATATAGGGGCATCTTGATAAGACATTTCAGGAGTTTCATTTTGAGTAACATTAACATGTGAAACTCCAAGAACATCAAAAACTTTAGCTTTTTTATTAGGAAACTTTATAGCCTCAGTAAAAGGTACCAAGATCTTAGCATTTTTCAACCATACACCCAAATCAATATCCAAACCAGGACTAGGTTTAAAAATTCGAGGGGGAGTTTGATTATGACCTTGCTCTTTATCCCTTCTTTGATAAGTTAATCCTTCGTCCTTAGCAATTTCCAAAACTTGATCAGGAGAAGGCTTTTCACCAAATAATTTAATCATCAAATCATTCTCATAATCAAAATTGTTGATACTATGCGAAGATGTGAAAGGCCTAACATCTTGACTACTTTCCTTAACTTCCATCCAATCTTCCATAGACAAAGAGAACTCCTTACCAACAACATTTATCTGATTACTTGCCCCAAACATTCTATTATTTATGACTCTTTCAACAATGGGACAAGTAGCCTCTTCATGAAGAGCATCACAAACTCTACAATAAGGAAGAGCTTCATCAACCAGATAAGCAGATTCAAGCGGATTCGGAGATCTTTGCTCACTTGATTGACCTTTTTTCTGCGAAGTATTATTTCCTCGATTATTATTATTATGATTCCTAGGTTGGGAATTATGCGTTTGAGCCCTTTCCATTTGAACCAACCTAGACTGTAAAGTGCTTATTTCCTTAGCATGATCAGAGATCAATTTCTCTTGATTAAGCTCCATGCTTTCAAGCTTTTGCATTAACTTTTTCATAGGGTCATCATCATCTAGAGGTTCTTTACCTTTAGGTCCTTTTAACTTAGTTGCAGCCCTATCAAAACCAGGAATTTTAGACTTCCCAAATGCCCTTTTATCTTTTTCAAGCTCTTCAGCTAAAGATTGACAAGCCTTATAATTTGCAGTGTTAGCCCGCCTTAACTTATATGAAGTATCGGAATTAAAAGCATCAATGTAAAAATTTAGAAGAGATCCATCAGGAGGTTTATGAGTTTAATATATTTCTCTAAGGATACCATTAAATCTCCTGTTAAACTCTTCAATCGTTTCATTTTCTTTCTTTTTTATGGTACTGATCTCTCTTACCAAATGCCTATCTTCTCTTTTATCACCATACTTTTCCTTAAAGGTAGCTACAATTGATTCAAAAGTATCAAATGAATTATCAGGTTTTTCTGTAAACCATTCAGCAACACCCTCACCAAAAGTAAGAACAAAAGTTTCCATCTTTACATCATCGAAATTATTATTTGCAACTGCAAATCTATTCCACCAGTTAGAGAAAGCAAACAAATGAGATTTAACACTAACTGCATCATTTCCTTGAAAGATAGGTAATTTATCCATTTGAGGGACATCATGGGGATAACCCTGAATATTAGAAAAATTACACAGGGCAAAAACATCCATGATATCGCGTTGAGGCAAATCACAAAAAAGAGAATGGATATCAGAGAGAGCTTCCTGGCCGAGATTATCAAGAAGTGTACGAGAAGAGAGCTTCTGTAATCAGACTCTAAAAATCCTTTCAGGATCTGGAGTAGGATTAATCAAGCTACTTAGATGCCTTCTCGTATAAGTTCTTGTGGAAGATGAAGCCAATGAAGTCGCCACTAGGACAGGAAGCTAACTCAAATACCTGAGATGAAAGATGAATAAAGAGATGAATGTCGTAAAACCAAAGCCCAAGAAATGGGTCCCTGGCAACAGTGCCAAAAAAAAGTTGTCGCACAGATTGTCTAGGCACCGCGACAACGGCTCAGATCGGGGGCTGTCACCTTGATCCCCAATCTCACTATCTAAGCTATCTTCTTGCAAGCTAAGGGAGGTAGACCCTAACAGAAATGAAGGACAAGAAATGGTCGCAAATCAACCAATCTAGGAGACACAACTAAAACATCGAATACTTGATAAAATTAACAAGATTTTCAAGATCAATTACATTAAAACCAGTGCCTTATGGAGTTAAAAAAGATCTCGTTATGCAATTAAAGCTAAGTATTAGATGTATAACTACTACTATGACCACAATGAAGTTCAATAGAAAGCACCCCAATCATTCATTAAGATACTGAAGCAAAGCTATCATGAAACGATCATTAAGTGTAAATGTCAGATGCTTGAAAAAATTTCGAAATTATGATATTTCAATTATAACCCAGTTCGAAAATTAAAATACTCCACAATCAAGGCTTAAAAAAAAAATAGGCTTATTTGACTATAGGACTTTTTAAAAAAATAGAATTTTTATATTTTTATATTTTTTATTATTTTTTTTTTTTATTTTAAAATCCTAAATCTAAAACTACAAGCTAAATCTAAACAAATCTAAACTAAACTTAGACTAAATTAAATCTAAAACAATTAAATAACAAAAATTAAAACTAAACTAAAACTATGCTAAAGTTAACACTATCTAAATAAAACAATCGAATTCTAAAATCCAATGCCAAACATCACGCTATCATTAAAATCTAAAACTAGAACTAATGTCCACTTTAAAATCTAAAACTAAACAAAATCTAATTTCTAAATCTAACGCTAACCATTAAAAATCTAAAAAAAATAAAATCTAAAAGCTAACTAAAATCAAAATTAAATTTATAATCTAACTAAACCTACGCTAAAGTCAAAACAACACAAATTAAATCTAAAACCTAAGCTATCTAATAAACTCTTAAAAAAAAAAACGAACTAAATTAAAATTAGAATTAAACAATCGAAAATATTAAAAAAAAAAAAAAAACTAAACTATTAAAAAAAATGAAATCGATCAAATTAAATGCATATACATTCCATCATTTATATGTGTGCGTTTTGATTTGTCGTTTTGCAGGCTGAAGCTGGATGGCAAATAAGATGAGAAGTTCGGCGGCTTGCAGAGGCTCGGGTGATGGCATGAGGCATTCCATCATTTATATGTGTGCGTTTTGATTTGTCGTTTTGCAGGCTGATGCTAGACGGCGGATAAGATGAGAAGTTCGAAGGCTTGCAGAGGCTCGGGTGACGGCATGAGGGAGAAGAGGCTCGACGGATTTAGATAAGAGACAGTGTGAGAAGGGTTCGATGGGCAACGAGGGTTCGATTAAGGATAGGCAGTGTAAGAATATGGATCACGATGGCACAATGGATTCGAATGGCAGAGTTTAGATGATGGCTAGGGCAGCAAATGAAATCGAAGAGCAGGTCAAGGCAGCGTGAATGGTTTTGCAGAGATGGCAGTCAAGGAAGAAATATGCAACGTGAGTTTGTATTTGCAGGAAAGCGCTGATGGTAAGGATAAATGGTGGAGCAACATAGATAGCTTGCAGATGGCTAGGCAGAAATCGATGGAAGGAAAAGCAGCTAGAGACTAAACCCAATCAAATTTAAAAACTTCTCCCTTAAAAAATCGTCCTTCAAACTCAGATTTTTGATGATCCTTGAATCGGAACAATGCAGATCTGCCCACAGAAACGATTCTGAGGCCAGATCTGGCCCTTGAGGGTTAGATCTGGCTCAGATCTAAAAAAAAATTCTGAATAAACCCTACAACCTGCAAAAACCAGTCAGATCCTGAATATATACACAGCAAGAAAGTTATTAAACCCTTACAATCTTAAAAGTTACAAATTTACAAACTAATCTACAAATCTGAGGCCCTTATGGCCAGATTTGAATCCATTTTAGCACAGTTTTTATAGATTTAAAATTTTAAAGAGAGGCACAAGCCTTAAAACCCTGCAAAAACACAAATTTCGTAAGATAGACTTGGAATTTAACAAATAATGAGCTTTTCAGATTTATGTTTTATGAGAGTCGGATGGTCCAACTGAAGACTTCCCCAGATGCTCAAATCTTAAAAAAAAATTCCTGCACACTTAGATCTGAACCTTAGATCGATAGAGATTTAAGAAAATAACATGAGATCCTTCAGAAAAATCAAAATGTCATTTTATGAACCCAGAAAACTGCACAAAATACCTGTATGCAGATTAATCTATGAAGGCCATCAACCATAAAAATTACAAACAAAGTAGCAGAGTTTAGAGACAATTCACCACATAGATCTCGAAAAGGAACACCAAAATTTGTAACCCCAAAGTCTTTATGCTTTATTCATCAAAGAAAATTCACAAGAGCTTCCAAGACAAGTGCACGATTCTAAAATCGGATGACTCAAGACTAACAAAGACCTCTTAATTTATAAGACAAAATCTCCAACGGCTAGTTCAGTTGATCCAAATCCGGCCTACTATCATCAACTCCATATGACTGCTCATGCTCCCAGTAGTGTTCTCAAATGACCCCATGGACTCATCCAAAGAAGGGTCCACCTCCTGATATACAGAAGGAATGTCCTCCTTCTCTATCTCTTCCCCCTGCCCTTGGGCTAGATCAGAAGCAGCAGGTGAGACCAACTGCTCTCTCCTCCAAATGGTCAACAGTCTAGCCCACAGCGCCTTGCAAATGGCATCACGATCTCTCATACATGATGACAAGATGGACTGAATGTGTGCTATGACCATGTTAGGATAATGTCTCTTAATGCTAAAGAAGCATTGGAACATCTGTAGAATCAAGCCATCACACTCAAGATCAAGCATGATCTCACAAGTCTTGGTCATGGCCATGACTTCTAAAACCACAAGATTCTGCCCAAAGGTAGAGCCTGCACTGTTGTCCAAATCCTAAAAGGTCCCTACCATCAGTCTGAAAACTCTCCTCATAATGTCATCATTGTGAGGGGCTGTAGGGGTGGTTAGTCTCATGTTGTTGCTGAGACTAGCTGCAACTAGAAGTGTGACCCCTCCACAAGTTTCCTCCAAGAACTTGGGTTGTATGAGAGCAAGCATATATGGTTTTAAGGCCCAAATTAATTTTCTCCCATCTAACTATTTTACTTTGGAAAGGAGTTCATCAAGTTCCTCAAGCTTGGAAAGAACTCTACATGTGATCTTCATGTGTTTCAAATCTGTCCCAAGCGCAAGGATTTTGTACCCTATCTCTGATTCTTTCTGTAGGTCCCTGGATTGCCCATTTTGAAGAATGGCATAGACTCCTTTTGAGAAAGGTGTATTGTTCTACTTGGGTTCTTGGTCCATAGAAACATTGTGGTTCAAAGCTTCAACAGTTGTGCTGGCATGTGGGTTTAGGAGGTATTTTAAGAACCCCATGTTTATGGCAATAATACAAAGTTATGATAACAATGAAAGGTACCGCAAAAACACCCTACATACATTAATACATTGTTCATTTCAATACCTTGCCCCAACAGATAAATCTAGCTCCAGCAATAATTTAGGCTCTCGAAAATAAATTGGGCTCTAGCAAAACCATTTTTGCACAACAAGATGAATTCATCCTAGCAAATCAATCTAAAAAAATCTCGGGTGAGAAAAATCTTACCCTAAATGCAAGGAAATGATCTCTCCGCAAGCTCTGCGCTGACTCTGGAAATTCTACAACTGCTGGCTGGAAGGAACCCTTGTTTGAGCCTCCAAAAGTGCTCATAAAATTCTACAAAATTAATCTTGGGCTCTCCACCACAATCCCATAAATTATTTTGGCAAAATTCTACCAGTCACCCAGGACCCAAAATTTAAGCTTACTCCTTCCCCACTAGTTGCCAAATAATTTTATATGTTTGGGGCACCCAAACTCCCCAAAAAATTCTGCAAAATTAGGAGCCAACTCTTTTACCCATTATCGACAAAACCCAAAAATGTTTTGGGCTAATTTCGACCTCCAGAAATTACCCAAAATTGGTGCAATTACCAGTTGAATAATAAAATGTATTGCTTAAACAAAAGTGATATTTTTGGCCTGAATACTGCCCGGAAAATTCTGCAATTTTAACCACAAACTCCTCCCATAAAACCTAGAAAAATATTGGGCAAATTCTAGCTGAATAATTTTGGCCCTGCAATATAAATTTGACCCAGCAAAATGCTCTCCCACAGCAATTCTAAACTAGCTGCTACAATGGATTGGCCAAAACACCCACATCCGGTGCTCGGAAAATTCTCAAAAATTACTCCTGGACTGCTCAAGCCAATCCAACCAAAACCCAGAAATGTTTTGGCAAAATCACAATCCTCCAAAATTGACCCCAATAAGTCCTACGCTCTCCAAGTAGCTGAATACACTGTCTACAAAATGATCAGCGAAATACTCAACAATCCTCCAAATGTGCAACAAATAATCCCTCTTGCACTTCCTTTATCTCCCTCAACAAACAAAAAACTCAAATGGTTTGACACCTTCCTCCACAACTAGGCTCAGCTCTCCTCCTCTACACTGGCCTTAGAGACTGCCACGCTGCTCCAGAAATAGAATATCAATCTCAGCCCTGGAGGTTTCCCTATAGCTGAAAAGCTAATGAACCTAGGTTTGCCTATAGCTCTCGTAAGCTAATTAAACTTGCAACCAACAAGAAAAACAAGAACTCAACTGCGTCCTCCAATAATGTCTCAAAATAATAAACCATCGATCTTCCTCTAAAATTGAGCTGCAGTAAAACCCTTGAATTTGGCATTTGCGGTAATTTGAAAAGTAAACCCCCAGGCTGGCAAAATCATCGGCTCTGATACCACTCTAATATCCCAAATGGGGTATTTTACCAATTTTACTGAGATTTTACTAACCCAACATTTTACCATAAAATTACTAAATTAATTAACAGAAGATTGCCATGTAAAATAAAGACACATAGAATACTCCAATCCATTAACACATCGAATAGGAATAATCTTAGCTTTTTATTATCCATGACAATTGGGGTTACATATATATCTAACCCAAAAGAACTGAGATGGAGAACTGGCCATAAATATAAATTGTTGCACTGCGCTGGCCTCCAAAACTAAACTGCTGCACTCTCCCTCCAGTAACAGCTACCACTGAATCCACTGAAAGACAATGAAGCGTCGATTGAAGATCTGAATGATCCTCACTCGAATATCCCTGAAGCTCTGCGAAACTTCTGAATGAAGTCTCCTCAAAGAGATTTGGGTTTTTGTCCAACACTCGACAATCCACCTGAGGGTTTCCATCTTGGAGCTACCGATGGAGTAGAGAACCGGGTTCTCAACCTCTCATACAAGAAAAGATATAAAATCCAAGATATCCCACAATGGCTTCCTCCTCATCTTTTATAGATCTCATGGATCCTTCTAGAGCCTTATTTTATTATTATTTTAATCATGGAGCACTCTTCCCTCTTATTTTCCAATTAAATATTCATTTTTAATCCCAGAAAGAGTAAATCGGCTACCATGTCTCCTCAGGTCAGTGAAACTCATGTCCAACCACCCCATCATATAGGTATTCTCGTCCTGATTCCAACGAGCTATTGCGCTAAGGTGTTCTATCACGCATTCCTCCCGGAATGCCACCTTGAGCATAATTAATTGAGTTAAGCCCAAAAATAACTCTGTTTTCCAAAAGTTGCTGGAATGCACCGGAACGAAAGGCAAACAGTGCAGATGATGGAATATATCAAGCGAATGCCACTGGTCCTCATAGAAACTCCTCAAAACTCCTCCAAAAATACCATGGGCCCGCTGATGACACCAACCTATATCTGTGACCTGTCTGCTCCTAACCCTGTCATAGGTGGCACCAAAAAAAGGAATATTACATTTTCAAATTGAGTTTTGGGGACTAACTGAACTAATCCCAAACAGCTGTTCCTGAACCAAAAGGGTGATCCAAACACATAAATTTTGCATATTTGGCATTTATATCACAGATATGAATTGATCACTTACCAATTTGAGGTTTAGAAGTAAAAAATTTGAATAATTTCCTCACAGATAGGAAAGTTTGACTGCAGATTTGAGGCTGTTTTCACTGCTGATATTTGAAGAGTAAGCTTCAAGCCCTTAGGGAGACCCCCTTGTTAAACTAGTGCACACTAGTCTGGAAGTAAGAGATAGAATTTGTGGCAAAAGTACTTTCTCTAACTTATCATAGAACGACTCCTTTCAATTGATGATTTCAAGTGATAACAAAACCATAGACAGTTGGCCCTTCCATCCTTCCGTAATTGATTCCTGTAGCGAAACATAAATACCAATGTTCCACAATGTTTCTGGGAGTCAAGGTGAGGGAATGAAAAAACATGTTCAGGCGATGTGTTGAAACAACCCCCAAATTTTAGGAAACATCATGGGAAACATGTGTCAGGGACCCCATCTAAAATATTTAAAAAACAAATATATAAAGAGGTATTTATGTCGTAGAAACAATTCCAAGCCGTAAATGGCCCTTCTTGTGGCCTTTAGATAGTCCTGTTCTTGGTTTCATATGATCTTTGTTTCATGTTTTCTGTTCATATAAGCAGCATTTTCCAAAAAGAAACAACGCATAAGTTTAAGATGACAAGTCGGTTAATATTTTTAGCATGCATAGAATATTCCTCTAAACCAATCATGTTGGGACATTATTTCAGATGAACAAAAGGCTTCAATGCTGAGATCTGTAACTAAAATGTACTTGACTGACAGAGAACTACTTACCTGGATTAAGTTTCTTAATATAATTGTCCAAAACATCCAATTCTGTTGCCATTTTCAACTGCTCAACTTCTTCTGTAGATTTGCTTTCTGCAGATGGCATCTGTTGAGCCAATTCATCTTGATTTGGTTCCAGTTTTGTGGCAGAAACTTCTGCAACAATTAACTGATCAGATTTAGCTGCTACATCCTGGCCCTGAGGTGCATTGCCATGAAGCTTGTTGAAATAAGAATCTAAGATACCCAACTGTTTGTGTGATTTTTGTTGCTGCTCAGAATTAGCAGCTGCCAAGCCACATCCCTCTCTCTTTTCAGATCTGCCTGAATCTAATTCTGCCAGATTATGTGTTGCAGAAGCACCTGTGTCAGTCTCGCTATGTTGAGTAGAATCCTGCGGCACTAACTGAGAGATTATGGATCCTTTGCCTCCTCTACAAATACCATAGCCTGTATTTTTTTGGCTATTCAATTTTAAGAATCCAACCTGAGACACTTTTGGCCCTCTCTTTTGCAATCTAACCCATGCTTCAGACTTGCAGACAGTATTTCGCCTTCTATTTAAACTTTCAAATAAAAGGCCATCTGTTAACACACTTCCCTCATAGAGAACCACTGGATACATCTGACTACTGACCAAATCCTTGCACAAACAGCTGCAATATAGTGGACCCATACTTCTCATAAAATATTATTTAAACATCTCTGCCACAGTAGTATAATCCGGATTCCATACAAATCCATTCCCTAGTAATCAGCTATATGCACATTCCAAAGTTCAATCAATCAGCATTATTTAAATCATCTGCATAAACTAACTTATCTATTGCAAATGACCATTTTCTTCAGAACAATTCCTCAGCTGAGCAAACTCCCAAGAGAAAGAAGTTAGTAAAAGGAAAAATATGTGAAAGTGCAAATTGCTAGACTATGAAGACAGACGAAAAAAAAAATATGTAAGTATGCCCACCTAATATTTTATATGTGACGACAGCAATTTACAGGATAATATTCCAGAAAATAAAAACAATGCTCAACTATTATGATGGATTTGTTTACAAACAGCCCATTATTTTTGTTGATTAGCTGTTTCTTTGAATTCACTAGTTGAAAATTTGGAGGGCTATTCGCTTCATCCATTGCATTCAGCTTCTCCACTTGCAATTTCCCATGAGTTACCTCACCTGCCTCACTCTCAAGATGGTGAAAAAAATTCGAGAAATTAGGGTGTTACTCCTTAAGAATGACATTACTTATTATCTATCAGGTGATGAATAGCATTGTATTTCCTGAGTCAATCAGATGATTTCAATAAGCAATTTAGGCAATCCTCAGAAACCATTTTTTATTTTTTCAATTTCTACTATTCTCCCTCCAAAATGAATTTTTGCCAAGCAGCTCTTTTGGTACGTTGAGCAACCTATGATACCATTTCGAAGTGGTGATAACCTCTATTCTGTACATCCAGAACTCTGATGAACATGTGCACCTGCCAACTAATTGCTTCTTTAGAAAACCGACATTTCCATAATGTTCTAACATTAAGATACTTTCTCCATTTGTGTGAATCAGAATTAACAATTCTCTGATATTCTTCACCTAAATTCATGCAAGCTTGATAAATTGTCAATATTTATTTTCTCACATTGACTCCCCTCAAGAGATAGATTTCCATATCCTTCAATATTATCAAGCTATAAAAGTGACAAAGAAGGATTTCGGGGATGGGCATGTTTTGGAGCACTTCAAACTGTGTATTCTAGAAGCATGGAGAGTACCTGAACACTCTGACTAAAAAAACTGGAAATAGATGAGTTGATTGTTTAATTATAAATGAAAACATTCAATGTGTGAATATTTACAAGTCTAATGCAGCAACTGGAAATTATTCTTCTAACTGTAAATTTAATTATGCAGTTTATTTGCTACAGCAAACAACGAATAAAATCACAACTACTATTTTCACCATAAAAACGTTGCCAAAAGTAAAATGCTGGAAACTGAAAAATGTTTGCACACACACACAAATTTTGACAACAATATTTTTGGACAACTGTTCCCGAAAAAAACCAATGTGGGAACACTGGTGCAACAGATGAAGGCTTTATTATTATGTAGCAGCAAAAATTCTTAGTACAATTATATGGACGCCAAACTGGTAATACTGGCAAAAATATCTAAGGGAATTTACCCTCCTCCTCAAGCAACCCAAGATCAATTTGGCCTCAGAAACTGACACCTGGAATGATCTACATTCACCCTTGCACAGTCCCTTGTATGCTCAACCAGGAACTCCCTTTGAATCAAACGTCTTGCCTATCTCAGCCCCTGGAAGTGACTCACTTGGCCTACTGGTAATGTTCCCGGCCACCAGCAACTGAATCGGCCTCTTCCTCAACTGAATCAATCTACCCTCTTGAGGCCCCTCGCAGCCTCCTGGACAAATAGTACGGCCTCCTCTCTTGAATTTTCCGAAACTGGAAACTCCTCAGAAATTTTGCTACTGTGCCCCTCTGCCACCTACTACTCTATCTCTCCTGCTGAATCACCTGCACTGAAAAATCAAATTGTCTAGATCACTGAGTATCTACTCGAGTGTGTTCTCCATCTACCCATCGACCTCTTCTTATAATCTCCAGCTGAGACTTCAACGGCCAAGATTAAAACTTAATCGATGGTTAAGATCATCTCCAAGTCGATCTGTGTGAGTTTCTAGAGAATTCTCACCTTTCTCAATTAATCACGATTAATTAACCAATGTTCCTAAGTTAGACTTAGGAAAAATTTAAATGATGGTCAATTAATTTAATTGAGCTATCTCTAGGTGGAATTTCCAGAAACAATTTCTGGGTTTTGGAGATCTCTAGTGTTTTAGCCTCTCAACAAAGTTTGAGACTAGAACACCATTCGATGCTAGAAAAACTAACACTCCCTCTTAGTGAGGAAGGGGTTCTCTAGCGCTGCACTGCTACAACACCCTATACCTACATCATGCTCCATATATGTTGTTGATGTCTGACAACTGTAGCTACCTGCCACTGTCCACCAACCATTGCACTTGTTGGAAATACTGAGAGGGGGGTGAATCAGTATTTCTTTTCAATTGTTAATTTTACCAGTTAAATCACTTATATTTAGAACACAAAATGAACAATGATGGAATATATACTTATTAATTTCTTCTTTACAATAAGTAAAGTACAATAATGATATAGGGCTCCAACCCTAGATGAAGACTCCAATCTTCCAGGCTCTAACCTGTATTGTGCCAAGCACCAGCTTGGTCTTTCCAAGACTCCAACCTTGTCAATTTGAGGCACCAACCTCTACGGCTCCAACCCTATCTCTGGTACAGGCTCCGACCTGGTCTCTTGAGGACTCCAATCCTCTAGGGCTCCAACCCTATCTTCCAAGGCACCGACCTTGTCTCTATGAGGCTCCAACCCTCAACTTCACTTCGACAAAATATGTTTGGTTATTATTCACAGCTCCCAAAGTATTCTTCAACAAGCACTGTCACACTTAGTCTCCATGTCACATCATCAATGACAACCTTTTCTTCTTAGAAACTATCACCACAACTCTTCATTTCACCCAAACAAACTTCAAGGTAACCTCATGATGGTTTCAGCAACACATCATGGTCTCCAATAATGTCTTCAAGAATCCTTCAAAGTGTCATCAATATGTTGCCCCAAGAACTCTCCAAGGGCGTCTTCAGAAATGCTCAAAAGTTTCTTTTAGAGCTGCACAATAGTTCTTCAAAGCTCCAAGATACTTCTTCCTAGATGCCTCAAGGTGTCTTCACAACGGTTCCTCTAAATGCTTCACAATGTTTTCAACCAAGGGATGACTCAATGGTTCAAGTAATGCTTGGTCAAAGCTTGAATTCTTCAACAGTATTTCTAAAAATGCCTTTAATAGTGCTTTCAATAAAAACACCCTTCAATAATGCACTCAGTTGCTGCCAAGATTGACTGCAATAATGTTTTCAAGGCTGCCTTCTATAACATGCCAGTTGTAGACAAAGATGTTTCAGCAAGTCCCTAACAAGTCTTCAAAGGTTGCTACAGCTAAGGGGTCTTCAATCGCTTTAAGGACTTCAAAAGCTGCTTCCTAATCAATAGGTCTGCACACCAAATATTTTGTGGACTGCCCCAACAAGGTGTCCATAATAAACTACCCCAAGATAAAATTGCTTCAATTTTATTCAAGAAGTTGCTTCAAAAGACTGCTTTAAAACATGCTTCAAAAGGCTGATTCAAGGTGATCTCCAAGGGCTTCCCAGGGTCTGCAACAAACTATCACTACAAGTCCAAATTTGTGTTCAAAAATGCCACCACAGTTCAACAGGTTTAGTTATATCCTCCCACAGGTCTGAAAAATCATCACCTCCATTCTAAATAGATGGTTACAACAGGTCTGAAAATAAGAGAATTCCACAGATCTAAAATGCTGATATTTTCCACAAATCTGCAAAAGAGGGTCTCCACAAAAGAGAGTCTACACAGTTCTGAAGTATATTCTTATTTACCACAGGTCTACAATCAAACTCACTGTTTTCTTAAGACTTAATGCTGGTCCAAAACACCGAGCTCCCTTATGTCTACTTGTTTAAGGACTGTAACTATATACTGTTCTTGAGCTGGAAGAATAGAGGAATCTTTGCCCCAAACTGTAATTTTTAGTCCTCCTCGACCTCTGTCCTGCTCCTGTAATTTCTCTCTGAAATGATCACCAAATTTTTTATGGTGAAATGAAGTGTTGGACGTCAATTTATACTAGATTTCGACCTTTAATAAAGAGACACATCTCTTGGAGGGAGGCCGACATGAATGTCTGAGTGTAGGTCGGCTAGCCTTAAAAAATTATTATTTATAAACTTAAAAATTCATCTTCTCACAAACCGTTGGGAGTTTCAAGGCAAGTAAAGGCTCGTTAGAAAGGGAAACATATACTCTACAAGATGGTATAGGATCCATTTTGAAAGGTTTCCTCTAAGGTGGTGAAAAACATTTTTCTTTGTGACTGCCTTGAATTATTTAGTGCAGAAAATGATTAGGACAGTATGGCTTCTTTGTTTGGCTTCTTCATCGTTTGTCTTCTCCATTATTTGGCTTCTTCACCATCATAGGAACATGTTGGACATCCACGTCATCATGATAATGTCCAGCAATGAGTGCATCACCCATGTCATCACATAATGGTGCAGTGATATGTTATAGTGCAGCATTATTAGGAGAACTCCAAAATAGTCTTCCAACCCTCAAATGATCTCCAACCATGATCATCATATGTCATCATCAAGTATCAAAGTGTATGACATCATCACATGACATCAAGGATTAAGATCTAGATCATCAAGTGCATGCAACATTAAATCAAGGACTTCTTAAGGCTTCTGTCATTAGTGGTTTGACTTCTTCATGATTTGACATCTTCATTGATGGCATGACATCATCATCTTGAACCTGACATCTCAAGAATACTGACATCTTGGTTAATGCCATATTGACATCAATGACAACCTTGACCAACAGTCTCCCCCTTTGTCATTGATGGCAATATTCTTGCCCTTCCAACATTCTCTACCCCTTTGACATCAATGGCAACGGGGTGCCCAAGTACTCCCCCTATCAAGCTGATTCTCTTCATCATATTTTCTTCATCGATAATAATTCTTCATAAGTATGTTGCTCCCCCTGTCATCGTACTCTTCCTTTTTGGCAATGCGGTCCATGATAGATTGCATTTCTTCATGTGATGAACCAACTCCCCTTGCTTGCATAAACTCCTTTAGCTTTTTAAGAAAGATTTCTTGCCTTGTGATTAAGTGGGAGACATCTTCAACAATGGTCCATCAAATGAGTAAGGGATTATGTTTTTCAATGGAGTTGCTCCAGAGAGATGATCTATCAAAAAAATGATTGTCCATTTGTGACTCATCAAGGATTTCATAGGGCCCAATCACGGATAACTTCTGCAAAAATTCTTAAGAATCATAGGCTCCCCCTAACAGTATGCATGGTCTTCTCTTTGAGCAGAGTCTCATCATCAACCATTTGGAATATCGAGGATGTCTTCATCAAATCAACAACTTGGGTTGTTGGCTGGAGTGTTCAAGAGACTACCAAATTCAATTTGTTTCCTTCTCCATACTTGTGTAACTTTCTTCTCTGGCATGGTTCTAGCTTGTGAAGGGGCCCAAGTCAAGTTACAATCACATGCCATATGTCCAATTTTTTGGCAATTGAAGCACTCTATCTTGTTCATTAATAAGAAATCATGACGACTTCTTGCAAAATTGCATCTAGGATATTGACGGGGACCATTATATTTGTCTTTGTGATATGCCCTACAGTGTTTTGCCATGAGCCCAAAGTTTGTACAAGAATAGCAATATCCAAGAAACATACTTTGGTACCTGGGAGATGAAGAGTTCCTTGAAGTACTTCTGAAGTTTTTTTGCCTTCGAATTCTTTGATGATTTCCTTTTGTATTCTTTACATCATCTATAAATCTCCTTGGAGAAGGGTTTCTTCTAATGTCATCTTGACTCTTTCCTTTGCTGGAACTAGGAGTATCATTTCTTCCTGGCTTCCTCACATCCTTCTTGTTTGAAGCATTATAATTTTTGCTTGAGGGTTCACCTGCATAGCTAAGACCTAATTTATCAAGTGGGGATCTTTGATGACTTAGGATGTCATCTAGGGTTTGAGAACTCTTCAAGTTCTTATTCAGCAAGTCAACTTCCTTTCTAAGAGAGACAATTTCTCCTTTCAATTTTTCACAATCTTCATCTTTAATGACTAGTTGCTTCTTCATTTCTTCCATCATCCTTGTTGCTTTGTGTGCTTCGATTTTAAGGGAGATGATATTTGATTTCATTATGAAGATTTCTTCATTCTCCTTTGCTAGACTGCTCTCCATTTCTTCTTTTATTCTTGTAGCTTCACATGTTTCGGACTTGAGAAGATTGATGTATGATTTTAGTTTGAATATTTCTTCATCCTTTTCTTCTAGTTGAGATTTAAGAGTGGAGACCTCTTCCTTGTATTGACCAAACTCTGCTTCAAGATGGTTCAAGCTCTTAAGTCTTTGTTCAAGGTGGCTTGACAAAGTTTCTTCCCTTTTCTTTGCCTTATCCAATTGATTTGTCACAGATATGACTTCTTCATGATGCTTTCTTTTTTTTTGATGAAATTCCTCTTTAAGTTTGACGAGCTCCTCATCTCTTTCTTGTACTTGAAGCTTGACAAAGTCAACTTCCTTCCTTGTCTTGTCTTGGTTACCATCTTGCGCTTTCTTCTTAAGTTCCTCATTTTCCTTTTTCAAACTGTTAATCTCTTCCATGGAAGCCATAATTTTATTCAAAAGATCTTCTTCAAAGTCTTCTTTGTTCTCTTCTTCTTCTGTGTCTTCTTTGGCCTTGATGTCATCATTCTTATTTTCAACTTCCTTGACAGGTTTTGGATTTCCTTCTTGCTTTCCATCATCTTCTTGACTAGAGGTCATGGTTAATGCTCCTTTTGAGTGAAGATCATGAAGTTTGTCTCATATGCCTTTTGCTGACGAACATTTTTCCAAATTGGCCTTCATAGAATCAGGTAGCCCATTCAAGATTGCTTTCATTGCTCTTGTATTATACTCCTTGGATTCTTCTACCATCATGCTATCAGTAATCACTGATTTCCAAACTCCAATGCCTTGAGTCTTTAAGAAATTCCTCATCCTTGCCTCCCATATATCAAAGTTTCCATTGAACAATGGGGCCTTCGCAAATTGATTGACTTCAATTTCAATGGTTGAGGAAGACACATCTTTAGCAGGATTGGAGACTTTCTTCCTTGGCTTTGACATTTGTGTTCTAATGATCAACCTTCAAGTTGTTAGGCTATGAGTGAAGGTATTGGCTCCGATACCAATTGTTGGAAATACTGAGAGGGTGGTGAATCAATATTTCTTTTCAATTGTTAATTTTACTAGTTAGATCACTTATATTTAGAACACAAAATGAACAATGATAGAATATATACTTATTAATTTCTTCTTTACAATAAGTAAAGTACAATAATGATATAGGGCTCCAACCCTAGATGAAGACTCCAATCTTCCAGGCTCCAACCTGTATTGTGCCAAGCACCAGCTTGGTCTTTCCAAGGCTCCAACCTTGTCAATTTGAGGCACCAACCTCTAGGGCTCCAACCCTATCTCTAGTACAGGCTCCGACCTGGTTTCTTGAGGACTCCAATCCTCTAGGGCTCCAACCCTATCTTCCAAAGCACCGACCTTGTCTCTATGAGGCTCCAACCCTCAACTTCACTTCGACAAAATATGTTTGGTTATTCCTCACGGCTCCCAAAGTATTCTTCAACGAGCCCTGTCACACTTAGTCTCCATGTCACATCATCAATGACAACCTTTTCTTCTTAGAAGCTATCACCACAACTCTTCATTTCACCCAAACAAACTTCAAGGTAACCTCATGATGGCTTCAGCAACACATCATGGTCTCCAATAATGTCTTCAAGCCTTCAAAGTGTCTTCAATATGTTGCCCCAAGAACTCTCCAAGGGCGTCTTCAGAAATGCTCAAAAGTTTCTTTTAGACCTGCACAACAGTTCTTCAAAGCTCCAAGATACTTCTTCCAAGATGCCTCAAGGTGTCTTCACAACGGTTCCTCTAAATGCTTCACAATGTTTTCAACCAAGGGATGACTCAATGGTTCAAGGACTGCTATATAACTGCTCAAGGAGGTTTTAAGTAATGCTTGGTCACAGCTTGAATTCTTCAACAGTATTTCTAAAAATGCATTTAATAGTGCTTTCAATAAAAACACCCTTCAATAATGCACTCAGTTGCTGCCAAGATTGACTGCAATAATGTTTTCAAGGCTGCCTTCTATAACATGCCAGTTGTAGACAAAGATGTTTCAGCAAGTCCCTAACAAGTCTTCAAAGGTTGCTACAACAAGGGGTCTTCAATCGCTTTAAGGACTTCAAAAGCTGCTTTCTAATCAATAGGTCTGCACACCAAATATTTTGTGGACTGCCCCAACAAGGTGTCTATAATAAACTACCCCAAGATAAATTTGCTTCAATTTTATTCAAGAAGTTGCTTCAAAAGACTGTCCTAAAGACTGCTTTAAAACCTGCTTCAAAAGGCTGATTCAAAGTGATCTCCAAGGGCTTCCCAGGGTCTGCAACAAACTATCATTACAGGTCCAAATTTGTGTTCAAAAATGCCACCACAGTTCAACAGGTTTAGTTATATCCTCCCACAGGTCTGAAAAATCATCACCTCCATTCTAAATAGATGGTTACAACAGGTCTAAAAATAAGATAATTCCACAGATCTGAAATGCTGATATTTTCCACAAATCTGCAAAAGAGGTTCTCCACAAAAGAGAGTCTACACAGTTCTGAAGTATATTCTTATTTACCACAGGTCTGCAATCAAACTCACTATTTTCTTAAGACTTAATGCTGGTCCAAAACACCAAGCTCCCTTATGCCTACTTGTTTAAGGACTGTAACTATATACTGTTCTTGAGCGGGAAGAAGAGAGGAATCTTTGTCCCAAACTGTAATTTTTAGTCCTCCTCGACCTCTGTCCTGCTCCTGTGATTTCTCTCTAAAATGATCACCGAATTTTTTATGGTGAAATGAAGTGTTGGACGTCAATTTATACTAGATTTCGACCTTTAATAAAGAGACACATCTCTTGGAGGGAGGCCGACATGAATGTTTGAGTGTAGGTCGGCTAGCCTTAAAAAATTATTATTTATAAACTTAAAAAATCATCTTCTCACAAACCGCTGGCAGTTTCAAGGCAAGTAAAGACTCGTTAGAAAGGGAAAAATATACTCTACAAGATGGTATAGGATCCATTTTGAAAGGTTTCCTCTAAGGTGGTGAAAAACATTTTTCTTTGTGACTGCCTTGAATTATTTAGTGCAGAAAATGATTAGGACAGTATGGCTTCTTTGTTTGGCTTCTCCATTGTTTGTCTTCTCCATCATTTGGCTTCTTCACCATCATAGGAACATGTAGGACATCCACGTCATCATGATAATGTCCAGCAATGAGTGCATCACCCATGTCATCACATAATGGTGCAGTGATATGTTATAGTGCAGCATTATTAGGAGAACTCCAAAATAGTCTTCCAACCCTCAAATGATCTCCAACCATGATCATCATATGTCATCATCAAGTATCAAAGTGTATGACATCATCACATGACATCAAGGGTTAAGATCTAAAGCATCAAGTGCATGCAACATTAAATCAAGGACTTCTTAGGGCTTATGTCATTAGTGGTTTGACTTCTTCGTGATTTGACATCTTCATTGATGGCATGACATCATCATCTTGAACCCGACATCTCAAGAATATTGACATCTCGGTTAATGCCATATTGACATCAATGACAACCTTGACCAATAGTACTCTGATTCATCTGCCACTGACTGTAGTTGAACCATGATGCATCTATGCTACTACTGACACTGCATTGTACATCCTGTATTGTTGCCAACTCTGCATCTGCACTGCAACCCAACTAACACTCCCTCTCACTGTTGTTATTGTTACTGCAACTACTGCAATTGAGAAGCATCCAAAATACTAAATCAATTGTGATCACGTGCTGCAACTGTCCCCTGAGTCTCTGAATGCTACTAGCCTCTGGACTGTCCACTAGGAAATTTGTGTTGTTGTTGACTCTGCACTGTGCCTGTTGTACTACTATCAACACTGCTCTGCACTTCTTAGCATTTGACTGCAACTAGTCTACAACTTTCGCTCTAGAATTGACTGCACCAACTGACACCGATCCTCTTGCTACTGAATATTGTGGGCCCCTGTAACAAGGGTAATGATACATGTGAGGAGTAAACTGCAACTATTGCTCTTCTATGGACCCTGCCCAACTCTATGCAACTTCGGAGTCTAGAACTCGATGTCTCCCCACCTCTCTCCTGGAGGCATAGTTGCATATAAAGCAAATTGTTCCTCCAACTTCACAGACAGATGATCTATCTTTGCGACTGTTGCCACCTAATCCTGCTTCTCCTTCTTGTCCTTCTTCCAAACCTGAAGCACTTGATCTTAGACATATCCTTCTTCTTCTTCTCTCTCTGTGAGCCCTGTCCTTGACTGAGACCTTTTTCTTTCCCTTTCGATGCAAGGGCCACATTTTCTTCCTCTTTCACACCCTTGGATCCCTTGTTGCTGTTGTCGTTGATGGAGCTCTTTACTAGAGTTCGCCTCATCTCCTCTTGTGTTAGATCTACCCACATCCAGTCCCACCCATGTAGTTGATCGCATCCCAGAATGCCCTAGACAAAGTTCTCCCATTCCTTGATGACACTGTTGAGAGCCAAACGCACAAGTTTTGTAGTTGGAGGCGACCCTTCTACAACTGCAAGCTCATCCAGAATATCTTGAAATCTAATGAGAAAGGGGTTGATGCCTTCACCCTTTTGCATACGAACATTCCTCAGCTTTTCCTTCAAGAACATCTTCCATTGCTCAAAAGGATTCTAATATAGTGAGGCAATAGCATCCCACATTTCTTTGGTCGTATTCTTAGCCACTGTGGAAATTTCTGAATCTTTACACTTTATGCAGAAATTATTACTGTTAATCTGGTAATGCTCCTCCTACTTAGACAAGTTATTAACTAAATAAATTCAAGTTAAAATCGAAGCAAAACACATAACAGATCTCCACCAATCCAAATCTAGAACAAGTTCATGCACACATAGACAAAGTGACATAGTTATTTCTGAACAAATAGTCCTCGGAAAAACCCAATGCGGGAAAACCGATCTCTGGCTGCTGCAGGGTTTTATTATTAAGAATTTTCTAAATACAACAAGCCTGGGTTCCAGATCTGGAAAACTCGACAGAGAAATACTAGATCTACAGCTCACTGGTTGATCTAGGGCCAAAACAATGACTGATCCACGCCCTCAAACGGGAACTACAGAACTCGGCCAAGATTAGGGCCAAGAAACCCCAACGCTGCCCCTGAAAGCCTCTGCGTCAGCCTCTGAAGCCCCTCTAACTCTCAGCGCTGTTTTGGAAGGGACTGCGTTACCCCATACTGGATGACGCAGTCTCTACGCTGCCCCTTAGGGTCTCTGCGTAACCCTCTGAGGGTTTCCTACTGAAAACCACGTTGTCCTTGGAGGGACTACGCAGTCCTTGCTGCTGCAGCGTCCCTTCTCCTCTGCGCTATCCTTGAGTTGATCTATGTCTCTTGCATATTCTAGATGCTGGGATCAGATCATCCCCTTGGCCTAAATTCCCCTCTCTGCAGCTGAAATATTTCTGAGTATTGTTAGCAAACCCTGCCCTAGAATTTCAGCTTAGCTTCAGTGCTCTGCCTCTGTGTGTCTTTACAAATGACCCCAAGCCTTACCTTTATACTTTTCTCGTTGACAAATCAACGGCCATGATCAAATCTTGAATCAATGGCTAAGATTAAAAGAAAGCTTGATCCGTGTGACTTCGGACAATTTCATCACATGTTTAATTAAATTTACTTTAATTATTTAAGATCCCTAAATTTTAACTTAGGAAATACATTAAAATAATTAATTAATTTAATATCTCCTAAACCAAATGAAATTTCCAAAATCAATTTTTGGGTCTTGTAAATCAAGTGTACTCTAGTCCCTCCACAAAATTTGGGAGCTAGAGCACAATTGATGCTACCCCAAATACACAAAATCTCGACACTCCCTCTTAGCATCAAGGGTGTGCTCTAGCAATACATCACACTATGCATTACATGATTTTGGGCACTGGTTTTGTGCTGCTGATGCTTGGCCTGCTGCCACTCAACTCTACACTGTTGCTACCATTTTGTACTACTGCCCATGACTCTACCACTGCCACTGCAACCTCTGTACTATAGCTCCCTCTCAATATGTTGCATCTGTGCTGCTCATAGCACTGGCACTGTTGATCTGCTGCACTGCAACTTCAGTTGTTGAGAGAAACAACTGAATCTCCTGCCCAATCTTTGACAAACAAGTCTGATGGGTTGCATCCTCATCACTGAAGCTCCATAGGCTACAGATTTGTGTTGGCATCTAAAGAACGATGCATAGCTACAACTCTGCCTGCGTAAACAAACTCCCTCTGCACTACTGAAATCACATCAGCCCCTTGTGTTGAAATCTATCACGCTACTGCTGCACTACGTTGTCCCTCTAAAGCCTTCTGCGCTATTGTAGCTCTGCACTGCGTAAGCAGCTCTGCTCTGCGCTACTAAAGTCACATTAGCCTATGCGCTGCTACTACTTTTACGTTGTTGCTACCTTGCTCTACGCTACTCTTTCCAATCTTCAGATCTGCCTTTGCCTGCTTCATCTGTGATCTATGCACACACTGCTCCACTTGTCCCGCTACTAACTTAAGGCTGTCGTAGCTCGCATGTGATGCAAGAGATGAGCTGCTCAAGGATCCTGCCTTCTTCTATGTAGCTCCTCTACATATCCATGTTACCCCACCTCCGTGGTTCATGAGCACTCATGGTTGCATCATCTCCTGACCCATCATCTGCCACAGCTGCTTTGGAAGAAGATGTTTCCTTCTCATTTTTCTTCTCAAGACAATTGCTGGCAAAATGTCCCATTTCACCACCCTGGAAGCAATTGATCTTTGAGAGATCCTTCTTCTTCTTTAGCTGCTTCTTCGATGCCAAGCCTACATCTTCCTCATCTTCCTTCTTCACTTTGCTAGATCCAGAGCTATACTGCTTCTTGGTGAATTTGCAAAGTTCTTCTTGACGCAGAATTGACCACAAGTTGCCCCAATCTGGGAGGTCCGCTCTGCCCAAGATACTTTGGACAAAGGTTTCCCACTCATCTGTGACTGCATTGAGGGCAGTCCTGACCATCACATCGTCTTCCACCTTAGCACCAGTTGTAGTCAACTGATCTCTGATCGACTGCAGTCTGAAGAGGAAATGCTCCATGTCTTCTCCCTTGGCCATCATGAATGACCTTATCTGAGTCTCCAACAGCATCTTTCTTTGGACAAATTTTCCCTCATACAGGGAGGTCAAGGCCTTCCACATCTCGTTAGCTGTCTTCTTCTTAACTACGTGTGGTACAATATGGTCCTTGATTCCATCTATAATCAATCGCTTGGCATGCCCAGCAGCCTCCTTATGCTTCCGAAGGAGATCCGGATCTATCGGTGTGGCTAGATTTTGCTCTGCATGGTCTCTAAGATTGTATGCCTCGAGGACTATCACGATCCTTGCCTTCCAAACTAAAAAGTTTGAGAGGCCGTCCAACCTATTCTGATCACGCAGTCCATGAGGATCCATCTGCTCCGAATGTATCAGAACTTCCTTTTCTCTTTGCTAGAGAAATGGATCTAAGGCCCTTGGTGAAACAGGCACCTTCTGCTCCCTCCGACGGCTAATTTCCCTCCTTGGAAATTTACCAAATCAACTATGATTCAGCTTCTTCTTTGATCCTCTGATCAAACTGCAAGTTTCCTTTGGCAAGAAACTCTCTGAGAAGTTGATCTCCTCCCGCTCTTTGTCACTTGTGCTAAGGCTAAAGATCTGAAAGCTTCATAAAATTAACCCCACTAGCACCTTCTGAATTTCTGCAGCTTTTCTACAATCTTTTTTGGATCTGACAGATTCAGATCTAAATCACACTGGCTGGCTTCAGAGCGATCCAGCATTGTTTCTAAGCTGCCTCTGCGCAGTAATTGCGTGGGCTTGCTAAGAGACAACGTTAGACTGCGTCACCCTTCCCTCTGCATGGATCTGCCTCTGAAAACTGCGTTGTCCCTTCAGATCTGTGTTTCTGTCGCTTTTCCAGTTGCTTTCTACAGCCAAAACCTTCAATCTCTTGCTGGTGACCCTCCTAGATCTGTAATTGCTCCAATACCATATGGAAATTTCTGAATCTTTACAATTTATGTAGAAATTATTACTGTTAATCTAGTAATGCTCCTCCTACTTAGACAAGTTATTAACTAAATAAATTCAAGTTAAAATCGAAGCAAAACACATAACAAATCTCCACCAATCCAGATCTAGAACAAGTTCATGCACACATAGACAAAGTGAAAGTTATTTCTGGACAAATAGTCCCCGGAAAAACCCAATCCGGGAAAACCGGTCTCTGGCTGCTGCAGGGTTTTATTATTAAGAATTTTCTAAATACAACAAGCCTGGGTTCCAGATCAGGAAAACCCGATAGAAAAATACTAGATCTACAGCTCACTGACTGATCTAGGGCCAAAATAATGACTGGTCCACACCCTCAAACGGGATTTACAGAACTCAGCCAAGATTAGGGCCTAGAAACCCCAGCGCTGCCCCTGAAAGCCCCTCTAACCCTCAGCGCTGCTCCAGAAGGGACTGCGTTACCCCAGACTGGGTGATGCAGTCTCTACGCTTCCCCTTAAGGTCTCTGCGTAACCCTCCGAGGGTTTCCTACTGAAAATCACGCTGTCCTTGGAGGGACTGCACTGTCCTTGCTGCTGCAGCTTCCCTTCTCCTCTGCGCTGTCCTTGAGCTGATCTCTGCCTCTTGTGTATTCTAGACCCCGAGATCAGATCATCCCCTTGGCCTAAATTCCCCTCTCTGCAGTTGAAACACTTCTGAGTATTCTTAGAAAACCCTGCCCTAGAATCTCAACTTAACTTCAGTGCTCTACCTCTGTGTGCCTTTACAAATGACCCCAAGCCTTTCCTTTATCTTTTCTTGTTGACAAATCAACGGCTATGATCAGATCTTGAATCAATGGCTAAGATTAAAAGAAAGCTTGATCTATGTGACTTGAGACAATTTCGTCACATGTTTAATTAAATTCACTTTAATTATTTAAGTTCCCTAAGTTTTAACTTAGGAAATACATTAAAATAATTAATTAATTTAATATCTCCTAAACCAGATGAAATTTCCCAAATCAAATTCTGGGTCTTGTAGATCAAGTGTACTCTAGTCCCTCCATAAAATTTGGGAGCTAGAGCCCAACTAAGGCTACCCCAAATACACTATATCTCAACAGCCACAACGTGTGAGACAATATGATCTCGAACTCCGTCAAGAATCAACCGCTTTGCCCTAGTCATCACCTTATTGTAATTAGCAAGTTGGTTTGCATCTGTAGGCGTGGCCACAACTCGTTTTGCATACATTTTTAAACCATACTCGTCTAGCAAGAAGGACATTATAGCCTTCCAGATACAATAGTTCGATGCACCCTCTAATTTGTCCTAATGTCGGAATCCTGTTGAAGCCATCTCTGCAAAACCTCGACCTGGGTTGGAAATCTCCCTCTTTCACTTGCTCAGTTGCTAGCTCTGTTAGTCGCACTCCTTCCTGGAGTGAGAAATTCTACCTGTTATTACTACCTACTGCAACTAGAAATATTGGATTTCTGAAACTAAAAACCCTTTGAGAGAAACTCCATATGTGTGTGCAATTTCTCTTCCACTCGGCGTTGACTATGTTATTGCTAGCTGCTGCAAAAACCTTTCTGCACCTAGACAAGAATCTGCTTCTACAAAAATACTGACCTGCTCACCTACGCTTGCTAGAATCACTTTCCCCAGACAAATCAAACTTCCCTTCCACCTGCAACTGCAAAATCGAACTTTGTTCAGCAATTCGCACTGCCTAGGTAGGCACTGCACAACCCTAGAGAAATTTGTGCTACTGCTTGTTAGTTTTTGTAGCATCGAAGGTGTTCTAGTCTCGAAACTTTGTGGAGAGACTAAAACACAGGAGTTCTCCATAACCCAAAAATCGTTTCTGAAAATTCCACCTAGAAGTGTCTTAATTAGATTATTAGCCTATTTTGAATATTTCTTAAGTCTAAACTTAGGAAAAGTGGTTAATTAATCAGAATTAATTGAGAAAGGTGGGAATCATCTAGAAACTCACACGGATCGACTAGGAAATAATATTAGCCCTTGATTAAGTTTAATCTTTGTTGTTGGAGTCCCAATAGAAGATTACAAGAAGTCAATGGGTAGATGGAGGGCATACACTTGATACACTTGAGATCAATTTCCTTGGGCAATTCGATCCTCCAAAGAGAAGCAGCAGTTGTCGGAAGAGTTCAAGCTAGAGAAGGAAGCAGAGGGGCATTACAATAACTGGAAATTATTCTCCTGGCTATAATTTTAATTACACAGTTTATTTCCTATGGCAGATAATGAATAAAATCACAACTACAATTTTCACCATAAAAATTCTACAGAAAATAAAATGTTGGAAGCTGAAATATTCTAGCACACAAATAAAATTAACACAACTATTTTTGGACAAATATCCCCGGAAAAACTGAATGCAGAAAAAGCAGTGCAGCAGTGCAGCATTATGAGGGTTTATTTTATTATGCAGTAGCTAAAATCTAAGCACAATAATTTGAATGCGATGTTGGCAATCCAATTTGAGAGAAATACTAGAAAAATTATTGTGAGAATTTTTCCTTACCCCACAACTGATTTCTGTCCCCGGAACTGCCTCCCCAGCAATGTCCAATCCCTTCTGTGCAAAGCTTGCTTAAATCTTGCTGCAGATGCCTCCGAAAACCTCTGAAACCCTTAGCTTTGTCTTTGTCTGGCTCTGGAACTGACTCACTGTCTTGTTTGACCAAAATCCTGGCCTCCGGTTATTTAATCACTAGCTCCTCCAACTAGATCGAAATGACTGTTGTTGTGCCTGCGTAGACCCTCAGGGAATTTCTCACTCCCTCTCACTGCATCTTCCAGAACTTGAAGACTTCCTCCGGAAATGTTGTTGATGTTGAGATTTTGGGGTTTTGGGGTAGCATCGGATGTGCTCTAGCTCCCAAACTTTGTGGAGGGACTAGAGTACATAAGATCTCTAAGACCTAGAAAGCATTTTAAGAAATTTCATCCTATTTAAGAGATATTTAATTAATTAATATTTTTAATTGAGGACCGTAAGTCTAACTTAGGAAAATTAAAAGATTAAAGGTAATTAAATTAAACATGTGATGAGAATGACTTAAGTGACATGGATCAAGCATCTTCTAATCTTAGTCGTCGATTCAAGATTAGATCACGGTTGTTGATGTTTCAACGAGAAAAGTATAAGAAGAGGGCTTGGGGTCAGTTGGAGAACACACACACTAGTAGAGCACTAGAGCTAAGTTGGAATTCTAGGGCGTGGTTTGCTAAGAATTTCAGAAGTGTTTCAGATGCGCAGAGGGGTAGCATTGGCGAGAGGGATAGTCTAGTCCCAGACCAAGAGTACAACGAGGGCAGAGAAGCAGCAGACCGAGGCAGCGCAAAGGCAGCAGCTACGCAACTCAACCGAAAGCCCAGCAGGGGCAGTGTAGAGGCATCAGGAGCTACGCAGGGCTAACGCAGGCCCAAAAAGAGTAGCACAGAGGCAACAGGAGGCCAGGAGGGCTGACATAAGCCCAGCTAGGGCAGCACAGGGGCAGTGTAACCCAGTCTAAGGTGACGCAGGCCCTTCCTAAGCAGCACAGAGGCTGACACAGGCCAGCAGGGCTGACGTAGAGAGCTTCATAGCAGCACTGGTGTTTCTAGAGGCCAGAAAAAGTTGAGTTCTGTAAATCCCGTTTGAGTGTGTGAATCAGAATCTCTGGAACAGAGGTATAGCGACAGCTTTTATCTCTGTTGGGTTAACCAATTTGGTGCCCAGATTTGTTGTACTTCGAATCTGCTTAATAATAAAAACCCTCCAGAGCTAGAAGAACGGTTTTCCCGCATTAGGTTTTTTCGGGGACAGTTGTCCAAAAAATCCTTGTGTGTCACTTTGTCATTGTTCATGTTATTCAGTTCAGATCTGTTTGTGTAGGATGTTAATGTATTTACTTTGATGTTAATGCTGAAGATTTCAGATTAATAACTTGTTTAAGTAAGAGAAGTGAATTAAGCATATTCAGAAATTTTCACATGGTATCAAAGCAATTGCAGATCTTGCTGAATCTCCGGCAAGAAGGCTAAAGAATCTGAGTTGCAGAAAGCAGCAGCAGCAGCAAATAATCCAGAGAGGGTAGCACAACAGCAGAAGGATGCAGAGGCAACTTGGGCCACAAGGGGCTGACGCCTAAGTCACATGACACGAGGACACGAGACACGGAGGACACGTAAATACGAGTATTCGACACGAGACACCATGACCTCGAAAACAGGACACGTTTTATTTAAATTTAAAATCTATATATATATTTAATTTAATAAATTAATATTAACAAATTAGTAAATTACAATTATACAACTTACAACTTACAAGACTACAAGCACATAAGAAGTACTAAATAGTCATTAAAACCATAAGTTATAGCAATAGTCATTAGTCAATGAGTCAATGACTCATGAGTCATTAAAATTTAAAAATTAAAACCATAACAATAACTTGAAATAAATTTAAAAATTAAAACAATAACAATAACGGGAACTTGGAATGCATGGAGGCAGCAGCAGCAACGGGAACTTGGAATGCAGCCAGCAGGCAATGGAAACTTGGCACGGAGGCAACAGCAGCAATCAAAGGCACTCAACCACACCCACGACACTCAACCACACCCATGACAGGCACGCCAGCAGCAGCAAACGAAGGCACGAAGGTTCAAGGCAACAACAACCACAGCGACGACAGCAGCAACCACAGCGAACAGAAATGAAAAACTAACGAATTTTTTGTCATTTTTGTAATTTTTCGTGGAAAACGTGACCAAACATGGGGAATACATTAGGGAAAGTATTCCAAACCTAGGACACGAGTATTCTATCCAAGGACACGAATGCAAAAATGGAGGGTACGTATTCGGTTTTAGAGGACACGACCAAAAACGTATTGGACACGTTTTAGGTCGTATTTCGTGTCCGACACATGAAATACGGGACACGTGACCCTGGAGGACGTGTCCTATGACTTAGGCTGACGCAGTCCCAACTAGGTGACGCAGATACAACGCAAAGCCTTCCAGAGGGACACAGGAGCAACCAGCGTTGTGTAGTCGCTGTGCAAAGGTTGCGCTGGGCCAGTCTGCTCACGCAGAGGCCAGCCAGGGTGACGCAGTCCAGAATTTGATGGTTGTGCAGAGTGTCATGAACCGAAAGCTGAGCTATAGACCTTCAGTAATTGCTGGTGGGGTGAAGATTCTGTCGGTATAGAATTTAGCCTAAGCTAAGTTGACAAAGAGTGGGAGGAGAACAACTTCTCAGAAGATTTCCAGCCAAAGAGATCTGTAGATCAATCAGAGGATCGAAGAAAGTTGATTCGTTTTGTTTGGCAGAATTCCAAGAGAGGGAGTCAATTGTCAAAGGGAGCAGAGGGTGCCTTTCTCACCAAGGACCCTAGATCTAAGTCTCTAGCATAGAGAGGAGGATCCATTCCGACAAACTTCTGCGCAAATGGCGCCACACAGACTACGTGATCAGGATAGGTTGGACGGCCTGTCCAACTTTGCGATCTGGAAGGCCAGAATCTTGGTAGTTCTTGAGGCATACGGCATAAGAGAGCATGCAGAAAAATTCTTAGCTAAACCGACTGATGCGAAGCTCCCGAAGAAGCATAATGAAGCAGCGGCACATGCCAAGCGCTTCATTATGGACAGGGTCAAAGATCATGTGGTACCACACATAGCCAAGAAGGCAACAACTCATGAGATGTGGGTAGCCCTAACCACATTGCATGAAGGAAGGTCCGTCCAGAGAAAGATGATTCTGGAAAACCAGCTGAGGTTATTCATGATGGCCAAGGGAGAGGAGATCGACCCTTTTCTATCCAGACTACAGTCGATCCGAGATTAGCTAACTGGCATGGGGGTCAAGGTAGATGATGATCTCATGGTGAGGATTATTCTCAATGCAGTCACAGAGGACTGGGAAACTTTTGTCCAAAGTCACTTGGGCAGAGAGAACCTTCCCAACTGGGACAACATGTGGGCTATCCTCCGACAAGAGGAGATCCATCGTATGACCAAAAGACAGTACAACATCGGTTCGAGCATGATAAAGAAGGAAGAGGAAGATGCAACCTTGGCATCAAAGAGGCAACAAGGGAAAAAGAAGTGTGATATGTCAAAGACCAAATGTTTCCAGTGCGGCGAACTTGAATATTTCGCCAACAATTGTCCTCAGAAGAAAAAGGACAAGGAAGCTTCTAGTTCCAAGGCTGCTGTAGCAGACGATGGCTCCGAAGATGATGTAACCATGAGCACTCATGAACCACGAAAGTGGGGTGATCTTGATCTATAGAGCAGCTATAGAGTGAGGGCGGGATCCTTGAGTAGCCCAACTCTTGGATCACATCCGTGCTATAGGAGCCTTAAGACAGTAGCGGGACAAGTGGAGCAGTGGGTGCAGAGGATCACAGATGGAGCAGAGGCAGAGCTAACACGCTAATGAGGAAGTAGCGCAGTGCATATACGGCAGTAGCATAGGGTACGCAGTGCAGTGGCTGTAGCAACGTAGAGGCTTCAGGAGGACAGCGCAGCACGGCAACAGCGTAGAGAATAGCAGTGCAGAGCTGCAGCAGCACAGTAGCCTCCGGAGGACAACGCAGAGCGGGCAACTTATGGAGCTTCAGTGATGAGAAGCAACCCAACTGACTTGTCTATCAAATATTGGGCAAGAGTCCTTCAGTTGCTTACTCTCAACAACTAAGTTGCAGTGCAGCAGTGAGCAGTGGCAGTGCTATGGGCAACACGATGCAGCAATTTGAGAGGGAGTTGCGATACGAATGTAGCAGTGGCAGCGTCATGGACAGCAATACAAAAGAGCAGCAGCAGCACAGTGATGTAGGGCAGCAGGCCAAGCATCAGCACAGAGACCCACCCCAGATATCAATGCAGAACTTTCGTGTGAAGTGTTTTGCTAGAGCACATTCCTCACTAAGAGGGAGTGTTGAGATTTTGGAGTGTTGGGGTACCATCGGATGTGCTCTAGCTCCCAAACTTTGTGGAGGGACTAGAGTACATAAGATCTCCAAGACCCGGAAAGAGTTTTAAGAAATTCCATCCTGTTTAAGAGATATTTAATTAATTAATCTTTTTAATTAAGGACCCTAAGTCTAACTTAGGAAAATTAAAAGATTAAAGGTAATTAAATTAAACATGTGATGAGAATGACTTAAGTGACGTGGATCAAACATCTTCTAATCTTAGCCGTCGATTCAAGATTAGATCACGGTTGTTGATGTTTCAACGAGAAAAGTATAAGAAAAGGGCTTGGGGTCAGTTGGAGAACACACACACTGGCATAGCACTGAAGCTAAGCTGGAATTCTAGGGCGTGGTTTGCTAAGAATTTTAGAATTGTTTCAGCTGTAGAGAGAGGCAGTATTGGCGAGGGGGATGGTCTAGTCCCAGGCCAAGAGTACAACGAGGGCAAAGAAGCAGCAGACTGAGGCAGCAGCTACACAGCTCAGCCGAGAGCCCAGCAGGGGCAGCGCAGAGGCATCAGGAGCTACGCAGAGCTAACACAGGCCCAAAAAGGGCAGCGCAGAGGCAACAGGAGGCCAAGAGGGCTGACGCAAGCCCAGCCAGGGAAGCGCAGGGGCATTGTAACCCAGTCTAGGGTGACGCAAGCCCAGCCAGGGAAGCGCAGGGGCATTGTAACCCAGTCTAGGGTGACGCAGGCCCTTCCTAAGCAGCGTAGAGGCTAGCATGGGCCAGCAGCGCTGACGCAGAGGGCTTCAGAGCAGCGTTGGGGTTTCTAGAGGCCGGAAAAGGCTAAGTTCTGTAAATCCCATTTGAGGGTGTGAATCAGTCAGTTTTTTGTCTCTAGAACAAAGGTATCGCTGAAGTTTTTATATCTCTGTCGGGTTAACTAATTTGGTGCCCAAATCTGTTGTACTTAGAATCTGCTTAATAATAAAAACCCTACATAGCTAGAAGATCAGTTTTCCCGCATTGAGTTTTCCGAGGACAGTTGTCTAGAAAATCCTTGTGTGTCGCAGCAGCAGCAGATAATCCAATGTACCTGGTGTTGTGCTTTCGGAAAGCTGGAAAGTTCTGCAACCTGACCTACCAATGCTTGATATATGTTTGGTTGTTTGCGCTATCTCTTATTCATCCTAGAAGCTCCAACAAACTCCTTTACGTTTCTTAATGTCTAACAAACCTCTCTATTGGTTCGACCACTAGTAGTGGGAGGTTCAACTAGTTCCTCATCCTGCCTTTGTTGCTCCATCTCCTAAAATCTCACTGGATTCCCTGTTCCTAAGGAAATGCTAGTACTAGTTGTTGTACTGGATCCCTGTGACTGTCCCACTGGTGATCCCACTGGCTGCCCCTACTACTAGACCAATGGAGCTTCAGCTGACTGATTCTGATCACCTGCAAGCATCTCACGAGATCTCTTGAAAACTCGATCTTTTATGAACTTTACGTCCCATCTCACTAATATCTTCCTAATTCTAGGAATGTAGATTGTGTACACCTTAGAGTTTTCGTTATACTCAACGAGAAACCCCTTCTCTGTAGTCTGATCCAATTTGGTGCGCTTTTCATCTGGCATGTGGCAATAAGCAACATTGCCAAAAATCCTAAAGTGACTAACTTATGGTTTCTTCCCTGTGAAGACCCCTTCTGGCGTTTTCTTCCCTAGTGCTCTATAACAAGTCTTGTTCTGAATATACATTGTTATGTTACATGCCTTTGCCCATAGAAACCTGGGCAAATCCTGGTCATATAACATTGCTTTTTCAACCCCAACTATAGTTCTATTTTTCCGCTCTACTACCGCATTCTGTTGTGGATTGTAAGGAGTTGTCCATTCTCTTTTGATGCCTTCCTTCGCACAAAATTCTATAAAGTCTTTATTGATATACTCTCCATTATCTGAGCGAAGCACCTTGTTCTTCTTCCGTGTCACATTTTCCACGAGAGCCTTAAACTCCCTGAAACAATCGAAGACCTCATCCTTGGTCTTCAAGAAGTAGATCCAGGTTTTTCTGGAACAGTCATCAATAAAGGTGACAAAGTATTTGACACCATTGAGAGCTCTAGTGGACATCGAGCCACAGATATCTGAATGTACAAGTCCTAACACGCCATCTGCTCTGTTGTCACTTCTTGGGAATGTTGCCTTAGCATACTTCCCAAGCACGCATCCTCTGCACACATCATCGTGTTTCGTGCCAAGTTCTAGAACCCTTATTACTGCCTCCCTGAGCATCTTGAGTGCTCCATGGTGTAGATGTCCCATTCTTCTATGCCACAACTCATTCAGTTCCTTCCCATTGCTACCATCACTGCCTATTAGTGCCATTGGAGAGTCAAGCTACAACCTGTACAATTTGTTGCTTCGAATTCCAATCTGTCTTACCCTCTTCCAGCTCAAGTGTTTGACAAACACTTTCTTTCCTACGAAGTGGATATCATATCCCTTATCCTGTAACTGGGATACTGAAATCAGATTCATACCCATTTCTAGCACATGCAGTACATCTGTAGCATTGGTATTTGCTCTCGAATCCCTCTGAAAATCAATGGTACCTCTCCCTATGGGAGTACACTTCATTTTGTTTCCCATTGTAATCTAGAAGTCCATCTGCTCCTCCTTGTAGCTAGAGAAATATTCTCTAACCCCTGTCATGTGAGTTGACACTCCACTATCTATATACCAAACACCCTGTGAAGTTGAGCCTGATAAGAAAGCAAATTCGTCCTCTAACCTGGAAGACAAATCTGAAGCCCCGTGAATGTCAATTTTGTCCATGGCCATACCGAAGTATTTACCAAAGACAATTCTGTGTGTTATTCCTCTTCCACCTGATACTAATTTGCTCTAGCAACTGCTGCAAAATACTATGCGCCCAATCAAGGAATCTACTCAACAAAAATCTGAGTTGTTGTTGCTCCCTCTGCTTGCTAGAACCACTATTCTAGGAAATTCAAATTTTGTTGCCACCTGCAACTGAAAATCGAATTTTTCCCAGTGATTCGCACTGCCTGGCTAGGCACTGTGCAGCCATTGAAAATCTTGCCTGCTACTCTCTCTGAACCGCGAAATTTCCGTCTTCCGCCTCTGAGCTTCCCAGTCGGATCAATTACACTCTGATACCATGTGAAAATTTCATTTATTGCAATAACTGGAAATTATTCTCCTAACTGTAATTTTAATTACACCGTTTATTTGCTACGACAAACAATGAATAAAATCACAACTGCAATTTTCACTATAAAAATTCTGCAGAAAATAAAATGCTAGAAGCTGAGAAATTCTAGCACACATAAAAATTAACACAGTTATTTTTAGACAAATGTCCCCGGAAAAACCCAATGCAAGAAAACCGGTGCAGCAGTATGAGGGTTTATTTTATTATACAACAACTAAAATCATAATACAATAATTTGGATGCTCTGCTGGCAATCCAATCTAAGAGAAATACTGGCAAAATTATTGTGAAAAAATTTCCTCAACCCACATCTGAATTCTGTCCCTGGAACTGCCTCCCCAACCACACGCAATGATCAATCCCTTTTGCGCATAGCCTGCTGCAAATGCCTCCAAAAACCTTTGAAACCCTTAGCTTTGTCTTTTTCTGGCTCTAGAAATGACTAATTGTCTCGTCTGACCAAAATCCTAGCCTTCGGCTACTAATCACTAGCTCCTCCAACTAGATCGAAATGACTATTGTTGTGTCTACGTAATCCTTGTGCAAACCCTCTGGGAATTTCACACTCCTCACTGCCTCTACCAGTATTGGAAGACTTCCTCCAGAAATGTTGCTAACCTCCTCTACCACCTACTACTCACCCTCTGAGTCAATCTTCTCTGCTGAATCTCTGCTACTGAGAAAATCGAACTACCTGGGCAACTTAGTCTCTGGGAAACTGAGGAGTGATTTATAGTGCTTGGAGGAGATTTTTCCAGGAATTGATTGGCCTTCTACAGCAGAATTCTTTCTATAGGGCATTTTTTCGGCTAGTTAGAACCATAGTTCTAAAAACCAGAACTGATGACCGAACCCGTCCACCTATCAAAACCGGGTTTCAAACCGGAATCGGTCAAACAAGGACTGGTCAGATCTCAATGAACCTGTCTTTAAAAAAATACATGAAATAATTAGTTTTTAATTAAAAAACTATTTTTAAGATTTAAAACGATGATTCAAACCAATAGAGATAAAATATGCAAAGTTTGCTCATCTATATAACATGTAAAGGTGAATATATCAAATTAGCACCGAGTGCAATACATATCAGCAAGAGAATACATAATTAATGAGGCTTAAAATGGCCTCTAGAGTCCAAAAACAATGTTACAAGCTATATGGTCACTGGCTTACTACAAGTCTACATGTCAGTGATCAAAATGATCACTCCTCATCATGATCAAACTCATCACCACTACTAGACAAGGGATCATCAACATGAGCTACATATATAATCTGGCTGAGTGTTTGAGGACTCCTAAAACTCCTCTGCAACCCTAGCAGTAGTAGTAGTAGTAGCAGCAGAAATAGACATCAAAACTACAAATCACTGATCAACATGATCACTCATGAAACTCATCATTGATTCAGTGCAACTAAAAATGAGATCATCAGTAAGAGATACATAAACATCATCTTGCTCAAACTCTTCAGACTTGGATTGCTCAACCTTATAATATGATAAAAATGGAAAAAGTTCAAAATGCCTAACCAGTGATTTTGGTTTGAGTGAAGGATTCATCTCCTCAACCTTATAATATGATAGAAAAAGCTTAGCATGCCTAACCAATTATTTTCCTTTGACTGAAGGGTACATTCTTGTAAAGGCCATGGTAGAGGAGTTCAACAATCAATACCACCAACATCAAGAAAGTTCAAAAATCAATGCCACCAACATCAAGGTTTTTAAAGGGCTTCATGCTCTTAATCGAACGCCAATCTCACACCCTCATGCATGATATAATCAAATGCAAACATTGCAAACCCCCAAACTATGAAATCCTAAAATCTGTCAAGCCTCATGAATTTTGGGTGAACTCTAAAATTCTAGTTTCTCCATAAGAAATCCAATTGAGGTCGAAACCACTCTCAAACATCCTGATTCATTTCATGGTAATGTTAAAAAATTAAGTAAAAGGATGAAAATGAAAAATAAAGGAAATGTCACTTTTACTTTAAGAATTTAACATTACCATTGATTGCTAGTGTTATTAGGGTTGATATGTGTGAGGCAAATGAGAAGGGAGGCATGCTTTTCTTAAACGGGTTGTTTTTGGAAGGAAACAACCCCAAATTTCCCTCATAATGGCATCAAAACTCACCAAACTGCATTATGTGGGGTCCATAGTTGGTCGGTTAGACCAAAAACCCGGTGGGCCGCTCATAAAATCAGGCTTTTCAACCTGTTTGATGGCCAGGGCTAATGAACAGGTTAGTTTGACAAGTTTCTAGTTCAGACCAGCCGGTTTTGAAAACTATGGTAAGAACCATACACATTTCTTGGGGTCACCGGGGCAAGTTGGATTCAGCCCAAACACTTTTTGGGTTTTTGTGGGATTATTGAGATGATTCTCCGACTAATTTTACAGAATTTTCCGAACAATATTCGGGCCTAAAATCCTTATTCTTATAGCAGGGCGAATTGCTAGTTAGCTGGGGAGTTCGCACCATTTTGTGGGTTCGACTTTGGCTTGGAGATAGGCCAAACGTTTTCTCGGTATTTTTAGGTTTGAGTAGAGGAGCTTGCGACTGCAATTTCAGAGCATTCTGAGCATTATTTTGAGTAGGACGACCAGTTCCATTCAACAGACAATAGTGGAGTTTCGAGGCAAGTTTGAGCTACAGATTTGGGCCAAGTCTAGCACCTGATCCTACACATTCTAACTTGGGGTTTGTGTTGCTTGTTGTAGGAAGGCCAGGTTCAACGGATTTCATCTTATTGTACTTGATTCTCCATGCATAATTAATAAAATGGCTCATGACTATTGCCCAGATTTTGGGGTTTTCCGATTTGTGCTTTTGTTCAGATTTTTATTGTTGTAGTTTAGTTGTATTTTCCTAGTTTGGAATATTACATGTAGGTACATAATTAATGCTACCAGATGAGTAGTAGCAAATGGAAAGAATGGAAGAACATACTAACAAGAAGACTCGTGTTGAGTTATGGACTCAGACGGAGCAAAATTGATCTATGCAAAAAAGAAGTCAGTTGTGACTTCCAAGATGGCTAGAAGTATCAAGCAAAGGATTACCTCCGTAAGAGGGAAAAGAATATGAAGTCAGACACCTCGTGCATCGTTGATGGCTATTTGTAGCGATGTTGATTCATTGTTGAAGATGAGCCCATGAATAGGGCTGAGGACCTCTTTGTCCAATGTAAGAGGGAGTTGATGAAAGGATCTTGGTCTAATGCACGACTGCTGATGAAATCTTTGTTGAGATCCTTCAGAAGTTTGGCATGATGGACTGTGAGTCCATGGACACTCCCATGATGGTAGATTTGAAGAAGTTGCGAGATTGTGTTTCTGATCTGGTTAATCCCTATGTATATTGCAAATTGATTGGTTAGTTGAAATATCTAATGAACACTAGACCTGATATCTACTATGTTGTAAAAAAGTTGAGCCAATTCTTGGTTGAGCCCCAACATGTGCATTGGGTTACAGCAAATATTGAGATATCAGCATGGCACCATTGATTATGGTTTGAGATATGTTTCTAATATAACAATTGCATGGTTCTACTAACATTGATTGGGCTAGATGCACTAATGATAGAAATGTGAAAATTTCAGAAAGTTACTTTATGCAAAAATCTACTGTTAGATCTGGTTATACTTCTCCTACTTAAACAAGTTATTAATGTTGAAATCTTCAGATTAACAACGAAGTAAACACATAACAGACTTTCACCGATTCAGATCTAAAAACAGAAAAGTACATGCACACAGACAAAGTGACACGCAAGATTTTCCGGAAAACTGTCCCCGGAAAAACCCAATGCGGGAAAACCAGTCTTCCAGCTACTAGAGGGTTTATATTATTAAGTAGTTTTCTAAATACAACAAATATGAGCACCTTACTGGTTGATCTGATAGAGAAAAATATAGATCCGCAGCTAACCTGATGTTCTGAGACCAAAACCTTGACTGATCCACACCCTCAAACGGGATTTACAAGACAGCCAATTCTCGCCCTAGAAACCCCAGCACTGCCCCTGAAGCCCCTGCGTCAGCCCTTTCAGCCTCTGCGTGCCTCTATGCTGGCCTGGAGAGGGATGCGTAACCCCAGAATGAGTGACACAGACCCTGCGCTGCCCTAGAAGGGTCTCTGCGTAACCCTGGAGGGTCCCCTCCTGTCCAGCACTGCCCTAGAAGGGATTGCGTAGTACCTGCATAGTTGAAGCTGCTCTCAGCGTTGCGTAACTATTGTTGTTGCCTCTGCTTCTCTGCGCTGCCTCTGGATGTTGCTCTCTACCTCTTGCCGATTCTTGGCACTGGGATTAGGCCATCCTCTTTGCCAATACTACCTCTCTCTGCAGCTGAAACACTTCTGGAAATTCTTAGCAAACCCGCCCTAGAATTCCAGCTTAGTCACAGTGCTCTGCCTCCGTGTGTGTGTTCTCCCACTGACCCCAAGCCTTTCCTTTATACTTTTTCGTTGGGAAACCAACGGCCATGATCTAATCTTGAATCAATGGCTAAGATTAAAAGAAAGCTTGATCTGTGTGACTTGAGTCATTTTCATCACATGTTTAAATTAATTACCTTCAATATTTTAATTTTCCTAAGTTAGACTTAGGGTCCTTAATTTAAAATATTAATTAATTAATTATCTCCCAAACTGGATGGAATTTCCCAAATCCCTTTCTGGGTCTTGGAGATCTCATGTACTCTGTCCCTCCACAAATTTTGGGAGCTAGAGCACATTCGATGCTACCCCAACACTCTAGAAAACTCAACAATCCCTCTTAACAAGGAATGTGCTCTAGTACAACTCTAATTCAACCCGAAGCTCTGCACTTATCTCTGGTGCGGGTCTTTGCACTAATGTTGGACCTGTTACCCTTCATCATTGTGTTGTTGCTGCCATTTTGTACTGATGCCCATGGCACTGCCACCACCACTGCCACATCTATATTGCAGCTCCTTCTCAATCTGTTGCACCGTGCTGCCAACTGTTGCACTGCAACTTCAGTTGTTGAGAGAAACAACTGAAGCTCCCGCCCAATCTTTGACAAACGAGTCAGTTGCTTTGCATCCTCATCACTAAAGCTCCATCGGTTGTTGATCTCTGCTGACATCTAGAGGATGATGCACAACTACAGCTCTGCACTACATAAGCAGACCTCCACAGGGTTGTTGAAGTCACATCATCCCCTGCATTGAAATCTCCCACATTGTTGTTGTGCTGCACTGTCCTCCTGAAGCCTCTACATTGTTGCAACTCTGCTCTGCGTTGTTGAAGTAACATCAGCCTCTACGTTGTTGTTGTTGCATCGGCATTGCGCTGCTCCCTTCAACTCTGCCTCTGCTCCATCCGTGATTCTCTGCACCAACTGCTCCACTTGTCCCGCTACTATCTTAAGGCTCCCGTAGCTCGGATGTGATCCAAGAGATGAGCTGCTCAAGGATCCCACAACCACTCTATAGCTGCTCTACAGATCCATGTCACCCCACTTTTGTGGTTCACGAGCACTCATGGCTACGTCATCTTCTAAACCATCGTCCAGCAAAGCCAATACCAGACAGTTGCTCATCACCTCTTTGAGCTTGTCAAAAGCCCTCTGCGCAGTATCAGTCCAACCAAATGCCCCCTTCTTGGTGAGGTCTGAGAGGGGTGCAGCAAGTTGTGAAAACCCCTTGACAAATTTCTGGTAGTAGGTGCAGATGCCTACAAATCCCCGGAGCTCTGTCACATTCTTCGGTTCTGGCAAATCTCAGATGGCCTGGATCTTCTCCTCATGGACTCTTACCCCGTCCACACCAATGATGTGCCCCAAATAGAGCATCTCTGTAAGCCAGAATTCGCATTTGGAGAGCTTAGCATAGAAATGTTGCTCCTCCAAGATACACAGAACAACCTCAATGTGTTGCAAGTGCTCCTCCCATGTGCGGCTATAGATGAGGATATCATCAAAGAACACTAGCACGAACTTCCTCAGCTGACCACGAAAAATGTGGTTCATGCAAGACTGAAAGGTGGTCGGTGCGCTGGTTAGCCCAAAGGCCATCACCAAAAACTCGAAATGGCCATAATGGCACCTGAATGCAGTCTTGCGAACATCTTATAGCACCCTAACCTCAGATTGATCTTGGAGAAGAACTTCGATCCCCTCAACTCATCCATCAACTCGTCAATCTTGGGGATGGGGTATTGGTTCTTCATGGTCTTTTTGTTGAGTGCCCTGTAGTCAATGCACATCTACAATGTGCCATCCTTCTTCTTCACCAAAACAACAGAAGAAGCAAATGGGCTAGTACTGGGTCGGATGTGCCCCAGTGCCAAGAGTTCATGGATATCTCTCTTAATCTCATCCCTGTAGGCCTTGGGGTGCCTATAGGGGGTGGTGATCACTGCCTGGATCACCTGCTCCAACTCAATAGTGTGCTCAAACCCTTGGTCCGACGACTGCCCCAGTGGTATGTCCCCAAAAACCGTGGAGTATCGATCCAATATCGACTGCACATCGGGATGTATTAGCTGCCCTATGACTCCTGCCTCTGAAATACGCGGCACTACTGCCCACTCTATCTCCCCTTCCGGAAGTTTGCCTCCATTCGGTGTGCTGAAACTGTCTGAGGAGGGTATGTGTGCATGCCTCTAATCATCACATGCTTCCCGCTCTTCTTGTCTGTCCACTCCATCTCCAATGTCTCCCAATCCGTAGTGACCTTACTCAGCGTAATCAGCCATTGCACTCCCAATACCACATTGGTATCTGGGATGTCAACCACAAAGAAGTGGTCAATCACCGTGTATGTCCCCCTGGTCACTGCTAATGCAAGAACATACATCATGCACTGCATGGTCTTGGCACCTAGGGGCCAAAACCAACACTGAGAACCCATCAAAACTCTCTGTCGATATGCCCCTCCTTTGCACTAGCTGGGCATCAATGAAGTTATGAGTGGCCCCGCTATCTACCAGTACTGAAACACACTGCCCTTGGACTGTGCCTCAGACACACAGTGTCAAATACTTAGGAACTCCTCGCAAGGATGCAAGGACTCCTCCTGTGGGTGCAAAAGCTGCCCCTCCTGCTCCTAGGGAAGGTGGTGGTGGATGATCTCCTCTCGGTGCATCAGCACAGGCATCTCCCTCCAACTCCTCATATGCTTCTTCTCCCTCACTGTCGGAGAAAACCTCGACGTAGTGTGCCTTTTTTGCAGCACATCGATGACCCGGTGCCCATGGCTCCTGGCATGTGAAGCATAGCTTCCTCCGTCTCAGTTCTCTCTGAGTATCATCGTTCAAAGGCCCTCAGCCCTCGTTCCCCTTCGGAGGTGGAACTCTCGTGTCTTTCCCCTTTGGCTGGAATGTCGATCTCTGGGGGAAGGAACTCTAGTTCTAGGCAGGGCATCCTGCAAGTCCCTTGTCCTCCCAACTGCGTCCTGAAGTGTAGCAGGCCTAGTAGACCTGACTAGCCCACGCAGAGGCTCTGCCAACCCGTCAATGAACATGTAAATCCTCCTGGCTGCGGACAAGTCTGGCACCATCACTGAAAGTCTCAAGAACTCAGAGATGTAAGTCTCCGGGTTCCCGATCTGCTTGAGCTTGGTCAGCTCGACAAAATGCTCCTCAGGGTCCTTCTAGTCAAATCTTTCCACTAATATCCGAGTGAACTTTGCATACGTTGTCACTCCTGAATGACCCAGTGTGGACATTCCATGGAACCACCAGTCATGGGCTTCCCCCTCAAGGTGTAGCGCTGCCAACTTGATGGCCTCCACCTCTGCCATCTGGTTTAGCTGAAAGTGAATGTCCAGCTTTTCCACCTAAGCCTTTGCTGAACATTTTGATGACCCGTCGTATATAGGCAAGAAAAAATTACCCATGGTACGTTGCAGTTCACCTCCCTGCGTGTACCCACCTCCTCTATTCTGGCTGCAGGGTCTGCTATTGTTCTTCAGCTGGCAGAAATCGTGGAAGGTGAGGGCTTCTCCAAACTCCCGCCCGTATGACTGATATTCTACAAAATAATCCCCGTAATGAGCCACCTCCAGCTCTTGGGGTCCTCCTGTTCCCGTACCTACAATCAAGAACGTGGGCATAGTGGAACATGGGGGAGTGCGTAGCACAACCTGCTGCGCAGTGTTCTGCTCCTGTGTATGATGAGAAGTGTCGGACCCTTCCCCAATGTGAAATCTGCTTGGGGTCTCATGCTATCTATTCTCCCCGGCAATCTTCTAACCCATCACCTCTATTTTTCTGGAGAGTTCTTGTACAGATTTCAAGAGGAGATTACCAAATTCCTTCTGGTCATCTTCTTCATCCGCCATTGGTGCTTCCTCCTCTGCGTCCTGTACTGGAACGCAGTCCCCTTCACCAAATGTGGACTCGAGCCTCCGCTCTCTGCTCCTGTACCGCTGCTTCCAATAAGTGATGTATTCTTTGTCTCTGACTGTCATAGACTGATCTGCTCCACAAGCTGAGCCAAGTCTATGAGCTCTAATACCACTGTAATATTTTGAATAGGAAATAAACGACAATACAAAGCAACATAAACCAAACTACAGCAAATAGAGATGCACCATAAAAATTACTGCAAAAAATTCAAAAAAGCTGAGCCATTTTATTTTATTTCTGAAAATAGGGAATGAGAACAAGAGGTGATTAGAATGATGGCACCTTGGCCTGCTCAAGGCAAGCTGAAATATCTCTCCAAACCTTGCTATGGAATGGTTGCTCCTCTAGTGACTGTGTAACTCTCTGGGTTGCTACTACTGGCTGGAACGGAGATGCTCTTTGGGGTTGTTCCCCTTCTTAGAAAAATCTAAAACTCCGGCTATGAGCTCTCCTAAAACCTGGAAAAACCCAGGAAGGAATTCCAGAAAGACTGACCCCGAAATTTGACCCCCCTGGGAAATTTACACACTCCTGGTGCGTAAACTGGCCTTAGAACTGATCAACTGGAAATGTTGGCCTCTAAGTGCTAACCAACGCACCGGCCACCTTTCAGTCTTGCATGAACCACATTTTCCGTGGTCAGCTGAGGAAGTTCGTGCTAGTGTTCTTTGATGATATCCTCATCAATAGCCGCACATGGGAGGAGCACTTGCAGCACATTGAGGTTGTTCTGCGTATCTTGGAGGAGCAGCATATTTATGCTAAGCTCTCCAAATGCGAATTCAAGCTTACAGAGATGCTCTATTTGGGGCACACCAATGGTGTGGAAGGGGTAAGAATCCATGAGGAGAAGATCCGGGCCATCCGGGATTGGCCAGAACCGAAGAATGTGATAGAGCTCTGGGGATTTGTAGGCATCTGCACTTGCTACCGAAAAATTGTCAAGGGGTTTTCACAACTTGTTGCACCCCTCACGGACCTCACCAAGAAGGGGGCATTTGGCTGGACTGATACTGCGCATAGGGCTTTTGACAAGCTCAAAGAGGTGACGAGCAGTTGTACGGTATTGGCTTTGTTGGACTTCACACAGCCAATATCACGGGTGGTTGTGGCAATTTCCACTGAACTTCGCTGACAAATTTACGTGGAGGCCATGTGGTTGGTTGCAGATATGTTCAGGACGGGTATCCTAGACCAAGTTTCTGTTGAATAAAGGAGCTCGAGACAATTCCAGCATTATTGATCGAAACAGATAAGGGGCATATCCAAAAATTTTGAGTGGGGCTGTGGGATCGTTAAACACTTGAAAAGGCTGTCGTAAAAGTTGCATTTGCTATGGTTTGAAATTCAAAGTCAGAAAATTGAGGGCGACTAGCTACAACACGATTTGAGCCGAATCCATTGAGTCTGTGAACAATTGCAAAAGGTTAGAGAGCGTGTATGAATTTTTTAAAATCATGGGGGCATGATAAAGTATTATTACAAAGACCAATTCGAAAATCATTTAAGTGTGGTCGTGAGTTTAACAAAGGGCCGACTATGCCAATTGTAAAGTGGGCAGAATAAATTTGAGATTATAATCTCTACTTGCCAACAGAAAGGGACGACTCATTAATTTGATGAAGCCGTGGGGAAAAATTATTATTAAGGGAAGCCAAATTAAATTCTGAAGGGCCAAATTTCATACTGAGGAAGAGATGGATTGTTTGGCACGAGCAGCAAATCTCAAGCAGTCAATTTTCAAGAAGGCCAAGCCCTTTGTTTCGCTGTAGCTGGATTCTCAATTTCAGAGGGGCCGTATAGCAACAATTTGAGGGGAAGTGTGTGCATCCAACCCTTGCTGGGCAAGTGATTTTCCTTGTTGGAGTTCCAACTAAACCTGAGATAGTCGAGTTGCATAAGCATGAGTTTCCTTGAAGGAGCGGAGTTAATTGGCTGTTTGTACGAGTGCATTTTCAGAGGGACCAACCTTTGTACAAAAGGAGGAAAGACGCCCTATCAACTTCTTGGGTATTTTGCTACAACAGTAGAAGTATAAGCAGATTGAGCACTTTAATTAAAGATAAAGTCCATGTTGAGATTTTGTGTATTTGGGGTAGCATCAGTTGTGCTCTAGGTCCCAAATTTTGAGGAAGGACTAGAGTTCACCTGATCTACAAGACCCAGAAATGGATTTGGGAAATTTCATCTGGTTTAGAAGATATTAAATTAATTAATTATTTTAATGTATTTCCTAAGTTAAAACTTAGGAAAATAAAATAATTAAAGTGAATTTAATTAAACATGTGATGAAATTGTCTTAAGTCACACGAATCAAGCTTTCTTTTAATCTTAACCATTGATTAAAGATTTAATCTTGGTTGTTGATTTGTCAACGAGAAAAGTATAAAGGAAAGGCTTGGGGTCATCTGTAAGAGACACACAGAGGTAGAGCATTGAAGCTAAGCTGAGATTCTAGGGCGGGGTTGCTAAGAATTCTCAAGTGTTTCAGTTGCAGAGAGGGGAATTTAGACCAAGGGGATGATCTGATCCCGGGGTCTAAAATACACAAGAAGCAGAGAAGAGATCAGGAAAGACAGCGCAGAGGAAGGCAGCAGCGGAAGACGACAGCCGCAGCAGACAGTAGACGGCAACAGCAGCAGCAGCAGACGGCAGTAGCAGCAACAGAAAACGGCAGCAGCAGCAATAGCAGAAGGCAGTAGCAGTAGCAGCAGACGACAGTAGCAACAACAGCAGACAGCAGTAGCAGCAGCAGCAACAGCAGCAAGGACAACGTGATTTTCATGAAACCTTTCAGGGGTTACGCAGGTACCCTTAGGGGCAGCGTAGTGACTGCGTCACCCAGTCTGGGGTCACGCAGTCCCTTCCAATGACAACGCTGAGCATTTGGAGGCCTTCAGAGGCTGATGCAGTGTCTTTCAGGGGCAGATTTGGGGTTTTTAGGCCTAGATCTGGCCGAATTCTGTAAATCCCATTTGTGAGGGTGTGGATCAGTCAGTATTGTTGGTCTTAGATCAGCCATGTGCTGCAGATCTAGAGTTTTCTCTGTAGGGTTTTCCAGATCTGGAACCCAGAGTTGTGTATTCAAAAATATTCTTAATAATAGAGCCCTCCAGCAACCAGAGACCGGTTTTCCCACATTGGGTTTTTCCGGGGACAGTTTGTCCAGAAATAACTGTGTCACTTTGTCTATGTGTGCATGTGCTTATTCTAGATCGGAATTGGTAGAGATTTGTTATGTGTTTTGCTTTGATGTTAACTTGAATTTATTCAGTTGATAACTTGTATAAGTAGGAGAAGCTTAACCGGATTAATAGAAATAATTTCTGCATAAGAATTAAGATTCAAAAAATTTCTACATGGTATCAGAGGAATTGCAGATCTAAAAGGGTCACCAGCTGAAGAATCTGAAGGATCTAGCTGCAGAAAGCAGTTGGAAAGGTAGCAGAAAAGCAAATCTGAAGGGACAGCGCAGTTTTCAAGAGCAGACTCACACAGAGGGAAGGGTGACGTTGTCTAGCGTTGTGTCCTAGCAAGCCCATGCAATTACTGCACAGAGGCAGCTCAGAAACATTGTTGGTTGGGTCTGAAGCCAGCCAGTGTGATTCAAATCTGAATCTGACAAATCCAGAAAAAGTCTGCAGAAAATTCAGAAGAGTTGGTGGGGTTAAATTTCTGAAGTTTTCAGATTTTTATCCTTAGCACAAGTGACAAAGGTTGGGAAGAGATCAGCTTCTCAAAGAGTTTCTTGCCAAAGGAAACTTGCAGTTTGATCAAAGGATCAAAGAAGAATCTGAATCATAGTTGATTTGGTAGATTTCCAAGGAGGGAAATCAAGTGTCAGAGGGAGCAGAGGGTGCCCAGTTCGTAAAGGACCCCAGATCCAAGATCTCTAGCATAGAGAAGAGGAGCTCTGACACATTCTGAGTAGATGGCTCCTCATGGACTGCGTGATCAGGATAGGCTAGAGGGCCTCTCAAACTTTTCAGTGTGGAAAGCAAGGATCCTGATTCTCCTTGAGGCATACGGTCTAAGAGACCATGCAGAGCAGACCCTAGCCACACCGACAGATGTGGATCTCCTACGGAAGCATAGAGAAGCTGATGGGCATGCCAAGCAACTGATAATGGACAGTATCAAGGACCATATTGTACCACACATAGCTGAGAAGAGGACAGCTAATGAGATGTGGAAGGCCTTGACTTCCCTGTATGAGGGAAAACCAGTCCAAAGAAAGATGTCGTTGGAGGCCCAAATGAGGTCATTCATGATGACCAAGGGAGAAGACATCGAACATTTCCTCTTCAGATGACAATCAATCAGGGATCAGCTGACTACAACAGATGCAACTGTAGATGATGCAGTAATAGTCAGGACTGCCCTCAATGCAGTCACGGATGAGTGGGAAACCTTTGTCCAAAGTATCTTGGGCAAAGCAGACCTCCTAGATTGGGACAACTTGTGGTCGATCCTGCGGCAAGAAGAACTACAAAGGTTCACCAAGAAGCAGCACAGCCATGGGTTGAGCAAAGTAAAGAAGGAAGAGGAGGAAGATGCGGCCTTGACATCGAAGAAGCAGCCGAAGAAGAAGAAGAATCTTTCAAAGATCAAGTGCTTCCAGTGTGGCAAAATGGGACATTTTGCCAGCCATTGTCCAAAAAAGAAGAAGGACAAGGAAGCATCTTCTTCCAAAGCAGCGGTGGCAGATGATGGGTCAGGAGATGATGTAGCCATGAGTGCTCATAAACCACGGAGGTGGGGTGACATGGACATGTAGAGGAGCTACATGAAAGTAAGGCGGGATCCTTGAGTAGCTCATCTCTTGGATCACAAGCGAGCTACGACGGCCTTAAGACAGTAGCGGGACAAGTGGAGGAGTGGGTGCATAGATCACAGATGAAGGAGGCAGAGGCAGATCTGACGGCTCGGAGGAGCAGCGTAGAGCATAGCAGCAGCAGCGTAGAAGGAGTAGCAGCACAGAGGCTAATGTGACTTCAGCAACGCAGTGTAGTACTGCTTATGCAGTGCAGAGCTGCAGCAACACAGAGAGCTTCAGAGGGACAGCGCAGTGCAGCAGCAACGTGATAGATTTCAGCACAAGGATCTAATGTGACTTCAGTAGTGCAGAGGGAGTCTGATTACGCAGGCAGAGTTGTAGTTGGGCATCGTTCTTTAGATGCCAGCACAGATCTGTAGCCTATGGAGCTTCAGTGATAAGGATGCAACCCATTTGACTTGTCTGTCAAAGATTGGGCAAGAGATTCAATTGTTTCTCTCAACAACTAAAGTTGTAATGCAGCAAATCAGCAGTGGCAGTGCTATGAGTAGCACAGATGCAGCATATTGAGAGGAAGTTGCAGTACAGTGGTTGCAGTGGGAGTGGCAGAGTCATGTGCAGCAGTACAAAATGGTAGCAGCAATGCAGAGTTGAGTGGTAGGAGGCCAAGCTTCAGCAACACAGAACTAGTGCCCAAAATCTTGTAATGCATAAGTGTAATGTATTGCTAGAACACACCCTTGATGCTAAGAGGGAGTATTGAGATTTTGTGTATTTGGGGTAGCATCAGTTGTGCTCTAGGTCCCAAATTTTGAGGAAAGACTAGAGTTCACCTGATCTACAAGACCCAAAAATGGATTTGGGAAATTTCATCTGGTTTAGGAGATATTAAATTAATTAATTATTTTAATGTATTTCCTAAGTTAAAACTTAGGAAAATAAAATAATTAAAGTGAATTTAATTAAACATATGATGAAATTGTCTTAAGTCACACGTATCAAGCTTTCTTTTAATCTTAGCCATTGATTAAAGATTTAATCTTGATCGTTGATTTGTCAACGAGAAAAGTATAAAGGAAAGGCTTGGGGTCATTTGTAAGAGACACACAGAGGTAGAGCACTAAAGCTAAGCTGAGATTCTAGGGTGGGGTTGCTAAGAATTCTCAAGTGTTTCAGTTGCAGAGAGGGTAATTTAGACCAAGGGGATGATATGATCCCGAGGTCTATAATACACAAGAAGCAGAGAAGAGATCAGGAAAGACAACGCAGAGGAAGGCAGCAGCAGCAGCAGACGGCAACAGCAGCAGACAGCAGACGACAGCAGCAGCAGCAGTAGCAGATGGCAGCAGCAGCAGGAGACGGCAGCAGCAGACAACAGCAGTAGCAGTAGCAGCAGCAAGGACAGCGTGATTTTCAGGGAACCCTTTAGGGGTTACGCAGATACCCTTAGGGGCAGCGTAGTGACTGCGTCACCCAGTCTGGGGTAACACAGTCCCTTCCAGTGACAACGCTGAGCATTTGGAGGCCTTCAGAGGCTAACGCAGTGTCTTTCAAAGGCAGATCTAGGGTTTCTAGGCCTAGATCTGGCCAAGTTCTGTAAATACTGTTTGAGGGTGTGGATCAGTCAGTATTGTTGGTCTTAGATCAGCTAGGTGTTGCAGATCTAGAGTTTTCTCTGTAGGGTTTTCCAGATTTGGAACCCAAAGTTGTGTATTCAAAATATTCTTAATAATAGAGCCCTCCAGCAGCCAGAGACCAGTTTTCCCACATTGGGTTTTTTTGAGGACAGTTTGTCCATAAATAACTGTCACTTTGTCTATGTGTGCATGTGCTTATTCTAGATCTGAATTGGTAGAGATCTGTTATGTGTTTTGCTTTGATGTTAACTTGAATTTATTCAGTTGATAACTTGTATAAGTAGGAGAAGCTTAATCGGATTAACAGAAATAATTTCTACATAAGAATTAAGATTCAGAAATTTCTACAGTCCACAGTGGCACGAATCAGGTTCTTCTTGTATTTCCTGTTATGCATTTCCTAATATATTTAGAGTGGAATCATGTCATGTCTGTGCATCAATGTCTTTATCAATTTTCTGAAAGTCTGGCATGGTTGTTATAAGGCATTCTTATCATCACCGTGTGTAAATATTTGAACAAAATTGTGAAAAAAAAAGTGAATCCATAGCAGTCGGTTCTCTAAACAATTTGAAGGAATGCCTCACTGAGAATACTCAGAAATTATAGTGATGTTTTGGGTCTTTTTAAAAGAGATTTAACCAGCTTTTCCTGTTGAAAGTAAACAATAAACATATATATTCCCAAACTCAGGTTTAAGTAATATCTCAGTGCTCAAGATGTGTGTCATCCATCTTTGAAGGCACTTATGAAGTATTTTGGTTGAGCTTCCCAAGTAAAGTCACTTACAACAATCTACATAAAGCCTATCTTATATACATCATTGTCTGATCCTATTAGCAATGTTTGTTCACAATCCTAATTTACATTTGCTCATTGAAATCAATTTTAGGGGTGTCCACTTGTTACTTCATTGTTGAACTATCCATGGTAATATGATAATAAAACAAAGGCATGATTCTATAGCATGTGGGAAGTTATGTTGAGACAGTTGGTCATATCATTGTGATATTATTGAACCACCATTACTGTTATTTCCATATATGCTGCTGAACAATGGGGGTTTTAAAACACCTCTTAAACCAACACAACAACACCACAGTGAACTATGATACACACCCGGAAACTAAATAGAACAACAAACCTCTTTCAAGAGGGATCTATGCCATTCTTCAAAGAGGACAATCAAAAGATGTGCAAAAGGGGCAAGAGATAGGCAACAAATTATTTGCACTTGGAACAAATTTGAAGCACATGAAGATCACATGGAGAGTTCTTTCCAAACTTGATGAGCTTAATGAACTCCTTTCCAAAGTAAGCCAGTTAGAAGGGAAGAAACTGATTTGGGCCCTAAAACCTACTATGTTTGCTCTTATACAACCCAAATTCTTGGAAGAACCTTGTGAGGGGTTCAGACTTCCAATTGCATCATGCCTCGGTAACATTATGAGGTTGATCGCACCTATAGCTCCTTTCAGTGACGATGTTATGAGGGAAGTTTTCAAGCTAGTAGTGGGGACTTTTCAGGATTTGGACAACAATGCAAGCTCTACCTTTGGGAAGAAGCTTGAGTTTTTAGGAGGTATGGCCACATTCAAAACATATGACATCATGTTTGATCTTGAGTGCGATGGCTTGATTTTGCAGATGTTCCAATGCTTCTTCAGCATTAGGAGACATCATCCTGACACAGTCATAACAAACATGCAGTCCATCCTATCGTCAAGTATGAGAGATCGTGATGCCATTTATCGAGAGTTGCAAACTAGGTTGTTGAGCATTTGGAGGAGAAAGCAGTTGGTCTCACCTGCTGCTTATGAGCTAGCCCAAGGGCTAGTTGAGCAGAACATTGAGCTTTTCAAGAGACAGTTGATCAGGGAGGAGCTGCTCCAGTTTGGTGGATCAAGCAGCAAAAATGAGCTGAGGAGGAAGGGACTTTGCTTCATTTGAAAAGAACCCTGGGGGCCTGATCACTCATGTTTGAGAGATGCAGATGAGGTGGCAAAGGTAGAGCAAGAGGGCATTCCTTTTGTATGTCTTGAGGAGGACTCTTCTTCGGATGAGTCCATGGGATTATATGAGGATGCTTCTAGGGAGCGTGAACAGTCATGTGGGGCTAATGACAATAGGTCGGAGTTGTATTCCAATGTGTAGGGTAAGCAGCTAGGAGACTCTATGGGGGATATCCTGGATGAGGAGTCACTTGTGATGATTCAGCAAAAGCAGCCCATGGTGGAGCATGAGGGGGAGGTTATCCGCATCATGCATGACAGTCCTTTGGGGGAGAGCCAGATGGAGGCTCACATTGAATCTGTGATGGATGTATGGCTACCCTTAGGGTCAGCCATTGGTGAGGAGAAAACAGATGTACGGGCTTCTAGCAGGGTGGCAGTAGTTGCAGATACTTATCCTCAGGAGATGTTGGAGGTTGATGGGATATTTCTGCAGGGGGCTAGTAGACAGCAGGAGCATGACATTCCTGATCAAGAGAGGGAGGAGCTATTGGAGATGGTGGAGCATCCATCTTTGGGCCGACACATTGATGAGGTGCAGATAGATGCACATGCAGTTAGCATAGCTACAGTGCTTTCAGGGAGTAGCACTCTCCAGGAGTACATCGATGGGGCTTGTAGAATATCTTACCCACTTTGGCCCATTATAGAGAGAGGGGCCTTCTTCTGCAGGCAGATCTCGTTGGCAGACGGGATGGGGCAACACAAGTTGAGTATGGACTGGCGACCTCACACCAGACTTGTTCTGTATGCAAGTGTCACTACCTTTGATTCTTCTTCCGGGATAGGTTGGCGGGAGATCATGAGTTGGTATCCTATTGATGGTACGATCTTAGTCGAGAGCATAGCGGAGCAAGGACCCATAGACATGACAAATACCACAGTTTCCAATTGGCAGTGGGGCATAGGTCGACAGCTCTTTAGTATTCCATCCTGACTTCGGCAAAGCAGAGTTAGCATGAGATTGAGTCAGGACTTGGATTGGAGAGAGGTGATGAGTTGGTACACAGTTGGTGGGGCAGCTCATACAAGCAGAGCTACAGCACAACAGGAACCATGGAGCATTGATGCTTGTTAGCGGACTTCGCTTCATGGGGCAGCAGCTATAGCCAGAGGCAGTACGCAGTCCGAGCTATGGGACTTGGGCGATGATTGGCCATGGTGGCATTGGGATCCGGGAGGATTGATTGATGATAGGTACAGTGATAGATCAGTTTGGGATCCCGGCATTGAGGGGTCTGTTTCAGGTGACTTGACACAGGAGCATAGCAGCACCCAGGGGTTTGTATGGGATCTGGGCATTGGATCTCAATTACATCAGGCCAATAGGGTGGCCCACATATTTGGATTGCTTGAGAGCAAGCAATCTTGGGGCGGAAGGTCTGTAATATTCCTTTTTTTGGTGTCACCTATGACAGGGTTAGGATGGACTTCAAGAGTTAGGAGCAGACAGGTCACAGGTACATGTTGGTGTCATCAACGGGCCTAGGGGCTTTTTGGAGGAGTTTTGAGGAGTTTCTATGAGGACCGGTGGCACTCGCTTGATCTTTTCCATCATCCACACAGTTTGTCTTTCATTCCGGTGCATTCCGACAACTTTCAAAAAACTGAGTTATTTTTGGGCCTAACTCAATTAATTACACTCAAGGTGGCATTCCGGGAGGAATACATGATAGAACACCTTAGTGTAATAGCTCGTTGGAACCAGGACGAGGATACCTACATTATGGGACGATTGGACATGAGTTTCAGTGACCTGAGGAGACATGGTAGCCGATTTACTCTTTCTTGTATTAAAAAGGAATATTTTAATTGGAAAATAAGAGGGAAAAGTGCTCCATGATTAAAATAATAATAAAATAAAGCTCTAGAAGGATCCATGAGATCTATAAAAGAAGAGGAGGAGACCATTGACGGATATCTTGGATTCTATATCTTTTTTTGTATGAGAGGTTGAGAACCCGGTTCTCTACTCCATCGGTAACCCCAAGACGGAAACCCTCAGGTGGATTGTCGAGTGTTGGACAAAAACCCAACTCTCTTTCAGGAGACTTCATTCAGGCGTTTCGCAGAGCTTTAGGGATATTGGAGGGAGGATCATTCAGATCTTCAATTGGTGCTTCTGTGGATTCAGTGGCAACTGTTGTTGGAGGGACAGCGTAGCTGTTCAGATTTGGAGGCCAGCACAATGCAGCAGTTCATATTGGTCAGTTTTCCGTCTCAGCGATTTTGGGTCAGATATGCATGTAACCCCAGTTTACCATGTATAATGAAATGCTGAGATTATGTTGAATGTGTAATGGCTTGCAGTGCTCTATATGTTTTTATTTTACGTGGCAATCTTCTGTTAAGTAAATGTTGATTTTATGGCATAATGTGGGGTTAAGTTATTTTCTGCAATTTTAGTTAAAATATCCCATTTGGGATATTACACTCCTCCAGCCCACCAATCCTCTGCAACGTTGTCCTGCCATACTCCAACACATCCCAAGGAAAAGTACCTGTAAATATTGCTATCCTACTAGTCGTCTGTTCATCTGTCTCCTCCTCATCAATGGTTGACCCCACGGGTGGCTGCTCATCCTCCTCCATCATGAGCTCAATGTGAACCTCCGACTGGCTCTCCCTGAAAGGATCATCATGCATACTATGCATCTCCTCCTCCTTAGCTGACTCATCATCCAGAATATCTCCTACAGGCTCCACTAACTGCTCACCATACATACTGGAATATAAATGTGCCCTGTTGTCAACAACTCCACATGACATCTCATGCTCCTCAAAATCTTCCTCATATGACCCCATGAACTCATCCAAATAAGAGTCCTCATCCTGACATACAGAAGGAATGTCCTCCTGCTCTACCTCTGCCACCTCATCTACATCTCTCAAGCATGAGTGGTCGGGCCCCCAAGGTTCGTTGCAAATGAAGCAAAGACCCTTCCTCCTCAACTCATTTTTGTTGCCTGATCCACCAAACTGGAACAGCTCCTCCCTGGTCAATTGTCTCCTGAATAGCCCAATGTTCTGCTCAAGCAGCCTTTTGGCTAGCTCATAAGCAACAGGTGAGACCAATTGCTCTCTCCTCCAAATGCTCAGCAATCTAGTCTGCAACTCCCGGCAAATGGCATCACGACCACTCATACATGATGACAAAATGGACTGTATGTGCGCTATGACTATGTCAGGATGATGTTTCCCAATGCTGAAGAAGCATTGGAACATCTACAGGATCAAGTCATCACACTCCAGAGTCCAACTCGAACATGAAGTTATAAACTCTAACCATGGCCATGACTTCTAGAATCTCTAGCCTCTTCCCAACGGTAGGGCCCTCACTTTTATCCAAATCTTGCAGGGTCTCCACTATCAACCTGAAGACTCTCCTCATAATGTTATCAGTGTAAGGAGGTATAGGTGTGGTTAGCACCATGATATTACTAAGACATGAGGCAACTGGAAGTTTGACTCCCATACAAGGATGCTCTAAATAATTGGGTTGTGCTAAGGCAAGCATGGCTGGTTTTAGAACCCAAATCAATCTCTCCCCATCTGACTGATCCACCTTGAAAAGGAGTGAAGCAAGTTCCTCTAGTTTTAGAAGGGCTTTTGTTAACCCCCATGCATCTCAAACCTGTCCCAAGTTTGAAGATTGTGTGTCCCAATTCATGCTCTTCCTGTGGCGGTCCTTGCTGTAACTTAGAAAGTATTCCCTTGGAAAGGGTCCTGTCAATTGTTTATGTTGTTTTATAAAGAAAATTTATGAAAGTTTGGTCCATGTTTTACAACATAATGGAAAGGACATCAACTGAATCATACAAGACTGTGACAAACAGTGACATGACCAGTAGACTCCAAACATTCATATCCAACTCAACAATATGCTCATCATACCCAGCATACAAACAAGCTATTCAATCATAGAAACTCACGACTCAAACATTTCCCAAATAGCTAAACTCTCACTCACCAATGTCAAGGCTCACAACCCTCCTATCAAAACCTTGACGGATAAATCTATAGCCAATACAACTTATTACAGGGCTTTAATAAATTCTGCCAGTCATGAAAATAAATATAAGATAAGTTATCAGTCTCAAGTGAGCAATAACAAATGATACCGATGTTGCAACAAACTTCTCCTCTGAATACTGCACTGTCTCCCAGTTTCTGCAACTGCTGGCTGAAGAAGAATTGGAGTTTCTACCCTCAAAACTGCTCAAAAAAATCTGAAAATTTAATTCGGAGCTCCTCACACCAAACCCGTAAAGGGGGAAGTAATTTGTTGAGTGGAAGCTAATCTCTAGAGTGGGAAACCTTTACAGGAAATCCTAGCTAGAAGGTGAGGCTACTCTCCTCTCTTTTCTATGGTATGGAAAATGTGGAAGTACAAAGAAAGAGGTACTCCTTATGGAGTTGATTGAGTCCCATGGCCTGTATGGCTACTACGGAATCTTAAATCCCTTTGTTTTGCACTCTAACTTCCCACTTACAGTTGATCTGCTCAACTATGGAACAAAATACAATGGCATTGAAAGGAACCTTTACTCCTCCTAGTGGTCTGTTATGTAACATAGCCTGATAGCCAACTAGGGGTAAGGTTTGACTCCCTCAAACCTCAACTAGAGTTACGAGTTTCAACCTTCTAGAGTATTCTTCAATGTCCACACATGGCTAGCCCCATATGCATGAGTAATGGGGATGGGCATGGCATCCACTCGTACAATGGTTGTCAACACAGTATATCAACTTGCGAGAGGGATAACTTTTGAATACAAACTCCGTTTGATGCTATTCTTGCACCATTGGAAAGGCCTCTAAGTATAGAACAACACCAGTGGGTTTGGCAGTTTTCAAACCTCAAAAGCTTCATTTAAGGCCTCAAAATGCCTTTGAAAGGTTTTAGGCCCCAATTCTCCAAACTAGGACCCACTGATAAAGATGACCCTGCAATCTAATTCCTCATATTTTTCCACTCTGAAAGCATCAAGATAGATGACAAATAATATAATAATCCAATCCAGATAGAGGCAACATGGCTAGGGTTTGTATTATGTAATCCCTACGAAAGACAAAAGAGTGCTTGTATGATAAAAGTTTGGTATATGCGCCAAGGACAACTTTTAGGTGTCGATGCAAGAATGTTGAGGATCTTTACCATAGTGACAAGACTTTGGTTGGGAGTGATTTCAAACTAGGAGAAGTTGGTGGCTAGGGTTTTCATAGTTTTCATAGCTAGAGTTTGGAAAGCTTCACTTGTACCTTCACTTGTACCTGCTTTGTGATAAAGCTATGGCACGTACTTGTACTTCATATATGTGTATGTGTGTGTGAAGTTTCCAGTTCCAAATTTTGTGTAACTGGAGATTTGATTTTCAGCTAATGTTATTTCTATCAATGAGTAGATTTCAGCCCTTGTTCATGCCGGTTTGACGTAACATATAGCTGAATTGCTTATATGATTTAACACATCTGAAAGATAAAGAAGCAGAATTACTGCTGTTAAATTCTGCTGTAATAAGAAAAATCAGATCTGTTATCTGCCCTAAAAAGTGTGCCCTAAGAGCTGTAGATTGCAGCATTGACATACACCCATATGGTATTTATTCTCTTGGGCTGTAGAATGGAATTGGGTTTAAGGGAAGTGAGATATTACTGCTATAATTTAATATTTCAGATCAGCCTTAAGGCTCAAAGTTTACAGGGGATAGATTTGGGAAACCTCAAGGCTGAGTTGAAATTTCAGAAGTTGCATTCATTGCCCAATTCTTGAAATTTCTACAAATGGCAGACCTACAAGGTCCCACAAAAGCTGTCTTAGTTTGCCCTAGCTTCAAATAATCTTCCACCTAAGGGTTCAACCCTTTGGAAGATAACCTTTAAAGAACATCTCATGCGCTAAAGTTTGCCCTCAACCCTGTCATTTTACATTGACAAATCAGCTATTGAGCCTTGGAGCTCTCTCCTCAAGGATACAGGATTGATCCACTCTGTGCCAGGGAGTTTTAATCCTAGAATTTCCAGCCGAGGTGGAAATTGTGGTGGATATGGAAAAAGCCCCTGGTTCATGGATAAATTGGCCTCTATATGACTCCATGGACATCAGGCTTCAGTCCACAATGCGCATACACAATGTCACAAACAATATTGTCGATACCAATCTAATCTGTCAATCTCCCTCCATGATATTACCACAGTAATTTTCTCATGGCCATTGGAAAAGCCGTGGTAAAGTTATCTAGTCTGCCAATCTCCCTCTATGATATTACCACAGTAATTTTCTCATGGCCGTTGGCAAAGCCGCGGTAAAGTTTATCACGCTGGCCACTGAGGTTAAGCCAGCCTTCTCCGTGGTCTGAACCTGTGATTTCAGCAAGGGCATCCCCAAGGAAATCATGTTGGAGTGTGAAGGAAACGTTTATCCACTGGCGGAGAAGGAGCTCCCCCTACAACTGACTATCTCCTGTCCTGATGGTCCTCTCAGTGGGTTCAGGCATGAACCATTCACAAACTTGTGGAAGCATAGCAATTACTAGAGCTAGAGATTTCAACAAGTTCAAGGAAGACTGTTTTAGATCCTGCTGGTAAAGGTTGAATAGAAATAGAAAAGAAAAGGAGAAAGATGACGCAATGCTGTGTAAAAATCAGAAGAAAGTTGCCCCTCCTTAGCACCAGCATAGCGGCCAGGCTGGAGGACAAATGCAATATCTCTTATAGCTTTGGTCTGTTCTTTTTAGTAAGGATTAGATCTAGCTTGGGGGTTAAATGTAAAATATCGGACCTGTATCAGTTAAGCTTAGACCTGGGTTAAGTATTGAATTTTAGACCCAAGATCTGTTTTGCCTAGTTGAAAATGTGCCAGTTGTAATGTATATTATATTTGCATCTGTATCAGTTAAGCTTAGACCTGGGTTAAGTATTGAATTTTAGACCCAAGATCTGTTTTGCCTAGTTGAAAATGTGCCAGTTGTAATGTATATTATATTTGCATTGATAGAAGGTTTTTTCTTTCTTAACAACCCCTTCCCCAGACTCCAACCAAAAAAAACATAGGAGGAATACAACCAAGTAGCTACAACTTATGGAAGTCAACTCCTCCTTTTATTTATCCCTGATCACGTTCACCCATTAAGTTGAGAGCTATAATGCAATTTGGAGCATTTACGCGATGATTTGATTCCTAAAGATCAAACTTTTACAGGAGCAACTTTCATTTAGAGAAGACAACAATAACAGCTTATCTACACTTTATTTTTCAATGCAACCTGAAACATTGATCCAATAATGTAGCTGGCAAACTAGAATTTGAAGTATATGGAATACAGAGTAAAACACTATAAGACACGGATGGTGCTTTTAGAAGCTTCTTTATTATAATCACAAAACAGAGTAGACTACGATGTCCCCAAACATAAGTACACCCTGCAAATTTTGCCAGTGTCAGCATTCTATATGCAAGGGAAGCAAACTCTACCTAACTTCACATACCTGTAGCTGCATTCTATATCAACCCTCCACCTAACTTAAAATACTTACAGTTTCAAAACACATAGAGCTACCTGCATAAATTTATTTTATTGCACCGAGGGAATCAGGACACAATCTGGAGCCTAGGTGTGGGGCGGGTTAATCCTTACAACATATGTGTATATCTGTTCTGTGTGTAATGGTCCATTGAATCTAGATGGTGCATCGTATGCAATGGATATGGACATTATCACAAACCCATCTAAATACCTTACATGTACCCTTCGGTTGCAAAGCTCAATCTCTTCCAGAAATGAGTTGTCTGCCAAGGCCGCGTTTTGGCCCGGACGGCAGAAATCTGCCAGAATCCGGTCAACTAAATTTTAAAAAATCAGGTAGTTGCAGTGCTTGGAATCCATTTTTGATAGTGGAAATGGATTCAGCACTATCAAAAACCCCTGGGACACTCAAAATACTAATGTTTAACAACTGTAAACAAGATTCTGGGCAAATCTTTGCCGGATTTTCTGAAAATCGTTACCGGATTCTGGGTCAAAACGCGGCCTCAGTAGACTACGCAAATGAGAAATATCTTTACATTCCGTATCAGGGATATGCATGCTGTAGTCTTTTTAGGAACTGCTCAAACCATTACAACAAAGATGAGCATGTTAATTGTATATGGGTAAAAAAAGATAACAACCATTCTTCCCAACCACTTAAGATAAACCCAATTAACAGAATAATCTTAAGAAATGCAGCTCCACCGTGATAAATCATACTCAGGTTTAAATGGTTGTGTGCTATCGTAGTCAGGTTTAGATGGTTCTGTGCTAGTTCATGTGATCTTATAATTCTTTGTCTTCCACTATGAGACCATGACGTAGGAGCATATAAAATATGACCTTTTAACAATGTTGCTTTTAGCCTTTAGGTCAAGTTATCAAATTTCCTGATTCAATGGCATTTCTTGCTTTGACCGAAGAGAATCAAAACATAAAGGGCAACTACTCCCAGGGCAATGTTTGTAATATTCTGGCTGAAAAAACAAAACCCATTTAAACGCACAAGGATATCATCATCATTCTACCAAATACTAATCCAAAACGCTGCCCAGGCAGACACCAAATCAAAAACTTGATAAACCCAGAACTTTGTACAAGATTCCAGAGGCAACCATTTCAAAATTAATAGCTAAAAATAAAGTTCAGATGACCTGGAACAGAGAGTTACAGAGGTCATTGCTAAGTGGCGTACCGCGCAAGTGGTTGAAATGCCATACGCCATGTTATGATTTCATTGCTTATTATGCCACTCCTCTTCATTTGTTGGAGCTGTCCTCAATAACTGTATAAACAGCTGCCACCTTATTATCCGCAACTATGAAATGGTGGGGGGCTGGGAATGCATGGCTGCCTATTATGTAAGGCCGAGTCAGATTTTCTCACCATCTTATCCATGTCATTCACCATCTTATCCATGTCATCCATTAGCAAAATGCCATCTGTAAATCACCAAGTGCTTATCCATGTCATCCATTAGCAAAATGCCATGTGTAAATCACCAAGTGCGAGGTCAAGTGACCAGCGGATCACAACCAACCATAATCATGTATATTATATGATATAAAAGGTTTCTTGCAGACTCCTCGCCGCCTACGCAGTCAATGTGACCATATTCGACACCGTATCTTGGCATATTCGACACTTTACGATGGTGTATCATGAAAGAAGGTGAATCTTCAAGGATAAACTTTGCGCTGAATGAGTAACCAAGGCTTAAACATGAATACATGAGTGGAGCGTTTTTTCGCTGAGGGAACTATTAGAAGGTTGGGTCAGCTTATTATCAATTTGAGTAAGAAAATGATTGAATTACAGAAGAAAAAGGAAAAAAAAGAGCAAGTCCCATAGACATCTCGTGGATGTTAAAATTTCTTTCATTTATTTATTCATTAAAGATTTATTTTAATTCTAGATTTATTAAGTATGGAGAGATAAAATCTATGAAGGTGTAAATTTATTTTTTGATTGCAAAACTTGAAGAAAGGTTTGTTGAGTGCAAAACTTGAAAAAAGGTTTTCACCAATAGATTTGATCCCCTTGGAACTTGATGCATCCATAATTAAGATAGATTTAGATTGTTTAATTATTAGTTTTATTTGTTTTCATTCATTTTTTTTATTTTATGTAATTTCATGAAGTCAAAATGCTTTAATTAATAACTTTATTTTTTATTTTCATTTTTATTTTTGTGTAATTTGACTAGGTCAAAATGTTTAGATAACATAATATAACAAGACATTACAACATCTCTTCCATACTGGGATGGAGAGTGTCTCTCAACCCAAATGTAATAAAATTGAATTTCAAAATATAAATATATTTAAGTATTGAGGGGTTTTTGCAGTGCATTATATATTTTTTGGGATTCAACTGCGTTAAGTAAGTCTGTCAAAGAAGTCTGTTGTATATGCTAGGATCTGTTTTATATTCACCATCTTTCGCACATCCTGCAAACATACACAAACTATGAGATTTAAAAATGCAAGGCTTCATAGCCTCATCTGCTTCTTTTGTTAACATATCTTCAAATTTTTCTGAACTATTCCAATAGTTCATGAGATCTTCCTCATTGATCTCTTCACCCAGAATTTCACCCTATTCTGAGCCACAAATGGAAACTTACATTTTCAACTCAGCCTCTCTGAGTTCTTCACATCTCATTTGCACACTCATCATCTGCTCGAGCTTCCTCAACTCTTCTGTCAACTGTATGTTTACCTGTTATTCCTTCTTTGCATGTAGCCTCTTCCATTTCACTTTCTTCCTCATGGTCTAACCATGTCTCTAGTCTTTATTTCTCTGCAACAATTCCATCAATAGCTCAAGGTGAACTGTTATCTCAACTTTCTCCTGCTTATACTCTTCATCAGTTAACTGCTTACACATGCCATTTGCCTTGGTATTTTTCTTCTTCTTTCTTCTTCTGTGGTCTTCATCAGATCTTCTGAAATGACTATTAACAATCATCTTCTCCTCCTTTGTGAACTTCATTTGTGCATGTGTGGATTTCATTCGAATCCTCTTTTCAGTAAGCCTCCATACTTGCTATTCAGCAATATAAGCTCTCCTCCTACGCTTGATCACTTTCAGTTCTCTGTCTTGGAATCATTTTTGGCAACTCGCTTGCTCCTCTTTTGTTGCAAAACAACAACTACAGTATTTCATGTGTTATAATGACCAACTCTTTGGGTGTCGAGCTCCACCGATCATGCACCCAATTAAATTCAAACCTTTGATTTGGCTTACGACTCTTTGACTCCAGACTTTACATCAATTCTTCATCTTGGATGAAAAATACACCTTCTTGTACAATAACTCAATTTTAACTCAAGCTATCCAATTTTTCATTTGACCCTAACATCTGTTTGACTTCAAAGCTTGACCCAATAATTACAATAGTGGATATTTTGACTTAGTTCAAGTTATAAAATCTACCAACGAACATCCACCCTTAATACATTTTTATGATGTAAAATCTTCACTCTCTCTCATACTCCATTATTCAGAAAATATCACAAATCACCAATTACATCATCTCCCATTATCATTTACTCACATGATACTTTAGCCTTTAGATTGAAATGCAACTCACTTTTCCCAAGATTTATTTTAAAATAAAATAAATCATTTAATTTTCACATTAAAATACCTTTTCGGAATGAGTTATCATACCTTATGCTCCCTTCAAGGTTATTTAACAAATCTTCTCTTCGCAATTTCAACTCTCCGGACTTCACTCTTCTGTGTCGTCTTTATCACTGTGAATATTCGCATTTCCTTCATACCATAGTCTCTTCCACACGCTTACCATCATAAGTAGACAGTTTTCCTACATTTCTATGCAGCTCATTCTTTGCAGTGACGGTTCGCATGCAACACCGTCTCTCCTTAGTGCACAAAACAATTCATTCACAAGAATTTCTCAAAACTTTCTTTTAACATGGTGGCATTACCATATTTCTCCGCAGCAACAAATAGAAACCATACTCGCACATCAATTTCTGAGATGGACTCCAATTCCATTCCTTAAACGTATGGATTGATTTCATTCTTTCATAACTCTTACACAAACTTAACTTCTCAAATATGGCAAGGGAAATTAAATCATCCATTCAATGAGCACTTACCTTGAATCTTCTTGTGGTTGAAATGATCCAACCCCTCTCTCTCATATTCATTTAGGAATATATTCAAGCCTCTACAGACTTTATCTCTGGCGGACTCCCAACTATCCAACTCCAAACTCCACCTGAGCTTTGTCTCCACCCCATGATCCGGTTTTGAATATGTAATGTCAATTTTCTAACAATCTCATCCCAGCAAATAAATCTCTTCCTAGCAACTTTGTAACATAAATCTTTCCCAGCAAATAATGTTTATAAACCTTCAAGGTACGCACAATCTAATAATATCTTTGGAAATCACCATTTGCCAACGCAATTTTCATTCACCCAACTGTGCTTCTACGCAAATGTTATTCACCCAAATTCACGCAAATGCCATTCTTCCAAATTCACGCAAATGCCATTCACCATTTACCAACATGGGACAACGCATCTGGAAGAAAAAAAATGTTGCACTATTGCAAGCGGTGCGAACACGAGCCATTCACACAGGCATATCAAAACAAATGTAACTAAATATGACGTCAAAGCCGCTAATTTTGGAACATCGCTTAGGAAACAAGCGCTGCATTGTTTTAGAAGCTGCTGCAAATATAAATCATCGCACATAAATCAAAGTAATAGTCTCCATGTAACGTGATTTCAAACTGGATGTATTCATAATTGAATACGTTATCTATAGCACATACATCGAATGTTGATGAAGTTCTTTGCTGCCAATACAACTTACCACACAGGAAATCAAACAAATAGCAATCGAATAATATGATGTCAACCGACTGTACAGGAATATCGGAATGGCACTGTCTATTAACACAGATATCAAATGCTACTCGTCATCATGACTCCACGGGAAACTGCGTTAGTTCCTCACGTAGTCACACAAGAAATAAATCCGCACCCAAAACCACAGTGCTGCGTTATAACAGTGTAAGTGGACTTACACCACTACTAGCATCAACGCGTTGCCTGTGGTGTCATTGTCGTTGCTGTAGTGTATTTTCTCCTTGGATATACCGCATGTTCCAACGCTTCCAATGCCTGTGTCCACAAACTTGTGCTTATACCTGGCCGCACTCCACTATAATATGTTAAGTCTGCAATCTCATTGTTGGACTATTAGCACAACATAACATCTGGCCGCACGCTTATGCATACACTCTCCCAGTGTATGTACAACAAGCCTTCTAACAGCTAGATGAGCAGCGCACTCTGTTAAGAAATTCTGATCTGAATCCTTGCTCTGCTCGTACAATTCCTTCAATGATAGAGGAAAACCCCAAAAAAACTGGCGAAGTAGAATAGATTTTTAGGGATCATTGCCTCCACGCCTTTTGCTCACAAAGTTGTCAGTGCAGTGTTTGGTGCCTCAGATTAATTGAACTCTTTCACAGACGTTCTGAGCACAAAGGTGTGCTATTTCAATTCCAACTTGTCACATTGATCTTTCACGATCAACAAGGACAATCAACAAGGATATCCAATCCAATCCCTGACTCCAATCTGGGATGGATCGCAGGTCAATTTTCCTCAAACAGTGGAAAATGCGCAGAACCAAGATTCTCCACAGGAAACAACACAAATGCACTTCTCCCAACGTCCCTCAAACATTGATATAGTCTCCTCTTTATGGATAGAGTGTTGCGCTTCTCTTAAAGAATATCAACTCAACCACAACAATCTTACAAATGCAATAAAACAGAGAAAAATACACAGAAGCGTGATGGTTAATAACTTGCGAACATATCGTATGCGGAAGGCATACTCCAATGATTTCATCTGTCAGGTCATCTCAGTACATGGCCAGTATCGTTCCCACGCCCCAATTGTAGCTCGTTGCGGCTCTCCTCTTCCAGAATTCGACACCAGTTGCAGGATGCAGATCATTGTAAAAAATACACAGATCTATGTTTTTCCCCATTGAGTTTATACATCACCATAATATACTTTTGTTTTCACCACCAGTCATCGGATCCATGCTCATTTCCACCAATCGATATTACTTCCCTTGCAGAATTTCCACTGATTGATATTACTTCCCTTGCAGACGTGACTACTTATAGATGTGTTTCCAAGAATTGGTTGTTCTTGCAACAAATAAGTTTTTCCACGTTGACCGGATACACATTCTTCTGCAATTAGAAATTTCCACAGATATGTGCTATATGTAGCTCTTTATCTAAATCTTCGCACGGGCCTTAGTTCTCAAACAATGGTCACATCACAAACAATGATCACATCACACCAAGGCTCTGATACCAAATGATGTTAGAATTCCGCTATAAAACAGATCCTAGCATATACAACAGACTTCTTCAACCTTTTAGTGAAAACTTAACTCAAAAAGCTCATACAAAGCTACTTAGATTCAAGTCCAAATATAAACAAATAGAAAGTCAAACAATAACCAAGTTACTTATATAAAATACAACAAGAAATTTTATATTTAAAACATCTGGCCGAATATTACAATGGATGGCCTTTCGGCTCTTGGCCCTTTACGAAAACTCTCAAACCATTTTTCTCTCTCTCTTTGTATTCCTCACTGTTTTTTCATCCTCACACAATCCTCTTATTTATACATAATTATGAATTTATTTCAATCCATGATTTCCTCCACACAATTCTCAACCAAAATCTAAAATAGATTTACCCCTTTTTGGACTCAACTAAGTCTCGTTTAAGGAATTCCTAATCCCTAGATTATCTACCTAATTCAACTCCACTCATATCCTTAATTTATTAAACCCCGGATGCAGGTGATTAAGGTTGATAGGACTGGAGGGAGGCCGCGGGATGGCGCGTGGTGTGGCCACATGGCCTCCCGCAGGCAGAATTTATTCCCACTGATACAAGCTCTACACCAGGCCTCCACCCTATGCGGCATTTATGTCGATGGGATGGCCGAGACGGCAAGTCATTCAATTTGTACCCATCCAGCTCATCTTTCATTCTCATTCAGCTCTTCATTGCTCTCCTCCGTCTCCTCTCAATGCGCTCCTGCAACAACCTGCAAAGCTCCATGCCGATACAACTTCGGCCTCTTGGATTCAGATGCTCTCAGGAAGCAAATTCTCCTAGCCTCCACACTCATGTTGGCAGGTGCTGCCAGCTAGGTTGTTGCCTCGACTTTCTTCCAGGTTTACATTTCACTCACAGTCCCTTCTGCCCCTGTCTTTCTGCTTCTTCGCTCGGGCTTTTTGCTCCCTATACTCCCCTGTTGCCTCGTTTCTCTTTTGTTCTCCCCTTTAGCCTCTGTGACACCATGCCTAGGCTCAGGCATAGACTGAGATGCCGTCGGGGCAGCACTCGAGGCCCCTCCACCAGCCGACGTCGCTCTCATTCTGCTACCTCACTGTTGTCTTCCTCCGAAGACCTCAGTGGGCATCTTCCCTGCGCACGATATCAACGTGGTAGTGAGCGAGGGTGTCGCGCCCCTTCCTCCCCCAAGCGAGGCTCTGCAGTCTCTAGGCCGCCCGCTGAGACTCGCCCCGCTCCCTCTGCTTCCCTTCAGAGCCCTACCACTGCTATTTTCCACTTCCAGAGCAATTCCGACAAGCCCCTGGTCATAGCAACAGTTTCTGTCTCTTTCAAAGAAATCTCAGAGATAACTCCTATCCCCCCTCCTGCTGCTCACATGGTCAATTTGCAAGAGCCCCCCTCTACTTCGCACGCCCCTCTGGCCGCATGTATAAACACATCCCGCAAAGCTGCGGAGTGCAGCTCAAGTATTCTTCGGGACGGAGGGATCCGGGCTGGAATTCGTGATGCTAGCGCTGCTGCAGTTCAAAGCGGTCCGAGCCATAATGATGAAGATGCTGGATGGTGCAGAATCGAAGAAGAATCGCCTTCAGGAAACTATGGTCTCTAGCGGATCTCTCCTCGCACAAGTAATATTGCTCAGTCTATATGATTTTTTTGTTGTTTCTAGTTCCAACAGGTTTTGGTATGTCAAAGTTGATTGCCTCTCTCGAGGCAGTGTAAGAACTCGGATCGAGTCAGTTTCCCCTTGTGGGCGGCTCAGTTTTTGTTTAGTTTTGATATGTCAAAGATGGTTTCCTCTGTCGAGGCAGCTCTTAAACAATGCTCGAGTCGGTTTCCCTTTGAGGGCGGTTCAATTTTTGATATTCTGCTGACAGTATGCCTCATGAAGGCCATGAACGCTTTGTATCATATGTTTCCATAATAGATTTAGATTTACTTAGAAAAAAAAAAGATTATTAAAAGAATATTTACAATAATCCTCACACTTAATTTTTCTCTCTTAATTTATTAAAATGAGCATAATAATTTATAAAATAATTAAAAAGACATCACCCCCCTAATTAAACAATATTCTAATAAAAATCAAGCAGGATGCTCCTGCATCAGAGTAGATTTATATCAGTTGAAGGGGATGGGGAAAGGCTCGAACCCTTACGAACGATTGGTTTATGGCGCCATTTCAAATGGCGGGGCTTTGGGCACTAGGTTTGTTATGGGTGTTTGTATATGTGTGTGTGTGTGTGTGTGTGAAATTCCTCAACCTACAGTGAATCGCTTCAAGGTGGTTAAGAGGAAAATTTGCATTGAATGGAGGAGAATGGTCCTCGAAAGCCCTCTAGTTTATAGGGTGACCTCCGAAAAAGACATTCAGCGAAGTGGGTTCACTACAAAATATTGGACTGTTTGGATGTGGCAGAATTTGTTGTCTGACCTGTTTATTGCATCACCTACAGGCTACGATGTTCAATGGCGTGAGCATTATCCTGCAAAAACAGAAGGCAGGGGTGACATTTATGTAGTTGCGGCTAGCAGGACTTTTGATTGGCTTGGGCAAGAGACCAGGGAACTAGGTTGGCTCGGCAGCACGATATAGGGTGTCAGGTTGGTAGATATGGTGTGGGGTACCAAGACTACGGGGGCAGGTAGAGGCGCGACCAGCCAGGGTAGCGACAGTAGATACAGAAAAACTAAGGCCAATTCCAGGGCCACAGGAAACAAATCGAAAAGAGGAGGTAGGCGTACTGATGCACAGCAGTTGCAAGAGGCGATGTTGGCACACTGACGGAGGTGAAGCATTTGATAAAAACATGAGAGATTGACCTGAAGCGTTGAGCAGCCGAGGATGTTAAGGTGGAAGAATGGTAAGATCTAGTCCCAAATCCAGGCAACACTCATGGTCGTATGATGCAGTATAAGCACACGGTGCATCTGTACTAGATGATGAAAAGCCTAGTGGCTCGAGCGATTATGTATCTTATGGGACAAGTTAGAGAACCAGATCTGGGTCTACGGGAAATTCAAAAAGAGTTGCAACTAATCCAGGTTCAGATAAAACATCAAACAAAAGACTTGGGCATATAGAGGGGCTTGTCCAGTATATATCCCAGTTAGAGTTATCGGGGTCAAGTGCTCTTGATTTGGATCTTGTGGAGTCCTCTGATTAAATGTTGTCTTTATGTTTACAGTTTTTGTAATTTTGTTAAGTTTTGTTAATGTGTATAGGGTTAGTAAAATAGTATATATCAGAGTCATATGAAGAAACCGGTGGGTTGATTTACAGGCTTTCAGAGCTTTGAAAGACAGACTTAAAACCTTTTGTTTTTGGATGGGCTATAATGCATTTCGGTGGCCAATAGCCCTGGTTTCCCACAGGGCAGGTTGAGGTCACTGAAGGTCCTTTATATGACCATAATCTGCTTTTATTTAAATGAATGAATAGAAAAGGTCCTACCCACCTTACAAAAAAATATATATTTGATTATGAAATGAGAGGTGATTTTTTGACATGTGGTATCGATGAGTCATGGTATTTTCGACATGTGGTATTGATGAGCCGTGGTATTGGTCCATGGTATGGTATGGTTAATAATATCCACGGTAAAGTGAGGTGAGTATCCATGGTTAAAATCTTGTTATATTGTAAGTATTATTTTGCTTGTGAAATAAGAGACAGTTTTTGGACATGTGGTATTGATCAACCATCGTATTCACCCATGGCATGGTATGGTTGATAATATCCATGGTAAAGTGGGGGTGAATATCCATGGTTAAAAATATTGGTATATTGTATGCATTAAGTTTTTATGTGATTATTAATGAAATTTAAATATGGTTACAAAATTATTATTTTAATTTATATGGTAAAATGGATCTAAATTTATTGTTACTATTTATATCTTATATATTTTAATGTGTTAGAGGTGTAGATATATCTCAAAAGTAATTATAATTTTTTTCTTTTAGAGAGATGGTTTTTGGGCATGTAGTATTGATGAGTTATGGTATTGGCCCATCATATAGTAACAAAGCCTTAATAATATCTATAGCAAAGTGGATTGAATATCCATGGTTAAATATATTGTTATATTGTAAGTTTATTGTAAGTATTAAAGTTTTTATGTATTTATTAATTAAATTTAAATTTTGTTACATAATCATTATTCTATTTTAAAAGGTAAAATGGATCTTAACTTATTGTTGCTACTTGTATATTTTAATGTAATATGTATACTATGTTTTTTTTAACTAAAAAATGTTTCATAACTTTATTAATAAAAACAAAATTACAATGTAACAAATTGAATTTTATTATTTTTGTTACTTTTACTTTTTTACAAACACTATACTACTTTTAACTAATTTGTAAATGTTTATCAATCCTTTACGTATTGTAAATTGGACGTATTAATATACGTTCAACATATTAAGCCGATATGTACAAATTCAACATATTAAGCGGATATGTATAACTGTTGACAAACTTTCTTACATAACACCTACACATCACTTTGCAAAGATGTTTAAAACTTTTTTGTTTGAAATATTTCATTGTTTTAGTAAAAATGTTTAAAAGGTTTTTTCGCAGGGCTATCGAGTGGTTGGCATAATGGAATGTTATCCCCTCCACACGATTTCAAATCTCAGGGGGGCATCTTTGGTCTGTTGTGATAAGGCTCAAGGAGTAAGCTCCTCCATCTTCATGGAGTCTATGTTCTTGCTAAGTCATAAATTAGTAGTATATTTGGCTTATGGGTTGTTAGATATACTCTTAGTGTTATAGTGGTGGATATTAGGTTTGATCTCGCCTAGATTACTCCAACGAATTACAAATTCACCATGGTAATTTAAAAAAGGTGTTTAAAAGCATTTATTTAAGTTGAAAAAGTATTTAAATGTATTTTGTAAGTTTAATGATGTGTATATAGAATTTTTAAATCGTAATGAAAATAATTTAATTTTAATGTTATGATCAAGTTAGACAACAAATTGGTGTAAGAGATCCTCTTTTTTGTGAGGCAAGGGAGACTCCTCCATATAAGGATTTGACTATGGAGGCACATATACTTGACATCTCTATAGATTTGAACCTATAAACTTTTAGGAGAAAACATATATTTTTAATCATTAAACTCACTCAAGTTGTGCATAATAGTCATTTTGTTAATCATTCCATATTTGATTAGGTATTTATAAATGTCATATTTTTTAAACACATTTATTTGTGAAATTAATTAAAATCGCATAAAAATTTATATATATTTTTCTTTAATCGTATAAATATGCTTTTCATATAATTTGAAATATATATCTCCACTCGTTTACATATTCATGTAAAGAGATTAGTTTTCTATTTTTTTAAGTATTAATTAAGTAAATTTAGTTCTCTATCTCCTTAAATTTAATGAATTAAGAGAAGCCAATTTATAAATCTCTTTATAGATTTTTAGCTAGTTTAATGAGATTTAGTTCACATTCCATTTCCTTAAACTTAGTTAACTAAGAGAAGTCAATTGTAAAGGACTTGTAGTCCACTCAATTTTATTTTTTTTGCAATTTAGTGCCCAAGTTGTTCCAACACCTAAGGTCAAGTAACACTGCATTATTTTGGTTGTGATGACTAGGCCAAGCCACGCCTACTACAACCAAACTATGCCTATTCACTCAAGGCTTTCCCATGACCTTGCCTTGATCTATAATGTGTTAGCCATTGTACCAAGTCCTACTCTACTTAGCCATGTTCAACGCCACACTAGGCACACAACCAATTGTGGCCTAAAACATTCAATACTTAACCAATCTAACACATAGCCAAATAAAGCATACATGGAACAATGCAACATTCAACCACATATATAGAACAATACACAACTCATGTGGTTCAATTGGTACCAATTCAATGCCTAACACCCTTATCCATACACAAATAAGACAACTCAATTACAATAGGACAAGAAATGCCAAGGCGCGCTGCCTTCTTCAAAGACTGTCCAACAAAATCCATACATGTAAACTCCAAGAATCATGCACAAATTTGAACTCATTTTGAAACTCATTCCAAAATTCATCTATGAACTCCTCTGAAAAATCATCCCAACTCATCCAAGAATTCATCTCAAACTTGTTTGAGAAGTCATTCCAAAATTCATTTCAAAAATCCTCTCAATAAGGTAGCATAAGTCATTCCATTATTCCCATCATTTGGAACAATGAATAACTCATTTTCTCTTTCTTATTTGACTCGACACAATGAAATGTCCATCTACTTATAAAATCATTGCCCATCATCTGGCAAGTCATGTTGTATAAAGTGGACCCAAAGTCATTTCAATTTGATTTGTTTTGTGGAGTCATTTTGTTTCATACCTATCCACCTAAGTCACACCAAGGTCATCTTATTTTCCATCTTCCTAATTCATCTGCACCCTGGTTGACTCGTTTTGTCTAGTCATCTTATTTTGCACCTAATCATTTGGTCGCTACTCATACGCAACTCCATTTGTGCCCAGGTGTGCTTAAGGCTCTTGGTCATTCTATCTATTGATGCTCAAGTAGTTGGTCATTATGTCCATTCATCTAAGTGTGCCCAAGGAAAACTCATCTGCAAGTCATGGGATCTAATCACCTTCAAGTTTACACACTCAAATCGTGTGCCCAAGATGTCTCCACAAGTATGTGTCAAAGGAACGTCTGTCCAAGGGAATCTACCAAGCAAGTGCATTCCATGATCACATTTGTGGTAACTTGTGCTTCAAGGTATCTTAATCATCCAACTCAATCCCCATGTGCAAAGCGCTCACTCAACTATCTTGTCTAAGCCTTGGCACCCAACTCCTCGTGTCTCTAGCCAAGTCTGCCAAAATTCCTTAGGTGTCTAGCTTGACTCATACACGACACGTCCTATCCATCCACATGAGGACCTAAGTTTGTAGTGCGCCTTACATATTTGCAAGCACACCCAAGCCTCTACAACTATCTACGCTATCTTGCCAACATGCCAAGATGCATGTCTGAGTATTTTCTAGCCAACAATCCAAGCCACTTATTTGTATTAGGCAACCCCAAATTTTTTCTTACCCAAATACAAGTGCATCTAATCTCATCCATAGTGCACCTCGCTAGCATCCCAATTGAGTCACCTACCTAACAAATACTTCCACATGGTTCAACGAAGGTCGCCCAACACCATTCTAAGTGAGGGCCTTGCATCCTCCCCCACTAAAAGGAATTGTCATCCTTGGAGACATCCATAAGAACCTCTTATTCTCCAAGTCACTACCCGAAATCATGCCTCCATCCATAACAAAGGACTAATAAAAACTCCAATTTTTTTATGTTAATGTCTATTAGAAATCCCAATTTCTACACCAATGATTATTGAAAACCCTAAATTTCCAAATCTTGACATGCACAACCAGCCACCATAGGTGCCCAACTTTATGCATTATTCTCCGTCCAAATTTTTCATATGAATAATTCACCCTTATGGATTAACCTCTCATGCCAAACTTTGTCACCAACGTTGCATGTTGTGGATACCTCATTACGGTTGCTACAATCACTACTATGATTGTCTCTTACAACCATTACAAACCAAAGTTCCATTACAAAACCTCCAAAACATCTAAGTGTTGAACTTTTGAGCCCATTACTATGTCCTTACTTTGACCACATTCAACATGCTTCTATGCATTAACGCCCTCAAGTGTCGAATTGGTTGTATGGGAAATCCAATTGCCATGCTCAATTTGTGGGAGTGCATGTCCCTCATGCCCAAACTGGTATTTTCCATGTCCATTTCAGTTCCTCCACACAACCCTTTAGAACAAGGAAAGGTCACCACACTTAACTACATGTTATTCTATCATGTCTATGCCCAAAAAACTTCCAAATAATACTTTCTCAAATTCCCCAAAACTTCACTTCATGCTCCTTATTGAGTCAATTTACTATTGTAAACTAACGCAAGTATTTATTATCAATCCGGGCTAGTGGAACTTAGAAGCATCCCCAAAGTATATGCGTTTCAGTTAAGATCAATTTAGAAGATGGTTTATTAATGATTAGGAAAATTCATATTACAAATATAAATCTAACTTAAACAATTTTTAAATTCAAATGTGCAATTAGAAGCAGAAGAATCTCATAACTTAAGAGATTTGTTTGTCCTTCTCTAACAAGATTACCTCATGAATTAAAAATAAAAAACTACTTAATTGAAAAATAGATTAATATACATGAAGCAATAATTGAAGAGGCTCTTCACTGAAGAGGTCCTGGTTGTCCTTCATCATATATTCATTTATCAGTAATGCTATTGTTAGAAACAAGAATTAAAAAAAGCATGTAAAAGCATGAAAAGATGAATTCTAACTGAAGATCTTGATTAGATAGAAAGAATTTTTAACTTAAACATTTGTTTGTACTTTCATATGCAAGTTAAGAATGATCATTAGATTCATCAATACTCATAAATAATCAACATAAACAAATTAAGCATAAGCAAACTAATTCAAAAATTGCAACTACAAATAAACTAAGAAGTGCACTTAGCTCGGTGTGGAGGCCCTCCACCCTTGCCTTGCACACTGAAGGTGTTTTCAGCTACTTAAAACTTCAATCAATCAACCAGCATACTACAACAGCAAATATGATAGAACAAATCTTTAATTATGTCTCCAAAGTCTGAGAAATAATAATGTTAAGTGATACAAATTCTACATATCAATGCCTTCAAAGTTTGAGGCTTAAATAGATAAAGTATCTAACAAATTCATCTAAAATAGCTTCTATAGTCATAACTATCCTTATCTTATCCAATCAAGTCGAATTCATCCATTAGATCCATCAAAATCTAGAAAATCCCACAAAATAAGAAGTTTGACCTAGTTTCTAGGGATCCTCCATAAAGATAGGTCATGTTTGACCGCTTTTGACTGGGCCTTTTAAAGCTCGATTTGACTGTACCAATAGGTGTACACTTATTCTTAGTTCCCATGTATTCTATAAATATATCTAGCTCGAGCCCAAGTGTCCTGCAAATATGCAAACCATGAGGCCATTACGGGAATTTCTGATGCTGTCTAAAAATGCACTTAAATTTCAATTTTTACAAAAACATCTAATAACTGAAAAACATAATGTAAATGCCTATATATGCATCTTTTGGTCAAAATAAGGTGGAAATGTGGTGAATAGATGGATAGTATGGAAAATAAGATGTATTTCCTAAACAAAAAGAGATAAAAAAATGAGAGCCAACATCTCCCCCAAACTGATGATCAAGCATGTCCTCATGCTTGCTTTTTCCTTTTTCACCTTCTAAGCTCTGATGTTGATCCCATTCCCGATCCTGAAACTTCCTATTGTGCTGCATATAAAATAGAATCCATATCTTTGCATTGTTCTTCCTTGTAAATTAAGGTCTTAACCTTTTGTTTCTCATATTGGCCTTCCAGGAATTTTTCTCCTGAAGCCACATGAATGCTTGTGTATAGAGCAGATTGTTTTTGGTTTTCAACTTTCCCATTTATTCACTTATCTTCTCATTTTCTTTAACCAATTTTTCATTAGTTGTCTTATAGGTTTCATTTTCTTCTTTTAGGTGCCTCTCCATGATTCTGCTTACCTCCAGGCTATCATTTAACTCTTTGGCCCTGCTAAGGTTTTGATCTTCCTCCTTGGTACTTTTAGAAACTGAAGTAGCTTCCACCTCATTATTTTCAAAATAAGAATCTCTGTCTACAAGATTTTCATAAACTTCTTGTTGCAACCTCTCAAGGATTTCATTTTCTTGTTTAGTTAAAGCAGATGTCTCTATGACTTGGACTTCTGGTTCTGCTGAATTCCTCTTTTTTTGTCTTCTATAAATGGTCAAAATTGATGTTTCCCTCTCTACCATAATTGTCTCCTGATGTTTCTTTGAACTGGTTTTAGGATAGAGAGGTGAATGCACAATATTTATTATTTCCTGTATTGGTTTAAGTTTGTTTTCAGTGACTTGTTCTACAAACTTATTTTCAATCGGGAAATTTTCCCAAACCATTGCCTTAGCTTTCAGCTAGTAATCCACAAGGATTTTTATGAGTCCCTGGTGAATAATTTGGGCTTATTTGGGTTTGGTCTCAGATTTTACACTCTTAATCATATTCATCAAATTTTTATAAAATAATTAGGGCAAATTGATCATGATATATCCTTTAATATGTTGTAGTAACCTAATGTGATATAGGTGTACTACACTATGTTTGTTATCATAGGTGAAAAACTTTTGAATTATCAAAACTAGCTCTGCCCAAAGTTCATTGAACCACTCCCTTGGAATCCACTTTGATCTATCAAAAGAACCCTTTCTGTTTTTATCCAAGAAGAATGTCCAACCCTTGTCTTTGAAATGCAATCCCTTGTGGTATAGTTCACTTGATGATGGCAACTCTAAAGCTTCAGAAATAGATTCTAGAGTCAAAGGAATCTGTAAACTACCCACCATAGTTTCATCCTATTTGCAATTGTTTATAAACTCTCTTGTGAATCCTCATTGTGCCCTTTGAATTTTTGAAGAAAGCCTATTAAGCCTGATTGATAAAGTTTCTCAATTGTTTCCCTACTCCAATGTTCAATTTGAAAATCTTTGGGTTATGTTCTTGAAGTCATATTGTCTGAAAACCATTTGATGTACCCATCTACTGTCCTTAACTTCATTTTTCTAAACAAAAATTCAAGTACTAGATGTTATCACAGTAGTAAGGCTTACCTCTTGTTTACTACCCTCGCCAAGTAATTGAAATCAATCTTATGTTTTCCTTTTGAAAAATGCGAGCTTACTGCTTCAAATAAACAAAAGATTTGATAGAGAGGTTTAAGAAAACATAAAAAAAAATCATTTTTCTATTATCCTACTCTCCATTTGATTCTCTGTCTCTTTTTTTTAAAACAATCCTCTGCCTTTGTTTTGTAAAAAAATTGACTGTGTAAAAAAAATGAATTTTTTTTTTATACAATAGTGTCTTGTGACCCTTCGATTTCATACAAAATTCTTTTCCAAAAGCATAGCATGATGTATCTAATATAAAATAAATGTTTATGTAAGAGAATAGCTCAATCATTTCATCAAAAATATCATAATGAGTTCACTGTTTTCCTTCAAAAATTCACCAGACTCTGCCCTCTGCTATGTAAAAATACAAAAACATGTTTGACTGTGTCTTCTAAACCAATATTTCTCCACAAATTATGATTCAAATTCTTCTATTGAGTGTGCAAATAAAATTAATATACTACACAACTCAATTAAAACGAATTCATTGTGCAATTTAAACCAAAACTCTCCATTCTCTGTTTTCATTCATTTTGAAATAGAAGATTGTGCATGAGGACGTGTTCAAGCTTACATGTCTTTGCAATGATCCTCATGATTTTCCTTCTAGTTTAACTCAGGTCTCTGTGTTTCAATCAACACCAATCTCATCAAAATCCTCACTCAATATTTTATCATTTACTCACTTAATCATGAGAAGATTTAGTGTTGACTGATGGCAGAGCATTTATGAGTGGTGTCAAAGCGTTTATGAGTGGTGTCAAAGACAAAATGTAATGCAAGAAATTTTTTTAAAGATTGAAATAGAGAACTCCGTTTATAACTCTTAGTTTGTTTTAACAACTCCGAAATTTATTCATGCAAATCATCGTTGTTTTAAACAACAAAATCTGAGTTTGCTTCTTACCTTATCCTTCACGGGATTTTGCCTCCTGATAGCGTGGTTGCTTGACAAATTTTCCGGATTTGTTGGCTTGAAACTTTAGTCAATTCCCCTTATCGCTCCATTCCTCTTCACTGTTATATTTCTTGCCTTCTTTACTGCGTTATATTTATTCTATTCTCCTCATAGCTTCTCCATTTTCTTTCTCAGCTTATGCATTTATTTGTTTCTCACAGAGTTGCAAAAATGGATGCATGTTTTGATTACATGCCCTCCTCTTCTCATCGAGCCTTCGAAAGGCAATGATGGTGAAAAACGCAGTGTATATCGGTTGCTTTAGGTCTTAGTAATGGCGGAAGTGTTCTCAACAATTTACACAGTGTTTTGATATGGAATTTGAATTTGTTTTGACCGTTCATCAACCACCGCTTGACTGATGCATGCGTGGCTTACCCTTGACTGTCATGCTGACTTTGGTGTACATTCCTTCCTTTGCTTCACTTATTACACAACCCATTTCACGTTTTTATTTCATGCTTTGCCTTGATGACTATGTCTGCTTCCATCCTCCATTGAAACGTATCATCTCCCATTGCATATGCAGCATCATATTTATGTTTCATTAATTGTATTCGCATCACCGTATGCCATAATTTCTTCGTTCCTCCACTGTTGTATGCATCATAATTTCTTCCATAGCATATATCATTGTCATACATTGTTTGTCATAGCATCATACTTTAGGTTAGTTTGCATTCCACCGTTTGTATTATGATTGCACTCTTGCTCCATTACCTTAGCTTATAACCATTTATGATTGTGCTTTTTGAATTTTGTTTTGTTGTTTGAAATAGTTGTGCTATCATATGATTTTAGACTTTAGGTTTGCTCTTTTATTTAATTTTTAAAATTGACCAATGAAATGGTCATATTTTAAAATTAAATATTTATAATGATACTAACCTCTTGTTTGTTTATTGTATGTCCAACAAAAGTTTAATGTTAAGCCTTTTGTTTATGATTCTTTTGTTTAGAAAAATAGGGTAGGGTATGGTATGGATAGATTATGGAATGTTTTATTGAGTAATTAGGATAATGGTATGGATATGGATATGGATAAAATAGGGCTAAGAATCATAGGTGATGAAATGTAGGTGATAAAAATGCATAACCAATACTAAATTCGCTTTACAATTCTAGAATATTTTCACAAAAAATTGAAATTTTAAGAGCAATTTTTACTTACTATACTTGTATTCCCTCAAACCATTTGATGTTCATGATGGTCGACATTGTGTTTGTTGTTACGACGGCTCTTTTAGACTATGTAGAGACTTTATTTCTACTTTTCATCTGATTTGATTTGGAATGATACATTTTAGGTCTCTTCTGCAGGTTAAACTTTGACATTTCAGGTCCCTTCTGATATGAACTTCATTTGATGTAGCTCAAGTTCCTTTTGGCGTAATTTGCAATGAAAATTTCTTTTGTCGTAATGATACAGGTCCCTTTCTGAATAATTTTCTCAATAGTAATTCAGGTCCCTTCTGTATATGTGTTGGGTATGTGTTATATTTTTTCCACGACTAGCCCCACGCGCTGTGCGTTCCACTGGGCGTAGCAGGGGCGTCACAGGGGGGGCGACAGCCCCCCTGTTGAGGTCTGGGGCAGCGCCCCGGCAATTTTTTTTTTTTGGTATGTGGTCCCACTCATAGGCGGACCCACCCATGTTTTGTGCATCAATTTGCACATGGTTTTGGAGTACGATGGTTTTCGGCCCTTGGTATTTTGTAGATCCGGTCAAGGGAACTACAGTTATGTTCTAATCCAGGGTTAATGGATTGGGGTTTATGTATGCTTCGGCATGTATATATATGTGTTGTAACACTAAAAGGAATATAATGAAAAATCAAGTTGGTCGTCCCGATTTGGGATCTAGGGAAAAATCTCTGTGTTTATCTGTTTTATGTTTTATGCTCTCGCTATTGTTTATTTTCTGTTATAAGATTCGTGTGTAGATAATTTCTGTTCAGGGTTAAAACCTACAATATGTTGAATGATGTACCAGGTTCCTTTGTAATTGTAGTTCATATTCCGTCTTCAATTCAGCTGCTAAAACTATTTTCATAGTTTTTTATTACACACCTTCCCCAAAGTTGATGATTAGACTTGTCCTCAAGTCTGCGATGTCTTGGAGGGTATATCTGCAAAAATCTTTAGAAAAGTAAAATGAAAACAAAAAAATAATTCGTATTGGCCAAACAAGTTGATTTTCCGATATGAATTTGAGTTTGTATTGTGCCAGTTTCCTGGATTTTCACAACCAAACTCTTTTATTATTATTATTATTTTTTTATTCTTTTAATTTATTATTATTATTATTTTTATTTTTATCATTCTTCTTCCTCCTTTGGAATTATGGGAGGCATATTGTTATGCTACCCCATTAGTTCTAGATCTGAATCTATCAATTTTTTCTCAGAAAATCCTCTTTATTTATAGGCTTATTGTAAACTTTAAGCCTATGTCCATTAACGACAAAAGAAGTAGATGCTTCGTCAATTGTTTTTATCTTGATAGCTCCATTGTCAAAGATTTCTTCAATCTCATATGGCCCAAGCCAATGAGTCGTAAATTTTGCTTTGAAATCTTTGAACTTGGAGTCGAACAAGAGTGCCCAATCTCCTTTTTGAAACACTTTATTCTTTATGAGTCAATCATGCCATTTGATCCTTTTTTATTGGACAAGAGATGTGTGTTCTACTGCCTGTTGTCGTATCTCATCCAGTTGATTTAATTCCATAATTATTTGTTGTTGTGCCTCAAACAATTCCATCCCTAATTCTGGTGCTAGCTTGAATGTATGTATTTGAAATTCTATGGGTAATAGGACTTCTTTTCCATACACTAACTGATATGGACTGAACCCAGTTGTGCTTTTTCAAGTTATCATGTATGCCCATAGTGCATCTCTCAATTTCTCTGACCAGTCCTTTCTGTTCATTTATACAATCTTTGTCATGATGTTCTTTAGGACTTTGTTTGTTGATTCCACTTGTCCATTTGCCCGAGGAAGATACGGAGTTGATTTTCTATGTTTGATCTTGTATTTCTCCATAAGATCTCGAACAAGATTTGAGGTGAAATGTGTGCCTTGGTCAGTTACTATATGTCTCATAACTCCATACCTTACAAATATCTCTTGAAACAGAAAAGACACAACAATATCTTATGTTACTCGTGCTACTGTCTTTGCCTCCACCCACTTAGTTGCATAATCTATACATACAAGGATGTATTTATTTCCATTGGATGGAGGGTCGATTAGTCCCACGAAATCTAAAGCCCACTGTTCAAATGGTTCAATCAGTACTTGTGGATTTAATGGCATTTCATCTGATGCCACTGGTCTACCAATTCTTTGGCAATTGTCACATCTCTTCACATAGGCCCTGGAGTCTTTGAAGATGGCTGGCTAGTAGTAGCCAAGTTTCAACACTTTGTATGTTGTCCGCTTATCTGCAAAATGACCACCACATGGTTCGTCATGACATGCTTTCAAAATTTCAATAATCTCATATTCTCTAACAGATTTTCTAATGATTAGATCAGCACTGGTATAAAATAGATCTCCATTGACCTAGCTATATCTAGCACTTTCTCTAATTATTCTTTTGTTCTCTTTGTTTGTGTAATGAGATGGAAGGATGCTAGATGATAAATAGTTAGCTATATCTACAAACCATGGAGTTTTGACATTTATAGAAAATAGATGTCTATCTGGAAAATTATCTGATACTGGATTTGGATCACCAGGTGAATGTAGCCTTGATAGAAAGTCTGTAGTTTGATTATCTTTGCCTGGTTGATTTTGTATAGTAATGTTAAATTCTTGCATTAATAATAGCCATCTAGTTATTCTGCCATTTGTGATTGATTGGTTCATTAAATATTTTAATGTGGAATGATCCGTGTGGATATAAACTTGATAACCTATTATATAATGTCGAAATTTATTAACTGCATGTACTACAACTAACATTTCTTTTTCTGTAACAGTGTAGTTCAATTCTGTCGGTGTTAAGTTTTTTCTTATGAAATATATGGCATAATTAAACTGATTCTCTTTTTGTCGAAGTGATGCTCCTATAGCTGTATCAGATGCATTAGTTGAAATGTGAAATGGAAAAGACCGATTAGGTCCTGGAAGAATGGGCGCAATTGACAAATTTTATTTTAATTTTTCAAATGCATTTTGACAAATATTTGTCCATTGGAATTCCACATCTTTCAAAAGTAACTTGAATAATGACAAAGCTATTTTACTGAAATTTCCAATAAATCTACTATAGTATCTTGCATAACCCAAGAAACTTCTAACTTCTTTTTGTGTTGTGGTTGGTGTTATATTCACAATGACTTGAAGTTTTGTTGGATCCACCTTAATTCTTGAAGAAGAAATATGGTGTCCCAACACTATCCCTTCAGTTAACATCATAAAACATTTTTCATTACTAAGTGATAGATTTGTCTCTATGCATATCTTTAATACTTTTTCAAGATTTTGTAAACAATCATCATATGTTGTACCATACACAGTGAAATCATCCATGTAAACTTCTACACAGTCATGAATCAAATCAACAAAGATTGCAAGAACTGTTCTCTGAAAGGTAGTAGGTGCAATACATAAACCAAAGGGTGATACATTGTATGCATAAGTTCCCCATGGGCATGTGAATGTTGTATTATTTTGATCTTCCAATGCTATATTTATCTAATTGTATTCGCTAAATCCATCAAGAAATGAAAAGAATTTCTTTCCAGCTAATGAATCTAACACTTGATCAATAAATGGTGAAGGAAAATGAACTTTTAATGTAGCTTTATTGAGTTCTCTTTAATCCACACAAATTCTCCATTTCCTATTTTTCTTAGGTACTACAACTAAGGGTGAAACCCATTGACTATCTAAAATAGGATAGATAAATCCGACTTGCAAAAGTTTCTGTAATTATTCTTTCACTATTTCTTTCATCATGGGGTTCATCCTTCTTTGTGGTTGCCTTACAAGTTTGATTTGATCATCAGTGTAAATGTGATGGATACATGTTTTTGGATGAATTTCCTGCATGTCTGTGTAATCCCAGGCAAAATATTTTGAATATTTTTGTAACAATGCTATTAGCTTTTCCTCTTGTGATGATTGTAAGTTATTACCAATATTCAAATTTCTCTCAGGACTGATCTCAATGATTTTTCTATTTGAATTGGTAATTGAATTTACAGGAAAAATGCTTTCGAATGTATTTTGCAATGATTGTATAATGTAATTTTCCTAAAAACATTCATTTAAAAGATAACTAGCAGCTTCATATTGAGTTACTCTAAGATGCTATGAAATATTTGGTTTTGAGATGAATAGATCTAATAAGTCCTCATTTTCTTCTTCCTCTCTAAAATTATAAACTTGATTAAGACTTAGAACAGATTGAAGCTCTTGTGGTTCCTCTCCATCAAGCCATGATAATAAAGAAGGAGATTGAGCGAGAGGATATAATGTAACGTGTTTTCTTTCATCTCCATGTGAAATAATCATACTTCCTGACCTACATCCAATGTAAGCATCTGCAGTGGCTAACCATGGTCTGCCTAAAATTAAGGGATGCCCTCCTAATTTTTTTTTTGGCTGCAAAATCAAGAAGTCTACAGGATACTCCCATGAATCCAGTGAGACAATGATATCTTCCAATATACCTTCTGGTGCAACTTTAGATTTATCTTTAAGTTCTAAAACTGTAGTAGTAGATCTAATGTTGTTCGGATTCAAATGTTTCATAGTCTTTGTAGTCATAACATTGTTATCTACTCCCAATTCTATTAAAGTGTTTGGCACTGAAAATTTGTTAATCGAAATGGTGACCATAGAAATTCCTGGATCAACATACTTTTCAATGGTTGTGTTTGTAGACATGAGACTTGATAGACTTCCAATTAACTGGATTGTAGGTGGATCCTTCTTTCTTCTGCCAGATTTCTTAATGCATAATTCCTTTATTGTTATTGCATATATTGGAATATCTTTAATTGCCTGCAACAAAGGAATTTTGACATATGTGTTCTTCAATTCATCCAGAATATTAAATTCAAGCAGAGATATTGGAATATTCTGTTGTATCAGTCTCTCTCGATATGGTAGAGTCTGTGTCATAATAGCTTTACCTTTCTGAATTTGCTTTTCTGGTTGAGATTGTTGACTTTGTTCTCCTTGTTCAATTTGTTCTTCAATTATTGGAGGAGAATCTTTTTGTAACACCTTCCCAGACCTTAGGTGGACATCTTGTATGGGAAGAATTTAATAAGTAGGATAATATGTTGCTTCTTCCACATGATATGCTGGTCTATCCATCTTATTACTTGGAATAGCTACTGGCTGAGCTAGCAATTGTGTTGGTTTAGGAGGTGGTTGGTTAGTGGGCAGCTGAAGTTGCTGCAGTTGAGTTAGCATTGGTTGGTTTTGAGGTGGATATGGCATTGGTTGATGTTGTTGGAATTGTTGATATTGAGGAAATGGTTGTGGAGGGTATGGTTTTTGATATTGATACTACTGAGGATACATATGCTATGGTGGTTGGTTTCCATAACCATATCCCCTCCAACCTTGTGCAAGTTGGTTTTGATATTGTTGTGGTGGCCAAGCCTGCCATGGCATTAGTGTATTCCATGTATTTTGAGGATATTGAAAATTTTGGGGGTTTTTTTGAGAGAATTGTTGAGGTATCCTTGGTTGCCAAGGTCTCCTTGGTGCCATATAATAGAGAGAATATACTCCTTTCACTTCTTCTCCTTGCAATGCTTTTAATTTGGGACATTTTTCTGTTGCATGATTTTCTGTGCAAAGTCCACACATTTGTATACCTTGCAATGGACATTCCCTGAGTGGATGTTTTTACCTACACTTTGGACAAAAAATTGCTAAGATTTCATCTTGCTCTTCTTTATTTTTCTTAGCTTTCAAGACATCTACTTGTGTTCCCAAAGTGCTTAAGAGGTATGTTTTAAAATTTTCTAGCAAGCTTTCTATCTTCGCTCTTGTTACTACACTTGCTGCAGATTTGGAAGCTTTTGATGAAATATCTCTCTTTCCACTCTTTTCTCTTCCCCTAGAGTATTTCTGAAAAAGTTCAACAATTTATTCAAATGGTAAATTGGAGATATCTCCTTTTCCCATCACATTAAGAATGTCTAAATACTCATCTCTGATACCCTTAAGAAAAATGGTGCGGATGGTATCAAGACTAAGAGAATGATGTTTGGATTTTTGTAAATTGTAAAGAAATATTTCCAAATATTCTTCCAAACTTTCGTCTTCTTGTTGTGTCATTCTCAAAATGTCTTCTTTTGAGTCTCTAGCCCTGCAGTAAGCTTGATACTTTTCAAGAAAAAATTTCTTCATATCCTCCCAAGAAGCAATTGTATGTTCTCCTAATCCCATGAACCATTTCAAGGCTGCTACTTTCAGAGTAGTAGGAAAAATTTGAAGCTTGTGTGTGTCATCAGTATATCCATAAGTTCTACCCAAGATATCAAACTCGAACATGAATGCATCAGGATCTTCTGTTGACATTCCATAGAAATTAGGCAATACGGAAGGTGGAATGTTTTTAATTTTTGTTTCTTCTACTAATATTTCTCTTGCATCTAAGATTGGAAAGCCAAAAGTAGTTTCCTGATCATTGTTAATTTATTGCTCATTTTCTTGTGTTATTCTATTTTGATTTTCTTTTCTTGCTTCTTCCTCTATCTTTCTAAGTGCTTCTGCTCTTCTTTCTTCCCCTGCTTTCTTTCTGCCTCAATTCTTCTTTCTTCTTCTCATTGTCTTCGCCATTCCCTTTGTTGTCTTTCATATTCTAGTATTTGTTCAGGAGTCATGTTTATTCTAGTTGATCCTTCTCCTTATTCAACCATTTCTTGTTCAAAGATATGTAGTGTTTCAATATGAGTTTGATTTTGTATTTCTTCAACTACTTTGATTTCCTCAAGGACAGGTTGCTTTAGTTGTTCAACAGTTGGTTTTCTTGTATCTTTTTGTTTCCATACGGAAGTAGGTTCTTTAGGTGATTGTTTTCTTTTTACCTCAAAGGCTAACGAGATTTTTCTTTCAACTAAAGTTAATCTTTGTCCTGATCTTTGTTTTTCCTATAACTCTTCTATAGTAGGTCTTCCAGCAACTGGTGTTGTTAGTTCTGTGGATGAATGAGTTGTTGGGGGGTTTTGTTTCACAAATCTACCTTTCTGATCTCTATCTCTAGGTATAAGAAAACATTACTTGGAAGAAAAACTATGTTTTTGTTGTTTATGGAGATTATATATATATATATATATATATATATATATATATATATATATATATATATATATATAATTTTTATCTTTTTGTCTTCCTATTTGACCGTTTTGAAATATGTTTCCCTGGCAACAGAGCCAAAATGTTGAGTCAATTTACTGTTGTAAACTAACGCAAATATTTATTATCAATCTGGGCTAGTGGAACTTAGAAGCATCCCCAAAGTATATGGGTTTCAGTTAAGATCAATTTAGAAGATGGTTTATTAATGATTAGGGAAATGCATATTACAAATATAAATCTAACTTAAAAATTTTCTAAATTCAAATGTGCAATCAAAAGCAAAAGAATCTCCTAACTTAAGAGATTTGTTTGTCATTCTCTAACAAGATTACCTCATGAATTAGAAATAAAAAGCTACCGAATTGAACAATATATTAAGATACATGATGAAATAATTGAAGGGGCTCTTCACTGAAGAGATCCTAGTTGTCCTTCATCATATATTCATTTATCAATAATGTTATTGTTAGAAACAAGAATTTAGAAAAGCATGTAAAAGCATGAAAAGATGAATTTTAACTGAAGATCTTGATTAGATATAAATAATGTTTAACTTAAACATTTGTTTGTCCTTTCACATGAAATTTAAGAATGAACATTAGATTCATCAATACTAAAAAATTATCAGCATAAACAAATTAAGCATAAGCAAACTAATTCAGAAATTGCAACTACAAATAAACTAAGAAGTGCACTTAGCTCGGTGTGGGGGCCCTCCACCCTTGCCTCACACATTGAAGGTGTTTTAGACTACTTAAAACTTCAATCAATCAACCAACATATAACAGTAGCAAATATGATAGAACAGATCTTCAATTATGTCTCCAAGGTCTCAGAAATAATAATGTTAAGTGATACAAATTCTACATATCAATGCCTTCAAATTTTGAGGCTTAAATAGATAAAGTATATAACAAATTCATGTAAAATAGCTCCTATAGTCATAAATATCCTTATCTTATCCAATCAAGTCGAATTCATCCATCAAATCCATCAAAATCCAGAAAATCCCACAAAATAAGAATTTTGACCTAGTTTCTAGGGATCCTCCATAAAGATAGGTCATGTTTGACTGCCTTTGACCGGGCCTTTTAAAGCTCAGTTTGACTGTACCAATAGTTGTACACTTATTCTTAGTTCCCATGCCTTCTATAAATATATCCATCTCGAGCCCAAGTGTCCTGCAAATATGCAAACCATGAGGCCGTTACGGGAATTTCTGATGTTGTCCAAAAATGCACTTAAATTTCAATTTTTACAAAAACATCTAATAATTGAAAAACATAATTTAAATACCTGTATATGCATATTTTTTTCAAAATAAGGTGGATATGATGGTGAATATATGGATAGTATGGCAAATAATATGTACTTCATAAACAAAAAGAGATAAAAAACGAGGGTCAACACTCCTATACAATGAGCCAATCCAATCCAAATGAGAAATTAAGTTATTATCAAGCCCATGTCCTTAGTCCATATAGCATCCAAGTTCTAAAAAAGGTCTGGAAGATCATTGCACATTTGCATGTCCACCAATTCTACCCTTGCAATTTTCCAACCTTCTAGGCCATATTACCAACGTCTCACCCAAGCACGCCCAAGGAGGGTTTAACACCATATTTGATCTACACACCAAGATTTTTGTTGCTCTACCTTGTCATCTTATTATGCTTCCAAGTCTTCCATACACAAGCCAAAATTCTCTTTGGCTTCCTTGGTCAAATATTTAATTGTATCCATTTTCCCACTTAGTTCTAAAAATGTTCCATAATTCATTTGAACAATCCTTCTAATTCCTATACACACTAAATTTCTAGTGCAACATTACTTCCACCATAAATGCCACCGAATGGTATTTTTGTATTGCACCTTGATCTGCATATACAGTCATTGTGCAAGTGTTTACGACCAAGGAAAATTCCCCAACTCTACCTCTAACAAGTGAAGTCACCTTTTGGAACCCAACGTCCAAAATGAGAGTGGCCAATATGTCCACACCTCTCAAGTGCCTCAATAATATGTCCAAAGTATCTAAGGTAGGATGAAACAACCCAAATCCTTCCATGTCTCCTTTCCAATAGACGCACGTCTACACCACTACTTTTGTAACACCTCTAATAAATTATCCTTCCAATCTTGAGTCATCCAATGATCAACTACAAGTTCCCAGGAAGCACTTTGCCCCAACCTAAGTCCCATACCAAAGGTGAGAGAGTAATGTCCAAGTCACTCAATCTATGTTCCTAGTTTCTCATATAAGTTTATTATTAGCATTTTCATGGTTGACTACTTGTTGTCTCCATCGATTGTATAAAATAGTATGAACTTGCTCCACCCAAGAAAGCATTCCAAACTTTGGAATTACCATCACAATTGGCCAAGGAAAAGCTCCACTTCTTCCTTATAGTTTTCATTTTCATTGTCATTGTAGAGAAAATGATGGCCTCCTACCATTACAAGTTTCAAACGAAACAAATCCTCCACATTTTCTTCATTCCACCATACTTGGCACATTCAACTACCCTTAAAATCCACTTCTAACATCATGATTCCAAGCTCAACTTATTGAATGGAAGATAGTAGGAAATTGTTGGAGACACCTCCAACATTTGCAACACATATTTCCATTTTCCACCAAACGACTTGTGCAAGTGAGTCATCGCTCTGACGTTCTATACAAAACAAAATTTTTGTCAAGGTGTGCAAAATGTTTAATGTGCTCTTCGAATTTTGTAGCACTTGGCCCATTCCCAAGTCCATTGCCTTAGCCATCAAAGCAAGTTTCACTTGGACTTCCTCCAAGTTGTCCCACTTCACCTAAAAAGAACTAACCGTCACAACACTTTGAAATTTCAAGCAAAAAAGGATGATCATACCTCTACACAAAGGAAACTCTATTACATTCCCAACTCTCCCTTTTCATAGTGAAATTTTTACCAATATATGGTGAACAAAGTTGTCCCAAACCTCACAATTTAGTTGTTCCCTGCTAAATCAAGCCTATGACTCACATAATTAGCAAATAATTTAGTGCAAACTCGTCTTGGTTGTCTTCCACACTAAGGCATGAGTATGTGCTCGTCCCAATCTTCAAATGACTTTACAAACATATCTTTTAATGCAACCAAACATGGCCTCTTTGTCCATGTGCCTAACAACTCATCCCAATGTCTATTGCCTTATCACATACTCCTCACTTGTCCAATGAAGCACCTAACTATCATGAAGTCAAGTGATGAAGAGACATTCAAACTTTGCTTTGACACCAACTATCACATACCTACAATATGCCTAATTATTTATTTATTTATTTTATTATTATTATTATTATTATTATTTATTTATTTATTTTTATTTTTATTTATTTATTAATTTTTTGTATTTTATTTATTTATTTATTATCTTTTTTTATTTTTTTCTGTGGCCTAGTGCCCCCAACTTGTTCCACCTCTTGTAATCATTTAGTATTGTGTTGTTTCAATTGTAATGTTTAGGCCAAGAAGCATCTACTACAACTATACAAGATCTCTTCACTTAAGGTCTTCCCATAACTTCACATTGAGCTACAATGTGTTAGCCAATGTACCAAGTCCTAATCTTGTTAGCTTCGTCCACACCACACTAGGCACATGTCCAATTGTGGCCCAAAATGTTCCAAAACAAAACTTAACCAATATAACACTTATCCAAATAACATACATTAAATAATTCAACATCCAAACAAATAAAAAAACAATACATGACTCATGTTGTTCGAGTGACACCACGTTGTTTCTTAACACCCTTATCCATACACATGTAAGGATGTTATGTTGTGATACAAATATACAATGAGAGGAGTTTGACCATTGTCTCAACTTAATTACAATCATACAATGTAAAGGCACATTGCACTCTTCTAAGACTACCCAACAACACTCCACTATAAGGAAAACATCTTGTAGCAGAGGTTTTTGTGGATGCTTTTAATGTTACAATATTGGCCAAAATTTTCAAAAAAACATATGCTACAACCTCCACCATTTGTAGCAAAGAATTTTTCAAATGTTTAAACACATGTTCACTATAAATATTTTTTTTGGTGGACAAAGGATTTTTAGGGTTTTTTCAGTGGTTGTAGTATAGATAAATGCATCGATACATAATATAATTAAAGTCACCAAGGCATACATAGACATCCTAGGCATCGGTGCTATTTCATACATTATACATTGACACATACCTTATTAAAAAGCATCAGACCATAAACAAAATTAAATGCATTGATTCTTATACACACATTATGCATCGACTATGTCTTTTTATATGGTGCATTAGTTCCCTTCTTGTAGGACGTATCAATGCAATTATTGATATTATGCCCCTAGGTCGTTTTGTATGGCACATCAATTCCTATATTACTATGCATCGGAAGGATGTGAAATTTCAAATATTTTAGGCGAGATGTAGGTGCTTTTCTTTGTTACCAAGCACTAGTATGTATGTGTATTTATCACAATGGTGCATATTGTCATTATGCACACCATAACATTTTAAATGGATAAATATAATCATGAATATGTTGTTTAAAATAATAGTGTATTCACATATTTAATCATTTGTGTGGTATTTTAACTACTTGGCACCAAGGCACGTTACTAGTTAAAACACACCAGTGTATATTTTATGGCAGACAATGTTGACTGAGTTCAAAACAATACAATGCATTAATATGCAATATACATATATATTTTGATTAATATATATATATATATTTTTTAACAATTTTTCAACTAATTATCTCAAAATCAAATAATTTTTATAATAAAATTGATTTTTATATGTTAAATATTGTGTTTTGATTTAATGATTGCATCTATATGTTATCCATTTGATTGCAACTCTATTATTTGTAACAACATAAATCATCCATATATTAATTAGTTGGCAATGCAACATTTTACAATGTTGGACAATGCAATAATATAAGAAGCCCATTTTGTTATATATAAATAAGACACCCAACAACATACAAATAGTGTTGTGAAACCAGCTCCAAAAATAGAAGAAAAGAGATATCAACACCTTAGAAATAAGCCACTTCGAGGGGGAAACCTCCAATACATTACATGAATGAACAATTCTTGGATGATACAAATTACAAAACATCCTTTCTATATATAGGAGTCCATGGGGCCACAATGTAATCCTAGCTGACCTAACAATAATAATTTAAGGGCACAATAATAACAATATGGGGGTTACGAGGGTACAATAATAACAATAAGGGGGTTACACTAACAACAATAAGGGACTATACTAGTAATATAGGGACCTAACATGCCCCTCTCCTTCAAAAAAGTGTTGTCCTCAACGCATGAGTAGCTCTGGGTGCTTCTGTATAAAAGTCTCATCCTCCCATGTAGAATCTTCAGTGGGTAAGTTCTTCCACTTGATGAGATACTCTAAAATTGATCGATTCCGTAGCTGTCGAGTTCTTGTTTCCATGACCGCTTCAGGTTCAAATATGATTTTTCCTTCCTCATCAAGTTCTGGCAATATTGTTTGAACTGGAAGATTTTCACCTATAACCTTCTTTAAGCATGAAACATGGAAAACTGGATGCACTCGTGAAGAAGCAGGAAGCTCCAATTTGTATGCCATAGTACCAATATTTTGCAACACCTTGTAAGGACTATAGTACTTTGGTGATAATTTATTATCCTTCTTAGCTTGCTTGAGGGACATTTTTTTGTATGGTTGTAGTCGTAAAAATACCCAGTCTCCTACATCAAAACTTCTCTCGCTGCAATGTTGATCTGCCTGTTGTTTCATTCAATTTTGTGCCAAATTCAGGTTATCCTTTAAGAGTTGGAGAATTTCTTGTTGATGCTCGATGTGATCTTCCACTGCTTGAACCTTCGAATTTTCTCTTAAAGATGATGTGATGGATGGTGGATGATATCCATAAAGTGCCATAAATGGGGTCATTTTTGCTGCAGTATGGAAGGAAGTGTTATACCACCATTCGGCGAGAGGTAACCACTTGACCCATTGTGTTTGTTTATCAGATACAAAACAACGAAGATATCCTTCCAAACATTTATTTACTATCTCGGTTTGACCATCGGATTGAGGATGATAAGATGAGCTATGAGCTAATTGAGTACCCAAACAAGAAAATAACTCCGTCCAAAAATTTCCAGTAAAAATGGGATCTTTGTCGCTCACAATAACCCTTGGGTTTCCATGTAGCTTTTTAATTGTGTCCATAAATGTAGTAGCAACTATACTTGCTTTAAATGGATGAGATAATGCACAAAAGTGTGCATACTTGGTAAGTCTATCAACTACCACCATGATGACACTCTTTCCTTCGGATTTAGGTAAACCTGTGATAAAATCCATTGAAATCTCCTCCCAACGTTGACTTGGAATGGATAAAGGTTGTAGAAGTCTTGGGGTCTTAATTGTCTCAACTTTATTCTACTGACAAACCAAACATTCTGCCACAAAATTTTGAATATCAGATTTAAGGCCATCCCAAAAAAATTCTTTCTTCACCCTGTGGTAAGTTTTTAAAAATCCTGAGTGTCCTCCTAAAGGAGAAGTGTGCAATTCCAAAATAATCTTTTGTTTGAGTTGGGAATTCTTATGAAGATATAAGCGATCTTTGTACCATAAAGAATCATTTTTCCAACTAAATTTATCAAATGTACTAGGATCTTGCTGCAACTTTTGAATGAGTGTCCATACTTATTTGTCCTTCTTCCATTCATCTCTTGCTTCGGTTATCCAATTTGGTTGGATAATAGAAATGGCACAAATAAATGCTTCCACCTCTTCATTCTTTCTTGAGAGTGCATCTGCAACAACATTTAGCTTCCCTTTTTTGTAGATTATTTCAAAGTCATAACCCAACATCTTTGTGACCCATTTTTGCTACTCTTCTGAAGATAGTCTTTGTTCCAAAAAGTGTTTAAGACTATCATGATCAGTTTTTACCATGAAGTGTCTTCCCATTAGGTAAGTTCGCCATTTCTTTAGTGCATGCAGTATTGCTAACATTTCCTTCTCATAAATAGGTTTTTGTAAATACTTTCCTTTGATTGGATGACTTTCAAAAGCAATGGGTCTTCCTTCCTGCATTAAAACAGCACCAATTCCATTTCCTAAGGCATCACATTCCACGATAAAGGTTTTTGTGAAGTCTGGCGTAGCTAAGACCGGTGCTAGGCACATTGCCTCTTTAAGATGTTCAAAGGCCTTAGTTGCTTCAGGAGTCCATGAAAATGCATCTTTCTTCAATAATGTTGTGAGAGGTGCTGCTATTCTCCCATAATTCTTAACAAACTTGCGATAATACCCTGTTAACCCGAGAAATCCTCGCAACTGCTTTATGGTTGTGGGGACTTTCCATTCCTTAATGACTTTAATTTTGTTAGGGTCTACCTTAACACCCTCGTGAGATACAATATGACCCAGATATTCCACCTCTTGTACTCAAAAGAAACATTTGGATGTTTTTGCATATAATTGTTTCTCCTGCAATAGTTTGAGCACCCTGTCAACATGTTCAACATGATCCTTCCAAGACCTGCTGTAGATTAGTATATCATCAAAAATACTAGCACAAATTTTCTAAGGAAGGGTTTGAAAATGGAATTCATCAACCCTTGAAATGTAGAAGGTGCATTGGTAAGGCCGAAAGGCATGACCAAAAATTCATAATGACCCTCATGAGTTCGAAATGCTGTTTTTGGAATATCTTCAGTCTTCATTCTAATTTGATGATATCCTGAACGAAGATCCAACTTGGTAAAATAAATTGCTCCATGTAATTCATCCAATAATTCATCAATCATAGGAATGTGAAATTTATCTTTAATGGTGAGCTTATTGAGCTCCCTCTAATCCAGACACATGCGCCATGATCCATCCTTCTTGTGTACCACTACTACAGGAGCAGAGAAAGAACTTTGACTAGGTTGAATTATACCCGCCTCTAACATTTCTGCAATCATACGTTCAATTTCGCTCTTTTGGACATAAGGATATCTATAAGGCCTGATGTTTGGAGGAACACTTCCTGGAATAAAATGAATAGCATGATCACGATCACGAATAGGTGGGAGTCCTTTGGGAGTTTCAAACACCTTGGAATGATTGTCCAAGACTTGTTGGAGATCTGCAGAAATAGATGATTTTGATGTTGGAACTTCTAGTGAGCATAATTGTGCAATTAAGCCTCGTTGTTCTTTCTTTAGAAGCTTTGTCATGACATTAGAGCTTATTATCCTTCCTGGCTTCCCCGCAATACCCCGTAATTCGACTTCCTTTCCTTCTCAAAAAAATTTCAAGAAAAGTTCTTGAAAATTAAAAGCTACCGTCCCCAAAGATTGTAACCATTGTACTCCTAGTACAACATCAGCACCTCCCATAGGAATGGAAAGCATTGGACTAGTCAATACATATTCCACCATGGTTAGCTTGATATTATGGCATTTTCCAGAGCAATTTATAGTTCCTCCATTTGCAACCATCACTTGACATTCTGGTGCTAGGTATAGGAAACAATTCAATTCCTTGGATACCTTACAATGAATAAAATTATGGGTGCTACCTGAATCAATCAACACTATTACCTTTTTCTTCTTGATATGTCCTTCTATCTTGAGAGTTTGAGGAGTGGTAATTCCTGCCAATGCATTACACGATATGGTCAGACTCATTTCTTCCTCTTCTAGGGCTGGTTCCTGGTGTATATCATCTTCTTGTTCATTTTCTTCTTCCTCTTCACAATCTATGTAAAATAATTTCTTCTCAGCACACTTATGACCTTTAGTGTATTTGCTATCACAACTGAAGCAAAGCCCTTTTGCTCTTTTTTCTTCCAATTGTTGTGGTGTCAACCTTGTAGGTTGTGGAAATCTAGGCGTAGCAACACTTCCTTCTTTATAGAATTGAGTGGTAGGCTTCCTTGTCGCTATAATTTTACATTCAACTTTTCTTGCCAACCTGAATGCCTTCTCCAATGAATCAGGTTCCAAAACGCGAACTTCATGTTGGATGTTATCCTTTAAAGTGCCTATGAAGAGATCAATCCTGTGTTCCTCTGGAATATCAGTTACCCTTATATTCAATTTTTGGAAGTCCTCAATGTGCTCCCCACTAAACCCTTTTGTTTGAGATTTATCAATTGGCTAAAGAAGGTGTTGCTCTTTGTATCCTCATAATGTGCTATCATTTCCTCCGTAAAAATTGACCAAGTGACAATTTTTTTACGGGAGCAAACCATCGATACCATACAAATGTATCTCAGAATATGGAGTTGGTTCTTCATGTATTAGAGTTTATGAAATCACGATTAACATTTATTTGTTCTCATCATGAGTTTCCTCTACTATCTTTTCACCATTAGGAAACATTTCTTGTATCAACTTTGTCAAACCTTCCATGTCTTCTTTTAGATCATTCTTCATGTTTTCCATGTTGTATTTCATTTTTTCATCGATCTTAGCTTCCATGTCATCCATCTTAGATTCCATGCCATCTATCTTAGATTCCATGTCTTTCTTCAAACCATCCGTATTATTCTTCAAACCATCCATCTTCGCTTCCACACCTTTCTTCAAAACACCCAATTAATTTTTTGTTGTTCTTTGCGAGAGCGAAATTTGGTGCACTTGCTCTTGTAATTTTGATAGATCATGTTGCAATTCTTCATCTTCATGAGTCATAGTAGAGCATTCTGAAGGCTTAATGGGTGTTGAATTATTTTTATGGGGCATTTTTTTTTAACCCAATACTGATATATATTCTACAATATGCCCTTGGAATCAATTCAAATTGATTCTTCAAACAAGACTTATGCAGTTCGTAAAAAAAAAATACACACCTTTTTCTTGCTTTTGAGGAGATCGATATTGAAATTGGATTATCTTTGTGATTGTGGCTCTTAAATTTATAAAATTGGGCACTGATGTAGCCTTCTGAATTATCTTTCAAATGCCATAGGTCTGACTTGATTTGGATTCTCCAAGGCAAAGTTATGTCCAATCTCCCACAATGACCTAATTATGGACTGGCTCAGTAGAGTGAACTTGTACGACTTTCCACGTGTCACTGTTTCATCTTTTAGCTCTGAAATTGATAGAAAAGAAACTGCAGTCCGTGTACTTGCGACCACTTTTTACAACACTCCAATCCGATGCTCAAAGAGAGAGTTATGAAGATTTTCCCACGATCACCTCTTTGATATGAAATTCATGAGCTTGAAAAAGCACTACCTTCCATAGATAATATCTACGAAAATATTGCGAACCAAGCTCTAAAATTTTTCAATGAGTTTCCTTAGGATTTCAGCTTCGCGCCCTAAAAATTTCAGATTCTGAACCTTCGTAGAAAAAAATTTATAGCGCAAATGCCACGATGACCTATTTAGATTAAATTGAGGAGCCTGAAAACAGACCTAACTTCCACAGATCATATCTCCGAAAATGTTGCGAACCAAGCTCTGAAATTTTTTGACGATGTTCCTTAGGATTTCGGCTTTGCACCCTAAAAATTTCAGATTCTGAACCTTCGTAGAAAAAAAGTTATAGCGAAAATGCCACGATGACCTGTTTGGAGCAGCGAAACCCTAGAATCCAAAGCTCTGATACCAAATGTTGTGAAACCAACTCCAAAAATAGAAGAAAAGAGATATCAACACCTTAGAAATAAGCCACTTCGAGGGGGAAACCTCCAATAAATTACATGAATGAAAAATTCTTGGATGATACAAATTACAAAACCTCATTCCTATATACAGGAGTCCATGGGGCCATAATGTAATCCTAGTGGGCCACAATGTAATCCTGGCCGACCTAACAATAATGTTTTGAGGGCACAATAATAACAATATGGGGGTTACAGGGGTACAATAATAACAATAAGGGGTTACACTAACAACAATAAGGGACTATACTAGTAATATAGGGACCTAACAAATAGGACAACATAAAAGTTCACAATAATAAAATGCAACCAATATGTATCGGTAACATATCCACATCCAATTCAAACAATATGTCCAATGATATGTAATTGTTATAGTTATTGGTAACACGTCCTCATGTAATTGAGACAATATATCGTGGAGTGTAATAAACAAAGTTCTTGTTTCTAATAGAAAAATATTCCAAAAAATTAAACTTGTAGTAATATTCAATTATATTGATTGCCAATCATCACTTGAAGTATTTTCATTGCTCATACCTCATTTCTTCATCACTTGTAGGTGATATTATACTTGGTTTATTTAACCTAGGGTTATCTTGATCAACTTGTTTTTTAATGTTTTGTCTATAAATAGAGAAACAAATTATAATAAGTATATTGATATACATTTGTATAGTAGAATTTACATGATTACATAAATAAAAAAGCATACCATAGCAACAAGTGATTCATAAAAAATACACATTTTTTCAAAACCATGATGCATGTGGTCTCCCAAAATATCTTCCATTGGCTTGTTTCCTAATTTTTTAATTATATGTCATGACAATGCATATATATCATTAATAGAAAAGTTTATTGGGGTTCCATTTATTATAAAATAAACAAATTTAAACAATATAATTACTTACAAATTGTTTAATTAACCCTTGATACTTCAACATATATTTAGAATCCTTACTTAACTCAATGTTGATCAATTCTTCAGTTTACTATTCTTTGTATGTTATCACTTATTAGGTGACATCCATGAATGAGTGTAAAATAATTATGTAAATATATAAATATCGCAATAAATATGAAATATTATGTGAGACAAAAAATGTAAATACCCATAAACTTTGTGATCAACCATTTTCTTCCTTGTCTTCCTAGCTTATATGTTGAATGGCTTCTATTTTGTTTTATTTTCTTAAAAAAAATGAAAATTAGTATTTCATGCGATAATTAAATTTGATGTATATTTAAGAATAAATCAATGATTACATACCTTTGATTCACAATGTTGTTGAAATGACTTTTCGTGCACTCTAGTTATGTTCATTTCTTTTACTATCTTCTTCTACACTTTTTTTTGACATCTCTATGGCATGTATTTGTTGTCCCCTCATTTTGCATAATCTTCCTCGAATACAAAAAGCATAGTAATTTTTTCTTTTTTAAAATTGATACAAAAGTAAATATAGAAAATAAATATTAACTTTTGGGACATATTATAAAAAAATTACTAGAGCATTAATATTTTTTAAATGATTGTTTTTTGTCATTGCAAGTCTCACGAGTCTCATTAGCCATTGTTGCGAAAGTAATTCTTATAGTATGTATAACTCGATTATTTGAGTCATTGGATTGATTTTTATATTGAATGTTGTGAACATAAATAATTATTAATTAATAATAATAATGAGTAATATATTGAAGAGGCATCTCTCAAAGGGCATGATCGTTTGTGAAGGGGAACCCGCCTAGGTATATATATAGGACCCTCATTTTTAACCAACCTTATTCTCATTCATACATATTTTATATATACTTGTATCCTCAATGTATATCTTCATATTCCAAGTGTTCTCGAGTATTTAAGTTGTGAGTACAAACTATGTTCTTTACAATAGCATCAGAGCTATTAGACCCTCTAGCTGCTCAACAGCTACACAAAGCTAGTCTGATTCGGCCTTTGGCCATCAACTATTCGTCAAGTTCATTTTCATTACAATTAAAGATTTTTGTCAAAAAAAGTGAGTTTGGAGGTTCTCTCTCTCTCTCTCTCTCTCTCTATATATATATATATATATATATATATATTAAAAATACTAATTATAACAAGGGTAATAGCTGCAACACAGCATAGTCCCTGCCTCTACCACTAATTAATTGATTAAGGACATGCTTCTTTCTCTTGGGCTCAATTTTTCTTATTATTCGAGAATGCTCATATTTCTGCAATTGGTTGTTATTATAGAAAGCAGAGGTAGAGTCAATTTTTTTTATTGTGTGAAGTGCTTCTTCGTACTGCAATATCTTTGCACATAATTGTTCTCCGCACACAATACACCATTTCAAAGCTACTTCCACATATTTTGAACCCTCGTCATCTTAGGCATCATTGGATAGAGAAATATCAATCTCAGGCATAAAAATGTCAGAGCACTCATTGATGAAATCAACACTTACAAATTAGCCTTTTTGTCCACGTCTCGAATCCAAATACTAAATTAGCTTTATGTGCATTGCAAAGGAGAAAAGCTTGACTTGATATAGTCCATGCTTCTTAACAGACTTCTCCACACTCAATTTCTCTGCACACCCTTTCTCCTTCCTCCACATATTACAAAATTAGCCTTTTTTTGTATGCCTCGACTCCACATTCTAAATTAGCATTATGCGAAGTGCGAAGGAAGAAAGTTTGACTCGCTATAGTTTTTTCTCTTTAACTATTTCTCTGCACACCATTTCTTTTGCAATTCCTGTACACCCACTTTTCAGACAAAAAAATAGTAGTAATTAGTCACCCCACCCCCCCCAGTTCTGGCATCATTTTCCAGAGCAATGTCTAGAAACTAATCAATTCTCAATGGAATTTGAATGCGAGGTATAAAAATAAATAAATAATTTGATGCTTTTGGACTTTATTTCCTACAACAAAATTAGAATTTCCACAATTCATTTTGCCTAGTAGGTTATTTACTAAGGCTTTTGTCTCATTTTTCTAAGTTCATCTATGAATTTATATATTTTTGAATCCTAAAATCTCGAATTGAACTTGTCCCTTTGTAAGGAACTCACATACATAGGTAGGTAAAATGATAGTGGAGGAAGCTTTCATTGTGCGAAGTGCAGAGCTTTCCTTATAAAAATGGTACTATAGCTCTTACATAGCATGCCAATTATGCACAATGAAAGCCACCTTTGCATAAATTTCCTCTGAATTTCCATATCTCGCATAATGAAATGCATCCTCACATAGCTTTGTGCAGACTTGCACAAAAATAAATAAATAAATGGATGCTTTGATGCTTTTGGATTTTATTTCCTAAAAAACAATTAGAATTGCCGCAACTCATTTTCCTTGTAGGTTATTTACATACGATTTTGTCTCACTTTTCTGAGTTCGTCTATGAATTTAGATATTGTTGAAATGAATCCTCAAATCTTGAACTAAATTTTTCCCTTTGCAAGGATCCCACACAAAAAGGTAGGTAAAACGATAGTGGAAGAAGCTTTCTTTGTGCAAAGTGTGGAGTTTTCCTTATAGACATGGTACTCTAACTCTTACATATCACGTCAATATGGCACAATGAAATCCACCTTTGCATAGCTTTCCTATGCATTTATGTATCTCGCATAATGAAAGGCATCCTTGCATAGCTTCGTGCGGAATTGTTCACTCCACAATGAAATCTTGATTTGTGTCTTCGTATTCTGATTGTTTCATTTCCGACAACCAACAAAACGACAACTTATTAGAGCACGTATAAAATCACTTTGGAAAACACTATTCGTAGCAAACCCCCTTGAAAAATAATCGAGTATGCAATGCCAACATGTATTTCAACAAACTCATGATGAACGCCTGGAGAATACAACTATGGACACGTTACTTGTTAAAATTTTGTTAGGTTCTCCATGCTAATTTACATTTATGTTCATGAAAGCTTCATAAAACTTAGATTTCTTTGAGCATTTGTGAATTAAACACTTATTGACCAACATTAAATGAAATTTATTTTTAATTTGTGATTTGTGCAACAAAAAAAGTGTGCGAAATAACAAACACAATTGTGTCGTGATGTTCAACACTTCCACATGCATTCTCTCTCTTCACAGTTCTCTCGCATACCTTCCTGCCGCACAAAGAGGCAGGTAAAATGATAGTGGAAGAAGCTTTCATTGTGAAAAGTGCAGATGTTTCCTTATAAATGTGGTACTATAGCTCTTACATAACAACTCAATTTCGCACAATGAAGTCCATCTTTCTCCACAATGAAATCTTGATCCATATCTTGTATTCCAAATTGTTTTGTCGCAGTGTTTCATACTTCCGCATGCATTCTCCCTCCGCACATTTCTCCTGCACAACACTAGTTTTTAAATGATTGATGCCTCTGAAACAACATCTCAGTTCGAAACATTAGCGCATTTCTCAAAGCGAATATTGTTGGGACAACGAACTCCAATATTGTGTTAAGGAAGATTCCTTTGCACTCTACATTTATATAAGGCTCTTCACATTATCAAATTCACTAAAAACTAGATACCATACTTCCATATAGTGTGTTATTAAGGCTAAGTATCTTTATTAGTCAAAAAATTAGTGCATATGTTTATCCGATTAACACATGTCACTATTAGAGCGGCTAAACGAAATCATGTTGTCCATATCATTTGTACACGTCAGACCATATACCAATAGAACTAAGGATTATCGATAAACATTAGTGTTTATAACATATTATATTGTGTAATCATTCTAATGATATCGGGTAACATACAAACTATTGAAAGCATTTAGTATTAGAGCATGCAAGAAAGGACAAGTGTGTAGGGTATCTATATATGGAAATATTGTGTTGAGACAGAAAATTTGTGAAGATATGGGAACTTGTAGTGACAAATACTGATTATGTTCCAAACAAGTCCGCACTCAACATTGAAGAATTAATTAATTCTTAACAATACTATTAATACCTATTTAGCAAATCGATATGCTATCACGTCATCGCTCAAGTGCTTAAAATCATTTACTCTTATGCATTGTGTTATGATTACTAGCTGCAAACATATCAATAAAATTGTATCTATCGATATTTTAAAATATTATTTTTGGCATTTGTTTGGTGAATCAATGCATAATCAACACATCGTTCGAGTGCTTAATAACATTTATTGTTTTTAAATAATTCAACAATATGCATAGATCTTTGCAGCTAGTATGCCTCATAGCAAATTGAAATGATGTGTGGATCTCCTTCATACACTTCTATTTGCATATTTCTTTTGCACAATGGAAGCTTTGATAGCAGCCTAAAGCTGCAAAACCCACATTCTCACCTTCCAATGCATATAAAAATTCATTTCAATTTAAAACCCTCAAATAAATCTCAGTCAGGGCAAACTTTAATGCGGAAGCTTTCTCCTCTTATCAAAACCTGTGGTTATAAACCATATAATAAAAACCCACTTTATGAATATTCGAATTAAATATTCGAATTGCATTAAAACCCATAATATAATCTTCGGCCAACACACTTACCCATTCACATTTAACCAATGCTTATATACACTCACCAATCCCGATTTCAATGAACTTTAATGTATCTTTGGGCCACTTACCATCTCATTTTATTTGATTTAAATCTTGACTTTGGTTAAAAACCAAAGCAACAACACAATAATAATACCTGGCCCACACTTTATTATTTCATTTCATTCCAAAGTTCAACCCCATTTAACGTTTAAATGTCAAATAAATCATATAAGCATTTACGGCCATACCTTGGTTTAAAACCCAATCAACATAATATTTGGATTCCGGGTCCCACAACTTACCCCTACACCATTCATCAATCCGATGCTTGTTAATGCATCGCGCTCCAACTCAAAATTTTCTACCGTCGATTCACCCTTCATTAACCTCTGCGCAGCTTCGCTTGCGAACACCGTCAGATCTCAACTGTTTAAGATTGAACGGATATCGCACTCATTTCGCTCCAACACTTTATTGACCCAAAGGCACGCGAAATAGGTGGTATTGGAATTCAACCTATGTCACGTGTCATTCTTAGACGTTTATCGCGTTCAAATGCAAATAACTGCTTACCACGTTTAATCTACGCAAAAACTAGTTATGGTTTTCGGAAACCGCTTCGTGCCATAATTTAATTCGGGTTTGAATGGAACTATGGTTCCATGCTGAAGGTTTTTGTTATAACCCCACACCAATATAAACCATTTACTTTTCTCTGATTAATAATTCTCTATTACATTGTGTTGGATATTCACAGTTCCGCTGCACCATCACTCCTTTGTTCAACTCCCGATTTTGAACAAGGCCATGGTTTCATCAAACCTTCAACCCTCTCCGGCATTCATTATCTGTGATCCCAATCCATCGTGTTCATTACAATAAAAACTCCGAATGCGAATTCAAATCCTCTGACCTCCTTTACTGGAATTCAATCCTCACTCTGTCTATACAGAGAATTTCTCTTCCATTTCGCACATAAAATCCTTATAAAGGGTTCTTCCCTTTGCACTATAGATCTCAGTTATCTATCACTAATTCAAACACACACAGAACTTCAATTCATCAAAATATACACACTCAATTCAACATCGAATTTCTCTGTATATATAAACTCAAATAATTACAAAGGCTTTTTCCTCTCTGGCTTGATATTCAATTAGTGGCCTTTTTCCTACAATTTGCCCGAAGGCTTACAATCCAAGCCCTATTTCTGTTTTACCTTCTCTACTCCTACTCTACTCACTGTGTTTTTTTTATGCCTTTAAGGCTTACACTTTATACAAATATTTCTGAACCCAATTCAGGTTCCAAATCCTCTATTTTCTCAACAATTTCCTATGAATCCTCTTTAATCCTAAAATCAATATTTAATCCCTAAGGATCCTCTTTTATCCACAAGATAATGAAACTAATTCTAATTTAGGATTTATAGTTAATTCCTAAATCTCTCAATCCCAATACACTCTCAACTATCCTAATTCTCTCATGTTCTCCAACATTCGAGAACATTTACAAAATTCCTCACAATATTTTAATTAATTCTCATTAAAATAATTCAAATCATTACATAAGAAATCAAACCCCTTTAAAACACAAAATCCCTAAGTCTAATAAAATACAAGGAATTTTCTTGAGCCTAATGCCCCTGCATCAAGCTTCCTCCACATCTTCACACTCTATACATGTATAATGATTATTGGTCGTAAACATATCAAGAAGAACATATTTATCAATATTTTTTTTACAGTAACGGTTATAGAGTGTTTATATTCAACTTGGCCTGAATGCCAGAAATCTGGTTACATTGAGGGTGTCTATATCATGTTGCCCCTCACTGCTAAGGTTGAGAATGCAACTAAAGCTTGAGGACTTCCTCCTTGAAGAGATAACTATAAATTAAATTTTAGATATTTTTCCCAACTTGAAAGTGCAAACAAATTGATTTAATAGAAAGAAGTAAAACATGACAACAATCAGTTTATGGGATGGGTTCCCATGTTTCTTCTTCATCTTTCAACTTGACCCCAGCAAAGAGGAGGGCAGCTTTGTTGGCTTCAATGTCCGCCTCTTTATTATGATTTCTAAGCACATGATAGTAATTCAGCTTCTGAAAAGATTTTCCAAGCCCTTGATTCTGGCTATTAGTCTTTCGAATTTGAGGTCCAAAGCTGAAGAGTTTGAGACCATAGCATTTATGATGATCTGGGAATCTCCAATAATATTAGCTTCCCTTATATTTAAGTCTTTGAGAAGCTTGAGGCCTTGAAAGAAAGCCAAAGCCTCCGCTTGAATGCTGGATGAATGGCCAAGTCCCCAAGCATAGGAATGAATTTTTTCCCCAACTGGGCTTACAACAACGCCTCCTGCACCAGATTTGCCCAGATTTCCCTTTGCTGCCCCATCAAAGAAGAGGGAGTGTCTTGAATGAGATGTAAGCCAGTCTTGAAAGTTAGTTTCAGATTTTCTTATTTTCCAGTCTTTGAGAGGAGGAGCGTTCCTAACTGTTGTTTGGAATTGCAAATCAAGGAATGATCCCCAAGAAATGTCTTGTTGGCTGAGATTAGAATCGTCTTTTAAAGTAATCAAGCTCTCTTTCAATTGGCATTTAATCTTGATTTGTAATACCTTTTGATTCTGTTCGGCGTTTCTGAAAATTCTTCTATTTCTTTCAAGCCAGATCTGCCAGCAAATTACCTTTGGGAAGACAGACCATGCAGTTTTGATAATCTGGTTTTTTGGAGGAGGACCAGGATACCTGTATGCCCAGTTAGAGAAAATACCAGCAGTGGAGCAAGGAAGAAAAATGATGGGATCCAGATTTTGGCTGAGGGAGAACCAAATCTCCTTAGAGAAGCTGCAATCAAGCATTAAGTGGACAACACTCTCTGCATTTTCTTTACACAGCGAACATTTGGAAGGGCCGTGGAATCCTTTCCTCTGCAGAATGTCAAACATGAGAACTTTGCCATGGCAAAGGAGCCAAGCAAAGAAATCGATTTTGGGCCATGAAGGAAAACGCCAGACACCATGCCAAGGTGTTGGGTCAGGGGGGACGTATGGTCTCTTGCTCAGCTTAGCATATCCCATGGAGACAGCGTAGCCTCTGGCATTCTACCCCCAACCTCTCGAGTCTCTTTTCCTTATGTGCGAGGGCGCCAATCCATGAAGGAGGTTAAGCAACGTGGTCCATTCGTTAAGCAAGTGAGCCGGCACAGCTAGACATTTCCAACTTGCCCAAACAGAGTCACTCCACAGCGAAATATCCCACAATGTTCGAAGCCCCTATCCATCCATCCAGCAGCGCATCGCTCTAATGGAGGCTCTGTGTTCAATAGGATCCATGTTCATGATTCTGTCAGTCCAGATGTTAATCTTTTTTCCGTTTCCTGGAATCCAGAAGGAGTGCGCATTGACTAGAGGAGCAGCTTTAGAAAATTTTTTAAGGAAGGACGAGTTAGGCAGATGAGTCACTTTGTCCAAACAACTAGATTGAGGACCTCTGAAATATTTTTTCCAGAGAGCCAATTGAGCCCAACCTGGCTTGTGCGCAATGATCTTCCAAATAATCTTTGCTGCCATAGCTATATTCTGCTGGCATAGATTTTTAAAATTCAGACCACCCTCCCACAATGGCTTGGAGATGGTTTCCCAACTGATAAGGGGGAGCTTGTTTTCATTCTGTTTTCCTCCCTTCCAAATAACCTCCGAATGTACTCCTCCATTTTTTTTAAGATGCTTGCCGGAGCGAGAAGCACAACAAATTAATATAGAGGAAGACTGGAGAGCACAAATTTAATTAGGATAGATTTACTAGCAATGTTGAGCCAGGAGTATCCCCAGGCTTGGATCCTGGTCTTGAATTTTTCAAGTTGTGGAAGCCAGTCTTTGCTTACAGGTCTTTTATGATAAACAGGAAGACCCAAGTATTTGAAAGAGGTCCAAGAGGAAGAGGCTGCAAAGCCCAAACTTATAGAGATAGCATAGAGCAATCTGGGCGATGTGTTCCAACTGAAGATGTGGCATTTGTTTTTATTTAAGACATTGCCTGAGGCCTCACAGAATTCATCCAGAACTGCTTTGAACTTGGTGGCTGAGGAAAGAGTGGCAGCTCCCAATAACAGAGTGTCATCCGCAAATAAGGCGTGATTTATGTTTTTGACCCCTCTAGCAATACATAAACCATTGATATCTTGGTTTTGCATCTTTTTATCTAACAGGAAACTGAGGACAGAGGCTTGGATTACAAAGAGCAGAGGTGAGAGTGGGCACCCCTGCCTAAGCCCTCTCGAAGCTTTCAAAAAATCAGTGGCTCTGCCATTAACTAGATGTGCAATCCATGGCTCCAAGATGCAAGCCCTGATTCATTTAATGAAGTTTGCTCCAAAACCAAACTTGCTCATGACTTTTAACAGAAAGCTATGATTTACTAGATCAAAAGCATTTGCTAAGTCGAGTTTAAGAACCATACCTTGTTCTTTCCGATGAAGACTTGAGTGGATTGCCTCTTGAACAAGGGTGAAATTGTCCACGATCTGCCTTCCTTGGATGAAGCCTCCTTGGTTCTCCGGAATTATTTGGGAAGGATGAGCTTTAGCCTATTTGCAATTACTTTAGTGATTAGCTTGTACCTTGTATTGCATAAGGAAATCAGACGAAATCTGTTGAAGTTGTTGGCGACTTTCTCCTTGGGGATGAGGGCTAAACAAGCTGAGTTTGTGCTTCCTCCGATTTTCTGACTGTCTTGAGATTTTTGGACCATTTTGAAAAGGTCCTTTTCAACTATCAGCCAACAAACTTGAAGGAACCTGGCAGAGAATCCATCCGGGCCAGGAGCCTTGTCCGGATCCATGGCGAAAAGGGCGTTTTTAACTTCTTCTTTAGTGACTTTGGCCTCAAGGATCTCGTTCATACGAGGGGAGATTGAAGATGGGACGATGTCTAAAAGACCTAAATATTGATCTGGCTCCGTGTCCTCACTATACAAGTTTTGAAAATGGGAAAAGGTTGCTTTCTTGATGTCCTCAAATTCCTTGTGGGTGACGTTGTCCTCCTTGATCTCAGATATAGTGTTGAAACATTTCCTGGCCTGGGCTTGTTTATGAAAGAAAGAAGATTTCCTGTCCCCTACTTTGAGCCAGAGATTTCAAGATTTTAATCTCCAGTATTCTTCTTCAGCTAAGCAGGCCTTGTGAAAACTCTGCTGCAGCTGAGCCTCTTGATCTAGAAGCTCCTCTGTGACAATATCGTTTCTCCATTTGAGATTGATGAGAAGCAAGAGAAGCTTTGATGGTTTTCCTTTCTGAGGCAGGGTTGGAAAGGGTTTTGGCCCATCATTTTAGTACCCCTTTCACCCTTCTAAGCTTTTCCTCCCAGACAAAGAAAGGAGATCCTTTGACTGGCTGTCTCCAACAATCCTTGAATAATTGCATGAAATCTGGCTCCTTGACCCAGAGGGGACTGAATCTGAAAGGAATAGGGCCCAGATAAAGATGGGCCAGGAGATCGAGCTTTATGGGCTTGTGGTTCGAGATGCTGCTAGTGAGAATATTCATTCTAGGTTCTAATCCTAGCAACAGAAAGGAGCTTTGGATGAAAAATCTATCTAATCTGGCAGCTATATGACCAGGGCCAGCTCTTTTGTTAGACCAAGAGTACTTACCGGAGGAAGGTTTGATATCCAGCAAATCCCAGTCCTGCATAAGATCCTCTGCCCATTCCCTTGCCGGATCTCGGACTACGCTACCTCCTCTTTTTTCAGACGGGTGAAGAGTGAGGTTGAGATCTCCAGCAATGATTATGTTTTCTAGGTTTGCCAAGTCTGCTTGATGCCTTATAGAATCCCAACAGTCCTTTTTTTCCCCAACATTGACTGGAGAGTATACATTAAAAAGGAAAAATATTTCTTTGGAGTCCAGATTCTGCATTTTAAGCATCGACCAATGAGTATTGCTAGCCTCATAAATGACTGCGAATTTGTTGGCATTCCAGAGTGTGCCAATCCCTCCCGAGGCTCCCCAGGCAGAGATTTCTCTTGCTTCGCTTCTGATCCAAAGTTTCTTGCTTGCATGCAGGAAGACTACGTCTTCCAGCTTGGTCTCCTAGACGAGAAGTATGTCTGGAGATTCTGTTCTTATTAAGCTTCTAATGGCTTCTTCCTTAACTTTGCTCCCCATACCTCTACAGTTCCAGGAGATGACCTTCATTATTTATGTTTTTGATGGGCTCCCTTGGAGCCTTGAGGTTGATTTTTCGTCATCCTAGGCTTTGAGGCTAGCAGTTTTTCTAGAGTAGGCTGACTGCCCTGTAGCTTGTCTTTGTAAGTCTCCTGCTCTCTTTTTTCCCTGTCAGTTTTGCGACCTCTTGTGGATCTCCTTACCGAGATTTGAGACTCTCCTATTTCTCCTTCCTCCTCTGACTCGTCCGTTTCCTGTTCTTCTTCTTCATCTTCTAAAGTCATGCCTTTGGGGTCTTCAACACTTGTTTCTTTGAGGGAGATTGACGGAGTGCCTTTGCTTGGAGAGGCTTGTTTTTGGGTCTCGATCTCCTAAGTTGCTTCTATTTGCTGGCTTAGAAGCTTGAACTTGTTTTCTGATAGCTTATTGGGAGGGGGGCGCTGGGCATTGGCCTGAAGAGGGCCTTTCCCATTGGGTTCTCCCGGTTTTTGTCCTTTGTGGTTGGTTTTTGTACACTTAACTTGATTCCAGCCCTCTTCGTTTCCTTTCTCTGGCTCTACATTAGTTGGACAGTTTCTGGCAAAGTGCCCATGGACATGCAATTTCCTGCATTTGAATGGAAACTGCTCATAATCCAAGATCTGCACATGAGACCAGCTACCGACATTGATTTTGATTGCCTCTGGGAGACCCACCTCAAGATCTACTTCTACGCAGATTCTAGCACAGTCACACTGGTCCTTGTTGTTTGCCCGATCTATGAATTTCCTGAGGGCGTTGCCAATGTGTTTTAAGGAATCCCAGTTCCAGCAGTGAACTGGGAGGTTCGGGAGTCGAACCCACACCGAGACAGCCATGGGAACATCGACAGCCAGATCAAAATCCGGAGTCCATTTGTTTAGATAAAGGCCCCGAGGTCCCATGAAATACAGCCCGTTTTGGAATATCAGATCTTTGTCTTCTTTGGAAAAGAATTCGAAGAGGAAAAATCCTCGCCCGAGAAAGTAAGATGCAACACTTTACTTGATCAGAGGAGCCCAATTCCTGTTAACCCATTGCTCAATAGTTTTCGGAGAAGGCCAAAGCCCCGTGAATTGGCCAATTAAACCCCTCTCAGCCAGAGACAAAGCTACTTGGATGGGGGTCTATGGAGGCAAAGAGATCTCAGGGATATCTTCGAGCTTCTTAATGAATTTAGATGCTTCGCTTTTTTTCTTCCGGGGCAAACCAGCCAGAAGCTGATTAAAAGCGTCAACAGAAGGCGGCAGAGGGGGCTCCTTGGGAGAGCCATGCGTCTCCATGGGACCGAGCCTTAGGCAGGCCGTCGCAGGGGCAGCCACTCTGCACAGAAATCAGATCTCGCAGCGCACAACATAACCTCGCAGAGAAGGGGATCGGGCCTTAGGTAGGCTGCCGCAGGGCAGCCACGCTGCATAGGATTCTGACCTAGCAACGTAGCTCAGATTCGATCGCTCTGTTGTCCACAATTAAGTTTTGACAATATTATTATGTTTATTTATCAATATTATAAAATAGTATTTTCACCATTTATTCCGTGAATTGACATGTAATCAACACACTCATTAAAAATTATCTGTTATAGCAGATTGAATTGATATGCTTCGTACACTTCTTGCACACATTCCCTTGTTTGTCGACAACATTTTGGCGATTATCGGATAAAAAAGGATAATTGATATGTAATCATGACACCATAAAAACATAATTAAGGCTGAATTATATGATTAACAAATATCTTTTCATATATTAATGGCAGGTATTATAGAGATCATAAGAATTTATATCATAGTAATGGTAAAATCATTATATATTTAGAGCTTATGCGAATTCAAGTCTATTGAGTTTTGCTTATAGTTTTTGTTTCTTGATTCTTGTTTATTTGTGCTACAAAATTGTCACATTTTGAGTAAGAAGAAATTGTAATAGATACCTCTAGTCAGGGTATTTACATATGAAACGAACTTTCAAAACAATGCAACCATGTGTAGATATCTATTTTCTATACCAGTTACTTAGACAAAATCACATTGAATATAATAAAACATCAACTATTATTTGTCCAAATTGCATGAATTATGGAATTTGTTCTTATTGCATGTAAGCTAGTTACTTCTTACTAATTTTTCTATTAACGATAGAACGTGAATGCCACATTGCTTTAATCAATTAATCCTGCATCTCACACTCTACAAGTTGCAATGTGAGGCATAACCATTTCATTATTAGCCTTAATTAAGTTTTTATATTCAGTAACCCGCGTTCCATAAAGTTGGTATGTGTGGATGGGTAACGTATACAAAAGTTTTAAAAAGAACGAATGAAGGTTCTGCCACAAATATTGATTTCTTCACATCCTTCCACTTTGCTAGAACGAAAAATGGTTGTAGAGCGATGTTTATGCATGCATTTGTTGAATAAATGACGAAAATACTATTTTATAATATCGATTGATTTGTCAAAAAATAATAATCATTATACAACACGTTAGAGTAAGTGTTATTAAGCATTGAAATTATCCCGAATAAATTCTAAGGTTAACCGGAAAGGGAAATAAACAAATGCGCAAATTAAATTACATAAATATTTTAAAATTAGGGAATTTTTTTTTGGTTTGCTAAAATATTGGGAAAACGAGATTTTACACTCGAAGCAGAGTAATGGAAAAATCAAAGCAGTCTACATCGACGTAGGGTATGGCCACTGAATTAAAGAGAGGCATATAGATAAATTTAACACATGAAAATTAAACGTTACTTATTCAAAAAAATTCATTGTATGCTATTCTATTATTTTCGAATTTGATAATGAACTAAGGTGGAACATTTTTATGCTCTGGTTTCGTTATTTTGTGTTGTTATTAACTGCTATTATGTAACTTTTCTTTTACGGTCTGTGACTATTCATTTAAATCATTTCTTTTGGGACTAGGTCTTGGTTCACTGCAATGCAAGTCTAAGTGCGTGTTGTTATTATTTGACTTACTGTTTTGTTTAATGTAAAGTATTTATTTAGTTTATCCCATCCATAGCATTATTATATTCGATTATTTTATGTTTTCTAGTAAAATACAAGTTGCCACGTAAACTAGGAAAAATGAGGCATGGAGTTAGTGAACAAACAGTGTCAAGTGAATGTCACATGGAGAGCATTGGTAAGGGGGGAGGTATATATCTTATCCCTGGCAAGATAAATAATTTTAACGACTCTACATTTGACAACACAACTTTGGTAATGGACTTGCATATCTCAAAAATCTTCTCGAACAACTCGTAAGAAATAGACATGATGAACATAATACTATCATCTCATTCATGAATGGTATTCAACGCAACCAATGGCAGATGTAGGACATATTAGCAAATTTGCAGAGGGGTCAAGAGTGTTTACAGGAAAAACTAAATTGCTATGAAGGCAGATTGGCTCATATGGAGAAACATGTACACTATGAGTTTCAACTTCTGTCGTTATCGGGTTCAGGAACAAAGGATCTTGTTCCATAACTACCCCTCATAGTTAATAGCTTCTAGGTATGTACTGATCCTAAAAAAAAATTGGATATATGTTTTTTTTTTTTGGTAGTGAAACAACTTTTTGTTAAGTTGTTATTGACACTATAATCCTTTTTTTTATCATAAATTGAAATTTATTTTCATTTACAAACGCTTCTAAAATTGTCGATCATTAGAGCTTTCACTTTTCCTGTTATGGAATCCACATATTCTTTTTTCCTTATTTGTATTTATTTTTATTTAAAATTCGATGAGATGATCGTTTTGTTTCATTGGATGTTGCATCCATTCCCCGTGTGCTCGAATTCATTTTTAGTCTTTAATATCTTATGCTTCACACTTTATTGATATTTATTGACTATTTTGATGCATTATTTTTTTTGTTTTTTAATTTTAGCATATTGTACAATGTCTGATCAAATGTTTAAAATGGAAAAAAAGTTTAAAATGAAAGCTTCTTATGGATTAGTAACAATCTCAGGCATAACATTGTAAGAGCACTCACTAATGAAATAGTCATTCACAAAATTAGCTTATCTTTATACGCACTGCGGAGGAAGAAAACATGACTCGATATAGTCCATGCCCCTTAACAAACTCCCTCGCACCTAGTTTCTTCGAACACCCTTTCTGTGGCACTTCCCCCACAACCTTTCTCCTTTCTATGCAAAGTAATTACAAATACTAATTTATCATTGACTATTGCAAAATGAAATATGGAATTTTTCACAATGCTTTGAAAAATAAAACCCATAATTTAATGTATTATGAGATCTTTCTTTCAACTTCAACAAAACAATTTATTGTATCATAAGTCCCTATTGTTCTTAGAAATTGATAAAATTTATTATTAAATAAAATTTATTTGGTCATAAATTTAAAGTTAATTTGATTTGGTCATAGTCAATGTTTCATTTTGCAGAGCTTTCCTTTTGCGAAGCGATTGGGTTTGAGCGAAAAATTGTCTCCTTTTGGTTAATTGAAAGCAATGTTGAAATACACAAACAAATAGATAAATAGTTTTAAAAACATGTTTATTTGGCTATCTTAAATCAATTTATTTAATTACATAAATAAAAAGTTTGATGAATTGTATTATTAAATTTTAGGAAAACGCAAAATATCTAAATGATATATGCAGAGTGCAGATGAAGCCTTTATTCTGCTTCATCTACATTCTCACACATCCACATTGCACAAATTACAATGTCAAATATAACCATTTCATTATTAAAATAATATAAGCATAATTACAAAAGTAATCTGCGAAGATAAAGTAATTGTTAGTTTTGTTTTACCGATAAAAACATTATTCCCGAACGATAAAATATGTGTATCAAATATCGTAAAATTTGACAATTTTCAGTTTGCAAAAAGAAATGTGTGGAGGAGGAATTTGATTTTAAAGATTTTTATTCTAGTTTTTGCGATGTTTTACCTATTGGGCAGAGTTGAGTGGCCTAATATCTTTTTTTGGAGCTTTTCTAGTTATGCAAACTTCTGGATCTCCACACTTTCTTTGTATCAAGACTCAAGTTTGAATATTGGCACCAAAAATTATATAATTATATCTAGTTGAATTATTCTAGATATCAACACAAATGCACTCAGTACTTACATAACTGAAACAAACTGCTAATAAATTTATTAATATGTAACATGCGGAAATGTATACAAACATATGAGACATTGAGAGGCAAAGTGCATATTCCTTGCTTTGCATAGCCATTTTACCGCACAAATGTTTTGGTATACAAAGAAAAGTTGTGCGGAGATTGTCGTAGGAATCTTGTGTGAGAGTGCACCATAAAGTGTGCACGGAGAGTGTATGTGTGAAGCAAGGAACAAAAAAAGCTTCACACATGCTACCTTTGCATACTTTGGTAAACATGTGTAAGTTATAGTGTAAATTATATTTGTAATGTTCAATTTCAAATACTGTTAATGCCTAATCCATTCAGAATAGTAAACTTTCACAAGTTGATTTTCAAATTTATATGTTTTCATAGCATATATTATTTTAATAATTAATATTACCTTATATCACTTATGTCGTTATCTTGTGCAAAAGCTTTCTCATTGTGCGGAATGCGGAGGTGCAACAAAAAATTTGTACAATGATCATCGTATATTGAAGAGCAGTACAACTCCTATTGTAATGATAATAGTTTTGAAATGCTAGCTTTTAGCTTAATGTAAAATGGTAGAAACCATATGAGGTCAAGATATGAAATTTCCTCGCAAATATAGTTAATCGTCTATACTTATTCCGCATCTGATGCTCACAAAACAAAAATTTTCATGTCACAAACTACTACTTAATTGATTTATCCGTAGTATAGTACATATTTATGTTTTATCACACTACCCTTATTTCTCACACGAATTGAAAACACAATTAATTTAATATTAGAAAATATGAGTTCATTTGAAAAATGTGAAACCACTAATGCACTTAGTAGTCAACAAACATGAATACCAAGGTTCGTTCACTCTATTTTGGTAGCAAAAAATTGGTTGATTGCAATAGAAGCTAATAATTTAAATTTCCTAAATACACATTGGTTCACTGAATAAATGTTGAAAAGGCTTGTATTTATTGGTAGGAGAGCTTTAGTTAATCAAAATAGAATGAGATTTAGGATATTAATAAAATAGTATTATGATATTGATTTCGAAAGTGTGCCAAACAAAGCAATCATGAAACAAAATCCTATAAATTTGACTATCTCAAGTTGGAATTTAAGAAAAACGAATATGATATAAAGTAACCTATTTCGGAACATTATTTTCTGATTAAAAATCAAGAAAATCAGTACTAGCCAAATTGATGACAATCACCAGTTAATGAATACTATTAAAATCGATAGTAGTTAAATGTCCTTTCAGAATCTTACTGTCAATTCATGATTTAGATGACTTATCACCTTTGACGCATTATATGTAGGTATTTTGGCTCTGAACTGGTTTCTAATAGATTTGGGAAAACGATTTGGCAATGTTCATCTTGTTTTAGACCCATTAATATTGAATTCACCACTAAAAGATCTAGGAAACCAACTTGCTTTGTTTCTTCTGAAATTGAAAAGCCTTTAGCAAGGCTTGAAGATACACATCTCCAAAGGCATTAAATATCTGATTATTATATGGGACTCAATGGTGGTGATCCAAAAACGTATAATGCTTGTTAGAAACGAGCATATTTTTTATTCCGAACCTTCTTCATTGTTAATAAGGATTGTGATTTTGCTTAGAAAGTTTGATGAAATTAAAATTTTTCACATTTAAAGGGAGAATAATAAAAAGTATAACCTTCAAGCTAATGTGGGAGCGACATTAGCACAAGGGGTTTTGTACATGTTGATGGTGATATTAAAACATGCCACATACCATAATGAATGGCTTATTTATGCATTTACCGGAGTACATACGAATCACAGTACTGAGCGCCTTAATTAATATCTAGGGGATGGAAAAGGGACTATTGGAAGATGTTGAGGGTAGTTGGGCATTAAATCATAGATGGTCACGACATAGAAACAAGGTAATGTTGCAGGAAAAGTAGTTATCTCTCAACTGGTTATTAATTGGAGAAGTAGGCGAGATCAAGTTTAGTACATTAGAGTATCATCTCGAATACATTTTAACGGTGCTTCGAATGGAGGAGTGTGCCATGAAGGAGTTGCAGGCAGAGAATATAATTAATTTAAAAAAGATGGGAGTCTCATCTCAATTTGACCATCCAGTTATATATATAATATGGGTCATTCAGCTCAGGAATAGAATTGTTCAGGTGCGGGCAAGGATAGAAAGGAAGATGGCAACAGTGAATTCAGGCAGCGTGAATGGAGTTGAGGATCCAGTGAGCAACGAAATTGTAGTGGATATGATTGATAAATAATCCAAGCAAGTTCTGAAGGAGATCCAAGCCCATATGACTTTTGTGTTGACTCATTTAGCAAGGTTAAGGAAATATATGGAACTGTTGTAGAAGTTCATGGAAACCATGAACATTGGGATGATTAACTTGAAGTTTAAAGTTGATAACAAACATGTAAAGGTTGAAACGACCATTGTAGGTGTCTTTAAGGAGGTATTTGGTCTGTGTGATGCGCCCATTCCAATGATGGAGGTAGTGGAAGGAGTAGTTAACATCGCCCAGGAGCCTGATGTTGAGATAAATTTGAGCCTGAGTCAGGCTCCTAATGCTTCTCAGGATGCTACAGAACAAGATGGTTGCGGTTAGCCTATATTTATTTTTATATGTTATGCCAAATAGTAAATATCTGCAAGGTTTTTCAGAAAGTATATAGTATAAACGATGTAATGATAGGATATAGAAATAAAGAGGGTAGCATTAAGGTCTCACAAAAAAAAATTGTAAGTTTTTGAGATTGAACTCTTATGAATGTAAGGGACCTGTCCCGTTTTCAGATTTTTATATAAAAATTGCTACATGTTTCTTTAAAAAAAATAATTAATTATGTTTCAAAAAAACAGAAAAAAGTCTTTCACTCCAGAACTTGCCCTGTCTCCTTCGAATTTTCTATATCCAGCCGCTTTGCCTATATCAAACAAAACATACAACTGTATTAAGGATCCATATAATCTTTAAGTACTCCGCACAATGAATCAACGTCACTTGTGTTGCACCTCTACATAATAACATAAACACATTAATATAGGCGATAATATGATCTAATTTAAAATATGATATTTAGGTGGGTTTTTGTTCAATTATTCTCATTTTATTATTATTACATTATATAGCTTTGTGTTTTTTTTGCTATACTTTTTATGTACTCTTTGATATGTAATGTTGTATAAATAAAGGCATAGATAAATGTATATAGACATATGAAACATTATGGAACAATGTTTCTGTTCCCTGCCCCAGACAACTGTTCTTCCACACAAAAAAGACACTTCAATTAATATTGAATAAAATTGCGAATAAAAGCACCATCATTCCACCTTGTGTCAATGTTTCATGAAAAATTATCCATGAGTACTTACTCCTTTGAAAGTCTTTCCACTCCACAACTTGCCCTGTCTCCTTCGAATCTGCTATTAGTATTAATTAATTATGCATATTCATATTAATTAATTAATTAATTATATTTACATAAAAATAAAAAAAGTCTTGCCACTCCAAAACTTATCGTGTCTCCTTTGAATCTGCTATATCCAACTGCTTTGGATATATAAAAAAAAATAGATAATGGTATTAAGGATCCATATAATCTTTAAGCACTTTGCACAATGTATCAACATTACTTACTCCACACCTCCACACAATAATATAAGCACATTAATATAAGTCATAATATGATCTAATTTAAAACTTGATATTCTCTGAGCACTTACTCTTTCTAAGTAAATTTCCCCTATAATGTTAAATTAGCCTTATGCGGAATTCAAAGGAAGAAAGCTTGACTCGATACAGTCCCTGCACCCACACTTCCTGCACACCCTTTCTCCCGCACTTCCCACACACCCATTCTACACACTACGAAATAATAGTAGTTATACCCTTTCTTTGCTTACGTAATGGATCCATAACCCCATCCGTTCTGGCATCTTTGGACTCTTTAAGCACTCCACACAATGTATCAACGTTACTTGTTTCGCACCTCCCCACAATAATATAAGCACACTAATATAAGTCATAGTATGATCTTAATTTAAAATGTGATATGCTTTGAGTACTTACTCTTGCTAAGTAAATTTCCCCTACAGGGTTAAATTAACTTTATGTAGAATGCAGAGGAAGAAATATTGACTCGATATGGTCCATGTTCCCGTAGGGTTCAAACTGAAAAAATAAATAAATAAATAAATAAATAATAATAATAATAATAATAATAATAATAATAATAATAATAAATAAATAAATCTAAATCAAAATCCAGCTGAAGAATTTGTGCTCGGTTCATTGATACTAAAGCTGTAGTCAATCATAATTCATGGGATATCATTACGTGCCAGGTTGAAAGGGAGCCATCATTATTGCAACTAGTAGCAAAACAACCAAGAATACATAACCCTACTAAATCAATACAACAAGACTCTTCAGATGCAAGTTGTATTACTATCAAAATTCAACCAAATTAAAACTCATAGGTTATATTAGGATTATAGTTTGTAAGTGATATAAATTACCATTGATATAACCGCAAGATATTTTAAAATTCCAAAAGGGGATAAACTATAAGTTTATATATATATATATATATATATATATATATATATATATATATATATATATATATATATATATATATATATATATAATAAAGTGAGGGTATCATATATATAAGAGGGCATAAAGTGATGTGTAGTAGCCTAAGTATTAAGTTTTTTTTTTTTTTGAATCAAAACAAAAAATATCACATATTTTTGTAATGGAGAAAAGGTGTTACTTTTGATTAAGGGGAAAGTGAATTTGTTTTTTAATTGATATAGCGTATTATATTAATAATATTTAAATTATAAAATATTGAGTGAAATATTACAAATTTTCGATTAACGCAAAATGGAGTCAATCATTGAAGAGAAAATAATGGAGTTTATAATAGAAGATAATGGAGGATTTTTAGAAACCTCATGTAACTCTGCTTCAGTGCTATTTAAAATTAAAGGGATTCTTGCAGAAAAAGATGACAATATTTCTATCTCACTCGACGAAGATAAAAAATATATAAACCCTAAAATCGTAAACCAATTGGTGATTGTTTAGTCAAATATAATAATAAAAATAGACTTATGGGATAAAAAAAAATATGACATAACCAATCTATAATTAAACATTAGGGACTATACATTTACATCACAATTCTTTTTTTGATCCCTATGGAATGATCAAAATGACATTATTCTGGGTTCACTGTCGATGGAAACACTAGGTCCCTTCATCTTAAATATGAATATTTTTTTTTTAACATTTTCATACATGAAGAAAAAAATGAAACTATGTGACATTACATTGAAGTCAGATTCAATACTGCCAGAAGGCATACAAGATATCTCAAAAGTAATTCTTCAATAAATTCAAAATTAAGTGCAAACTATGAAAAAGGAACTTGACAATATTATTGCAGACAAAACTGAAGAAGTTTCTCGCCTCAAGGACCATAGTGAAAAATTATTGATGAAAATTAATAAGCTTACGAAGGAAACGAAGTCATTGGAAAACAAGGTACAACAATTTTTGATAAGGAAGTGTCGTAATCTTCAAATGTGGAAATTTAAGTTGAAGAGAAGGGAAGAAATACGATCCCATTAACCTCACAGTTTATATAATTCCAAACCCGATTGAAGCCAAAGCTTACTCATATGCTACAATTTAGATGATGAAAATTCCAAGTGAATATTCTGTAACCAACTCAACAACATCAGTACTTGAAGTAAATCATGAATTTCTAAAAGCATGATGAGGGAATATCATATCACAAGAAATCCTTATCAATATCCTCATCATAAAAGTAGAGACCTTAATCAGTCTACGTGTCAGCATCATACAGAAAGGAAACACTGAACAAAATGTTCTGAATACTACTAATGTCAGCACAATTCAATTTTATTATAAAAATTCATTCGAAGTATCCAGTAACTACAAGATTCCACAAAATATTGTTTTAGGATAGTTAGATCCCTTCTTAGTACAAAAATTTTGTTTATCACTAAGAATATCCTATCATCTTGTATCATCGAAGATGACAACTCGAAGAAGTATGAACGATGCAAATAGATTACAAGAATGCAACGTACCCCCTACTAACCCCAATCCTAACTAAGATCAGAAGGAGGAAATTATTAATATGACTTGATCTCCATGGTCCAGTTATGGAAATGGGGTCCAAAATTTTTGCTTTCTTTTACTCTTTAGAAAATAAAAACTAATGATGCCATCACATTCGTGTCATTGAGACTATTCCGAAAATATAATGTTTTCTCTGATCCGATTCCCGGATCCAAAGATATAACCATCTAAATTTTATCCCTTTAATTAGTACCACCTCATCGACCTGCCACTTAGCGCCAATGTCATCCCAATGTGGCACCCACGTGTCGATACTAGCTAGAATATCACTTCCACATGGTAGTGTTTTTGTAGTTGTTGACTCATTAATCTTGGTCACATAAAACCCCACAAAATAGCGGGTGTGACCCAATCCATACATATATGCACTACGAGGGGTATTGCGGGTGTGGAACCCTCGAAAACCACACACCCTAGAAACATTCTCCACTGAAATAACTCTTGTTTCCCCTCACAGTTCTCCTGGGGACGATCCTTTCTGGATTATGTGGAGATTTCCACGCCGACCACACTTCAACATGGCTCATCTAACCACGTGGTCTCGCTCTCAATTTTACTTATAGTGGTGGGATCTGTCATGCCACATCATCTTAGGGATAATACTCTGTCAATTTTCAACCATGATCCATTTGAAAGCTCTGGGGTTTAGGGTTTCTTCATCCTTCATCGCTTCGGCCTCCCTTTGGATCCCCAACTATTCATGGCTTCCTCGTTATGTGCGATTGAAGGGTTTTCCTAAATTTATGCACCCACTCAGATGCCCACCATGCCACATCATCCTAGGAACTTGATCTCGACAGTTCCTCCTTTTCACTCCCCTCGAAATCTCTAGGGATAAATTTCTGGGATATGTGGATGGTTTTGATGTTTGCGTTAGTAAATGGATGGGATTGCTCCCGCCTACTCCCTTGGACATGACTCCCGAACATATTGCTTAGCAGAGGGCCACTCCACTAACCCCCAACTATGATTCTCTACCTCCATGATCATCTCTTGGGCATGGCACCTGTTCTCATGGTGCTTAAACCTAGGGCCCTTTTTACTCCTTTGGGCCCTACCCTTGGCCCGACACTTGTTCTTATGTGCACATTTGGTATTTTTTGTCCTTCGACGCTGTGATAACTGTTAATGCACATAAGAGGATCCTTTCCCTGCGCCTATGATGCACAATTTATAAATATGTATAGGGTATATGCAAGCCCCTCTGGGCTATCCTCCCGAGCTTTATCATTGCATATATCTCTCTTGCGATTTCAACATGGCTTGGTCCCTCCTGAGATTTATGGGTAAACACCGCCCTGGTATCCAAGTCATTTTAATGCAACATCCATTCAATTAATAGATGTTGGTCTATTTCTTCTATACACAACCATTTATACCTGTTTAAAGACTTAGGAAAAATACAAGGGTAACCTATTCCTAATTATTAGCTTAATCAATTATCGATTATATATATAGGACATGAACAAGAATTGATAGATTAGGCTCTAGGGATCAACCATCCCTCATCATCTACACGAAAATTAGAAATATTTATTCACTTAGGAGTTGAACATACCATATCAGTGACATAAGCATTTAACAAACACATTACTCTGTGTGAAACCTTTAAGCTCCCTGGAATTACAGGTTAGAAACTAAACCCACTAACCATTATCTTAATAGAGTATTATCACTGCAGAGAGTCACCCATCTCTTTAATCTTCAGACACTTACAAGGTTCACAAGTTCATTACGTACAAGTCATTTAGACTGAGATTATACCTAAAACACACATAATTTCATACCAGTCCACATTCATGGCTTCAAAACAATTATGTTCATTTAAACAATAATGCCTCATTTGTTAGCATTATAAGCCATGAAAAGGAAATACATTAAACAATAATAAAGTGTTTAAAACATGAGAGTCATAAGCAAACACTTATCTCTAATAAATTGATCTAGAAAACTAAGATTGGCACTTCAACTCTCCACCCAACCTTATACACACTACAACCAAGTATTTCTTGCAGTAGTCACCTCCTATCTAGATTTTAGAGTTGGAGGATGTGTGCTTAAGGTATTAAACCATTTCTACGAGCTAAAACAGGAACTCTAGAGGACCATTAACCTCCACCCATCAACTACTTCAAGCGGTCCATATCTCACATGGAATCTAGAGGTCTGCCACCTCCATAGCGCAATTACTCTAATAAGAACTGTGGCTTTACCAATACAATTTGGAACAGGGAATCCATAGGCTCACCACCTCCACCTCAACCGAATGAGGGAATCCAAAGGCTTAATACCTGTAACACCCTCCTCCCACATTTACCCAAGTTAACTGGTCCACTGGGGTAAACATGTGATGAGAGGATACTATGATGTGATTCAACTCCCCAAGTACAATTAAGGAAGTGGAATCAATATGACACAACCAATATGACCTTCCACATTTGCTACAAAACCTTCAGGAGCCAACCAACCCTTCTAGGTGACCAACCCCTGAGATAAATTGCCATTGTACTGACCTAGGCCCTCAGATGCTCCCATGACAAGTCATGCATGTGACTGAGGCCTTCCAATCGCTCCCACAATAAGGCATGCCAGTAGCCATGGAATTTTTCAGGTAGTTCTCTGCTAGCGACCTTAGATTCTTAGTCACTTTTTCAGGGATAGGTCTCAAGCCATTGCCCATAACTCCATGAGATTTTTAGAAATGATAAATAATACTGAAATAAAGGTATTAATGCTAACATTTGATCAATGACTTGACTGGATCCCTACTAGCCATGATGGGAATTTCGTCAAACATGTTACAAATATGCATTCTGTGATATTCCAAATTAAGAAAAACAGGAATATAGAACATAAAATTGGAAAATGTAGTAAATATAATTACATCAACATGAGCATATCATAGAGCCATTTTATTAGATGTTATCGCACAAAATGAGTATAAGATCTTGAGGAAAAAGACACTCAAGCTAAGCTAAAACAAGCCTCTCAAGCTAAGCTAAAACAAGCCTCAAATGACCCAGTATATAAAACATGAAACACTGCTGCTATAAAAAATGTCGAAAGGCCAAGACTGCACAGTCCTATGGAGGATAAATGCAGGGTAAAATTGAAAATACAAAGAACTGCTGATATAATGCTTAGAAAATGCCGGGATCAGAGATCTAGGCTTTCTAGCACCATTCCAAGACAACCCAAAAGGGGTTTCTGGAAATACACAAAATGAAAGTTGCAGCTGTAGGAATGAATAATGCATTGTAACTGGGTGACTAATGGAAGGTGGCTGATCTGATATAAAAATGGTTGAATCTCCTCCCAATAGATCCTCCGGATGAAGGGTTGCTCCCCTTACTGGAAAACAAGCTCAAGAACTTGGGTACTTGACCCTCCACTGCAACTTCCCTGCAAAATAACGCAATTCCTGAAGGATATTGTGCTGCTGATGATGGATGAAGCTTGGCCTGATGCTAGAAGGTGAAATGAAGCTCAAAGGAACCTCTCTTGAGTGGGCACTCGAAGTCCCTAGAGGATGAGGGTGGGATTTCTGCTCGGAAACACCCTTGTGCTAAAAAACACAACAAACTCTGCTAAACAACTGAAGTGTGCAGAAAGTCATAAAAGAAAAAACATAAAAAATATTCATAATGCCCTCTATGGTTGTTGTTTATTTGATCAACCTTGACCCCATCCACATGATTTAGCCCCCATTCATACCTAAGAGTTATTTATTCAACTGATAAGATGATCCATATTCACATTAGAAGTGGTTTTATTCCTACTAAAGAGATTTATTGGTCTCTCTACCCTCTTATTCATCTATCTTAATGACAAAAGAAAAAATTAATATTCCAACTAGCTGAAAGCTAATTAGGAATATTACATTCCTCCCCTCCAAAATGTTGTTTGTCCTTAAGAAAATGTAAGGATGGATGCTGCGAAATCTCCTTTCCTTCCCCTATGGCATCCTCATCCGATAAATTCCTCCACTAAATCAGATGTTCTTCAATTAGCCTGCCCCTTAGCTATCCCTCCCAAGTGTCCAAGTTAGCCCTTGGTGACAAAACCAAATGGATCACATCAGAAAGAAGTGGGAGATCCATGGAGACAACTACATGCTGTCAAATGGCCTCATTGAGGCATGGGACATGAAAAATGTTGGGGATCTTACTCCCAATGAGAAGCCCCAACTCATATACTACTCCTCCAAAAAGATGGATCACTCTGTGTGGCCCATAGAAAAGCTTCTCAGTCCCCTTCTTTTGCCAAGTAGATGGTCTGTATGGATGAAAATGGAGATAGACCCAATTTTCCACCCCACGTTGTCTCTCTTCCCATCCATGATCTATGTAGAACTCTTGCTGATCTTGGGCTGTAACAATGTTGTCCTTAAGAGACCAGAATACATCCTTACTCTCTAGGATCCAATATTTGGTTCTAAGAACCTTTCTTGCCCCAACCATTCTAACAATAGTGAAGAAAACATCATCACCATATGGAACCAAAAATAGAGATGCACTAATTTCCATATAAATTGTAGGATGGTAACAATAGTTCCCCAAGTGGAACCAGCGCAATTCTGCTCGTTGCTGCCGTGGAACACATTGAGGTAAGTAGCTTCCCAACCACTTGCTTGTTGCGTCTATCTGCTCATCTTCCTGGGGGTAGTAATTGATGTTTGGTGTCAACTGAGTACACCCCAAACAAGACAACACCTGCCCAAAGCCCTCTTGGAAGTGGCCAACCCCATTACTGACTGTGGTCCCAAGAAGACCATGAAGTCCAAAGAGAGGCTTGCCCTCTTGTGGAGCAATGCACTGTAAATGAATGAAAAAGGAATACAAATACTTTGTTAGTTGATCAGTAATTACAAAGACACAACCCTTACCATGTATTGTTGGAAAGCTGGTGATGAGGTCCATAGATGAGCTCTCCCATTTCTCTCCCTGAAAATTAAGTGGCTGTAACAACCTTGCAGGATGGTTTTTTTCCTCCTCATCCTTCAAGAAAAATACACATTTCCTGATATGATGGAGCATATCCTCCTTGAGACCCTCCCATGAGAATCTCCCCCAAATGGCCTGATATGTCCTAATGAAATATTGGTGATCGGAAAGGAGTGAATCATGTGCTGCATGTATAACCTTCTCCTTGAGCTTAGAATCTCTAGTCAATAAGATCTGATCCTGGTAATAGATGACTCCATCCATCACTCTATACCTCTCATCAGTCACTTGCCCATCAAGCACATCACATGTGAAGTGGTTCTTGGAATACTCCACCAATAGCTGGGACTCACAATATGGATCCATACTCAACAATAACAACGATGTTGGCCTCTATGATAAGGAAACTATCACCTCATTTCTCCCCTCTTTTACATGCTCAATGTCAAAGCCACATGCCAGAATACTTCCATCCCACTTTTGTTGCTTTCCTTGCAGCTGCTTCTGCGTAAGAGAAGATTGAAGTTTATGGTGGTCAATATTCACTTGGAAGCTATTTCCCCTCCAAAACTTCCTGAGTTTGGCCAAGGCATGCATGAGTGCTAATTACCCCTTACCATATATGGAAGACTCCTTCCTATTTGGAAGTATCTTCTGACTCTTAGAGGCTATGGAGTAGCCCTTTTGCACCAGAATTGTGCCATCATCCACTCCTGAAACATCACCTCTCAGCGCAAGAAGATTGCTGAGAGTTGGTGATATCGATACCAAACAAATATCCATCTCCTCCTTGAGCCTATCAAAGTCTCTTTGCGTTGTGCTAGACTCACCCAAGGCTCCCTTCTTAGCTAGATCTATGAATGGTGCAAATTGTTGTGAGAACTCTTTAACCAACTCCTGGTCTGGGGGCCTTCCTGGTGGAATGCCTCCAAAAAATATAACATCATGGTTTAGAGTAAACTGCATATCTGAGTGGATTGGTTTTTCCTTGCTTCCACTGCGTAAATCAGGCTCCATATTATGTGCGAAGGCTTCCTGAGGTGGATAGGTGTGCATGCCCCTGATCATTTGATGCTTACCGCTCTTCTTATCTATACACTCCATCTACAAAGTATCCCAATATGTGGTGACCTTCCCTAATGTAATCAACCACTGCACACCCAATATCACATTGGTGTCAGGAATGTCGACCAAAAAGAAGTGATCAGTCAAAGGGTATGTCCCCAAGGTTACAGATAATGCCGGGACATACTTCATATACTGCATGGTTCTAGCTCCTAGAGCCAAAACTGAGAATCCCTCAAAATCATCAATGGGTATTTTTCTTCTCTGCACAAATTGAGCATCAATAAAATTATGGGTAGCCCCACTGTTAATCAATACTAATACCCACTGCCCCTGAACTGTACCTCAAACTATCAAAGTCAGATACTTGGGTACTCCTCGTAGAGATGCAAGGCCCCCTCCAATTGGAGAAAATGCCCCATTCCCACCCCCTGGTGGTGGTGGATCCTCCCCTACTATCACATCGTTGTTGTCTCCCTCTGGATCCTCTTCTTCCTCCTCCTCACTATCACATAATACCTCAATATAGTGTGCCTTTTCTACAACACACCGATGCCCTGGTGCCCATGGTTCTTGGCATGTGAAGCAAAGCTTCCTCCTCCTCAAGTCTCTTTGAACATCATCACTAAGAGGCCCCTTGTTCTGGTTCTCCTTTGGAGGAAGAACCTTCACATCTTTCCCCTTGGATTGGAAGGTACGATTTTGCTGAAATGGAGCTCTTTCTCTTGGCAAAGCATCCTGTAAGTCCCTAGCTCTCTCAATGGAATCTTAGAGCGTAGTTGGTCTAGTGGACTTAACCAACCCATGTAGAGGGTCTGCTAGCCCATCAATGAACATATAAACTCTCCTAGCCGCAGATAAATCTGGCACCATGACAGAAAGTTTTAGAAATTTAGAGATATAGGTCTCTGGATTACATGACTGCTTGAGCTTGTCTAGCTCAACAATAGGCGCCTCTAGGTCTCTTCGATCAAATATTTCTACTAACCTTTGGGTGAATTCTGAATATGCAGTCACATTGGCATGCCACAATGTAGAAAGACCATGAAACCACCAATCATGTGCCTCACCTTCAAGGTGCAGCACTACTATTTTAATGGCTTCAATATTTGATACTTGGTTGAATTGAAAATAGATGTCTAGTTTCTCCACCCAGGACTTGGTTGTGCACTTGGATGACCCATCAAAAGCAGGCAAAAAAAATCTACCCATAGTACGTTGCAGATCATTGTTCTGCATGTACCCTCCACTCCTATTGTTATTCCATGGTGTCCTATTGTCCTTGATCTGAAAAAACTCCTGGAAGTTCAGATTATATTTCAATCTCTGAGATCTAGACTCATACTCTAAAAAATAATCTTCAAGAGTTTCTTGTTCTTGGGGTCCTCCACCTCCATTTCCTACTGCTAGGAATGTAGGCATAGTGGAGCATTAGGAAAATTACTGCATTACTGGTTGCTCATACCAGTGATGTGAAGTGTTAGAGATTTCTTCATGTAGAAACCTTCTTGGGGCATCTTTATGTCTCTCCATCCTCATCTCCTTGATTTCTCTGGAAATATCCTGCATAGTTTGGAGAAGAAGCTTTGAAAACTCCCTTTCGTCCATTTCTCCTGATATTGGAGTCTTGCCTATGTCTTCTTCATTTCTTGTATAATCAAACCTTCTTCTTCTATTGATGTACCACTTATCCCTTTCTGTGAGAGGCTCTTCTGCTTCTGATGACATAGATGTGATGTCTCACAGGTTGAGCCAAGATTATGCTCTGATTCCACTGTAATATTCTAAATTAGGAAAAATAGGAATATAGAACATAAAAATGGAAAATGTAGTAAAATATCATTACATCAACATGAGCAGATAACATAGCCATTTTATTATATGTTATAGCAGAAAATGAGTACAAGATCTTAAGGAAAAAGACACTCAAGCTAGGCTAAAACAAGCCTCAAATGACCCAGTACATAAAACATGAAACATTGCTGCTATAAAAAATGTCGGAAGGCCATGGCTGCGTATTCCTATGGAGGATAACTGCAGGGTCAAACTTAAAATACAAATAATTGCTGATATAATTCTTAGAAAATGCTGGGATCAGAGATCTAGGCTTTCTAGCACCATTCCAAGACAACCCAGAAGGGGTTTTCGGAAATACACAAAATGAAAGTTGCATCCCTAGGGCTGAATAATGCATTGCAACCGGGTGACTAATGGAAGGTGGTTGATCTGATATAAAAATGGCTGAGTCTCCTCCCAATAGATCCTCTAGATGAAGGGCTACTCCCCTCACTGGAAAACAAGCTCAAGAACTTGGGTACTTGACCCTCCACTGCAACTACCCTGCAAAATAATGCAATTCCTGAAGGAGATTGCGCTGTTGATGATGGATGAAGCTTGGCCTGATGCTGAATGGTGGAATGAAGCTCAAAGGAACCTCTCCTGAGTGGGCAATCGAAGTCCCCCGAGGATGAGGGTGGGATTTCCGCTCGAAAACACCCTTGTTCTAAATAGCACAATAGACTCCGTTAAACAACTGAAGCGTGCATAAAGCCATAAAAGACCAAACATAAACAATATTCATAATTCCCTCTATGGCTTCCATCCCCTTCCTTATATGCTTTGTTAGCCTCCTCACCCTTGGTCCCACTCATTAAAAATGATACTCTCATGGATAATCCCTCCCACTATGACTGTGTTGTCCTCCAATAACTCTCCACTACCTCCATAACAACGTTGTTGATCTGGTCAACCTTGACCCCATCCACATGCTTTAGCCCATTCACACCTAATAGTGCTTTCTTCAATTGATAAGATGATCCATATTCAAATTAGAAGTGGTTTTATTCCTACTAAAGAGATTTATGGGTCTCTCTACCCTCTTATTCATCTATCTTAATGACAAAAGAAAAAATTAATATTTCAACTAGCTGAAAGCTGATTAGGAATGTTACACATTGTGTAGGTCATAACAATAGATCTGAGCATAGGGGTCTCATACTTATACGAGAATCACTTAGAAGCATTGATGCCTTATCAAAATAGTTGCATTATCAGCTATTAGGTCATACATTCATTGTTCATTCATATACTAATCAAAACATGATGAGAGCCATGCATCATCACTACTATAAAACGTATTCATAACCAAAAGAAATAACAAGGATATAACAACCATATAAACCACATAATAACAAGTAAATTTTCCCATCAAATACAAGAGGAAAAAATCTCTTATTGACATATGTAAAATGCAACCAAGTTTGAGACTTCCACGTACCACCCGACCATAGAATTGTTGAGATTCAACAAGAAATTTTCAGCACCCACGCCTATTGCATTAAGCACCTACACTAGGGTGGGGCCCACTATGCTATTTTTGGGTGCATGTCTATTTTAGTTATCCCTTAATTAAGATGGACAATAAACTGTAATATATTCTCAATGATGACTTGAAATAGTTAACTGAGAGTGATAAACTCATTTAGCTAGTGGATTTTGAGTTAGAGGTCGTTGGTGAAGCATGTAGAGTAATTCTAGTTGTAACAACGTTCAAAGTGTAGTGGTGCATTAGTTAATGCAGGTTGTAATAAGTTTAACTCAGTTAAGTGAGTTAAACTCAGTTGTGCTAGTTGTAATTGGATACACTAGTGAGAGATCAAGTGAATTAAATATTAATTAATTCACAAGCAGTGATCTCACATGCAATTGAGGATTTACTATTACTAACTACATGCATGTCAGATCTAGTGGAGACCCAGTTGAGATCTAGGTGAAAGGGAACTTGACTATCAATTTGTAGGATTATTTGGTTGCACACATGCAACCAAACACCCATTGGAGTGCCCATGATACTTGCGCAGTCAAGGAAGGCAAGAATTCATATCTTTTAGGGATTGCATTCATCAGGGATTGCGCAAGGCAGGCAGGCTGTCTAGAGGCTGAGAATTGGCTATGTGTTGGTCAGTTTTGTTCATGACAATGTGAGACAATTAGCTGAGTATTGCAAGGCTCTTGTGAGAAGATTTTTGTATGTAATTGTTTCATAATCCCTATTGAATATACAATAGAAGATAGTGGGGTTTTTAGCTTTAATATTTCCCTGGGAAATTATCTATGTTGTGTGTGATTTGATTCTTCTTTACTTCATGTGATTGGTGATTGTGTTTTTAATTCCGCAATATTTTTCTAGAAGCGATTCAATATTTAACTTTAGTACCTTCTTAGATCGGGTGAATCCAAGATATACATGCATGTTTTATAATTTTTACATGGTACCAGAGCACAGGAAATTGCAGAAGTGAAGCAGGAGCTGAGTTTGTGACTGGATATAATTCAAATTTTCAGAAATACTTTCTTGGTGCTAGAGCTGATTCAAGATCGAAATGTTTTTCAATGGATTGAGGTTGGAGTATGCACTTGAGGGCTGCTCAAACTATATTTCTTGGAAGGACAGGATGGAGGAAGTACTTGAAGACAATGGCTTGAAGGAATTCATTGACAATGATGTTCCTAAACCCACTGTGACAGATGTTGCAAATCTTGATGCATGGAAAAAGAAAGTGGCAAAGGAAAGGAGGATCCTGTTGGAGGGAGTACGAGACCACATTGTCTCAAGCCTCCATGGGAAAGCCACACCATATGCAATGTGGAAGTCTTTTATGGATCTAGTCCAAAGCAGCAGCGACCATAGGAAATTGGCTCTCAAAGATAAACTCAGGAAGATCAAGATGGAAAAGGGCGACACCATTCCAAAATATTTGTTACGCAGTAATTTGTCATTGTCCCTGCAATCCCCATCTCGCACATTGGAGGGTCATTTCTGTGACTAATTAGAAGTGTCATACCTTGCAAATACCATCATTGCATCCCTTGCCATGAGGACAATAATCCTTCTGTTGACCATTTCCTGAGTAGACCACTAAAAACACATGTTTTTGCCTTGGCGCTGGTAGCCCATTATGCCCTCGTGCCAATGAGGAAAATTAACACTGAGCCTGTGCCAGTTGGCACTTTGTCCCAGTTAAGCACCCACACCAATCTGTTTATGGAAAGTTTTTTAAAAAAAGAGGCAAAGTTTCGATCACAACAAGTTCATGGATGAGTCATAGGGAGTGGTTCGACTGAATAATCATAGCCTTTCTCCTTTGGCCTCTTATTTCCAACTTATGGGGAAACCTTCTGAGGGATAAGGCCTCCCTTCCACTATTGTAGGGATCCCAACCTCCTCCTTTCCTCTATAAATATAGCCATCTTCCATTGATGTGTTGGTTGAACATGGCTGAATGGCTGAACTTGTAGGAAGGAAACTATAGCCGGGAAACCATTGAGAGCCAAGCCCAAGAGAGAGAGCTTCATCCAGATTCTCGACAGGCTTTGTTGAGACACGCTCTGCTGTCAGCCCTGCCGAAGGAAGATCATAGCGTCAGAGCTTTTGGTTGTAATCTTTCCTTTGTTATTTATAATATAAGTGACTCTGATTATGGTTCCATTCATGTGTTCATTTCCTTATGTAATGCAATGAATTATATCCTCTTTGACTGATATATGGTTACATACTTTAGATTTTACATTGTATGTCGTTGTTTCCTTGCATGTGTGCAGGTGTTCGTATGTGTCGAACGGAAGGATCGTGATCTGTCAAGTGAGGGACGGGAAACATCATATTTTCTTCAACAACCACTGCGTGGGATTTGAGGTAGGCTACTCGTTATGATTTTTGTTGTTTTGTAACTAGGAACCAGCGTAATTGTGTGACTTGATTGTTGCTAGACCCGATCTGGGCTAGTGGGATCGCCTCTGTTGGCAGAGGGGATTTACCTCCACAACAATATTTAACAAAGTTTTTCCAATGTCGGGATGAATTGGGGAGCATTGGAATAACAATTGCTGATGATGATTTGGTGAGCTTGGCTCTCCTAGGACTTCCCAAGAGTTGGCACATTTATCAAGAATCTGTCAATGGAAGGAAAAATTTTCTAGATTGGGAATGACTGTGGTCGGATTTGGTGGAGGAGGAGTTCAGACAAAGCACCAGAGATGGATCTTCATCTAAGAATGAAGATGAAGAGGATTGTGCTTTGGTTGCCAAGGCGAGGAAGGGGAAGGGGAAGAAATTCCATTCTAAATTTGAGTCCAATAATGGCAAGGTTTAGGACATGTCCAAGGTGAAGTTTTTTCACTAACACGAGCATGGGCATGTTGCTACTAACTGTCCACAAAAGAAGAAGAATAAGAAGGCTGGAGGATCTGCAGCTGGTGAGGCCCTTACCTCACAATTTGATCTTGAATTCTCATTGATCGCATGCATGGTGTCCAATGCATTGGGATCTATGTGGTATTTGGATAGTGGTGCTTCCTTTCACATGACGGGAGACAAGGAACTTTTCAGTGACTTGGAGGAGAAGGATCTCCAGATGCATATAGAAATGGGTGATGATAGGCGATACAGTGCTACCGGGATTAGTACCATTACCTTCCATAGGCAGTCAGGTAAACCCTTTCAATTAAAAAATGTAATGCATGTACCAGGTTTGAAGAAAAATTTAGTCTCAGTCGCAATGTTGGAGGATAGAGGCTATGATGTTGTTTTTAGTGAAGGAAAATCTTTCCTGCGACATAAAACGATAAGACAAGCCGAGAGGATAGGGATTTGAGTTAAGAATCTCTACAAGATGGAGGTAGATGGCTGCACAACAATAATGGGAAGGGCAGATCAAGTGGTGAGCCAGGATGAGGGCGAATTATGGCACAGGAGATTAGGCCATCTTCACCATGGAGCCTTGAAATTCATGCAACACATTTATACTGGTCTTCCTAGGGGTACACTTGCGTAGTCAGACACATGCAAGGGATGGGAAAATATGTAAAGGCCAACTTTCATGAGAAGGAGAACCAAGCTTCGGGGATCCTTGAGAGAGTTCACACAGACGTGTGTGGACCATTATTTCTTGCTTCGACATCAAAACATAAGTACTATGTAATATTTGTTGATGAATTTTATCGTAAGTGTTGGATCTTCTTCATGCATAAATATCATACATTCTTTAAGTTCTTGGAGTTTAAGGCACTGGTGGAGAAAGAGTCAGGGAAGCAAGTGAAGGCTCTTAGGAGCGATAATGGTGGAGAATACATCTCTAATGAATTCATGAACTTCTGCAGCAAAGAAGGAATTCGAAGAGAACTCATAGCGCCTCATAACCCACAGCAGAATGGGGTCGCGAAGAGGAAGAACATAACTATTGTGGCTGCAGCACGAGCGATGTTGCATGATCAAGGCCTATCGATGCATCTGTGGGCAGAAGCGTGCAACACATCGGTACATGTGTAGAACCGTTGTCCTCATAGGATACTTCGCATGAGTATACCTGAAGAGGCTTTCACTGGTAAGAAACCTGATGTTTCACACTTTAAAATTTTTGGCTCATCTATTTATGTGCATGTGACCAAGGACGTGAGGAAGAAGTTGTAACTGACAGTTGAGATCGAGATTTTTTTGGGGTACATTGAAACATCCCATAATTATCGTGTGTATTTTCCAAATAGAAAAATGACTGTTGTGCGATGGGATATAAACTTTAATGAGGAGAAAGCCATGTGGTTGTCCCTTGAGAGGGAGCTGGACTTGCATGCAGAGGAGGAATTGTTGGTTCCCAAGGATGAGTCTCAAGATGTGGGTCAACCACATGAGGAGGTCCATGGAGTGGAGGAAAACACTCATGCAGAGCCATCCATTAGAAATGGCAGAAGACGTACCACAAAAGATGATAGATTGAGACTTGATGTTGTAGAGAATGTAGGAGCCCCTACTTCATAGCGCAAACAGAGATAGTCTCTTGATTGATTTATTGGACACATGGATGTTATGAGAAAATGTATTGTGACTGAACCATCTTCATTTTAGGAAGCAGTGCAGCAACCAACTTGGGTTGATGCAATGGTGGAGGAGTATGAATCCATAGTCAAGAACAGTGCATGGGAGATAGTCCCAATACAGGGCAACAAATCAATGGTTGGATCAAGATGGATCTATAAGGTAAAGCAAGCTTCTAATGGGAGTGTGGAGAGATACAAGGCCAGATTTGTGGCCTGGGGTTTCTCATAGATCGAGGGGATAGATTATGATGAGACGTTTACACCTGTTGCAAGGTATTCTTACATAAGATCCATCCTTGCACTCTTAGCGCAGATGGGCTGGCGCATTCATCAGATCGATGTGAAAAATACGTTTCTTAATGGGATCATTGAGGAAGAGGCGTACATAGAGCAGCCTGAAGGTTTTGAGATCTTGAACAGTGAGTCACATGTGTGTCGACTCAAAAGAGCACTGTATGGGCTAAAGCAAGCACCCTGTGCTTGGTACACTCAGATAGACAACTATTTCACCGGACTAGGCTTCACCAAAAGTGAAGTAGATGAAAACCTGTACCAGATTGTGGTTGAGGGTAAGCTATTGATTATTTTTCTTTATGTTGATGATCTAATTTTTGACTGGTGATGAGTAACTGATACACTCATGCAAGGAGGATCTTGCAAGGGAGTTTGAAATGAAGGACATAGGACTCCTTCATTGTTTCCTTGGTTTGTAAATATGGCAGCGGGATGGTGAACTTTTTGTGTCTCAAGGAAAGTATGCAAAGGATATACTAGGTAAGCTTCACATGGAGAGCTGCAAACCCGTGGATACTCTCTTCTAGGAAATTGGAGGAAAGAGGATGCCACTTCTGGAGAGGTTGTGGATGCTACTGTCTACAAGCAGTTAATTGGTTCACTGATGTATCTAGTGAACACCAGAACAAACATTTTCTACACAGTTAACCAGTATATTCAAGCTATGGTTAAGCCTACCAAGCTCTTTTGGAAGGCGGGGAAGCATGTCTTGAGATATGTAAGGGGCACATCAGAGTATGGTCTATGGTACAGACATACAGAGGTAGTGAATATTCAAGTCTTCATGGATTCAGATTGGGCAGGCAGTCCATCAGATAGAAAGAGCACATCAGGAGGAATATTTAACATAGGATCGACAACAGTTTCTTGGTATAACAGGAAACAACGATCTGTGGCACTTAGTTCAACGGAAGTAGAATACATGGCAGCAAGTCAAGCTGCATGTGAGGCTATCTGGATGAGAAATTTATTGGTTGGTTTGTTTGGTTCTCAGATGGATTCGACAGTGATTCGTTGTGATAATTAGAGTTGCATTAAAATCTTGATTAATCCTGTGTTTCATGATAGGTCCAAGCATATAGATATCTGGTACCATCATCTCAGAGATTGTGTGCAGAGAAGGATAATGTTGCTTCAGTACATTCCCACGGAAGATCAAGGTGTAGATATTCTGATGAAGGCGCTCACCAGGAGAAAATTCGAATACCATAGAGACAGGATCGGGGTGAAGGATAATCCCTTTCTTGTTGAGAGGGAGTGTTGAGATTCAACAGTAAAATTTCAGCACCCACGCCTAGTGCATTAAGAACCTACACTGGAGTGGGACCCACATTGCTATTTTTGGATGCATGTCTATTTTAGTTATCCCTTAATTAAGATGGAAAATAAACTGTAATACATTCTCAATGATGACTTGAAATAGTTAATTGAGAGTGATAAACTCAGTTAGCTAGTGGATTTCGAGTTAGAGGTAGTTGGTGAGGCATGCAGAGTAATTCTGCATGCAAAGTACTCTTACAATCATCAACACTTCCTACCCAATCTGCATCTGTAAAGGCTTGAATAATGAGATTGTAACCCTTGGGATACCACAAGACATATTCTTTTGTGCCTTTTAGATATCGAAGAATTATTTTGACGACAATAATATGTGATTATTTTGGTGTTGCTTGGAATTTTGCTACTTGTCCAACTACTTGCATAACATCTGGCCATGAGGCTGTTACATATAGAAGACTAACAATCATAGATTTGTACAACCTATGATCCACAACCTTAGATGAGTCGTCTATGCTCAATTTGCAACTTGTTACCATCGGAGTAAGGATGGGTTTGCAATCTTCAATTTTGAATTTCTTGAGCATTTCCTTGATGTACTTGTCTTGACATATAAATATTCCTTTCTGTTGCTAAGATCTTTGAAGCCCTAAGAAGTATGTTAGCTCACCAAGTACAGACATCTTGAACTCACTGTACATCTTTGTAGAAAATTTCTTACTTAGTCAATCATCATTGCTACCAAATATTATATCATCCACATATACCTCAACGATTGTTAAATTGTCTTTATCTATTTGTACATAAATATTTCTATACATAGTACCCTTATTGAACCCTTGTTGACGTAGATATCCATCAAGACGAGCATACCATGCTTTGGGAGCCTGCTTGAGACCATATAGAGCCTTCTTTAACCTGCAAACATAGTCTTATTTTTATAATAGTAGAAAACCTTCAGGTTTTTCGATGTAAACTTCTTCTTCTAATTCCAATTCCACTTGGAATTTTTCCAACATAATAGATCATCCATCGATTGCATCATGATATATATATTTTTTGATTTAATTGGGATCCTGAAATCTCCAGAAACATTATCCATTCGCCATCGAAAAAAATAAAAATTAATGAGAAGGTTCTATCAAAATTAGAATATGTTCAGATAAGCTCACCGCTATTGTTTTCAAATTCTAAGAATCCTCAACGAATGCAATAATTTTCTTTGCAAAGTAGTTTTAATAATGACTTTATGAAATTAGATTGATTTAAAATAAATAAATACATAAATAAATAAAATAATATATATATTTTCATGACAATTCATTTTGACAGATTTAATAATGACTTGCAGAACAATTAGAAGATTATTTAGATGATTTCTCAATATTTGGCATTAAAATTTTTGTTGCTGTGTATTTTTCTATGAAGCTTTAACTTGCAGGACACAACGAATCTTTGTGATGCCAATCATATTACTGAGCGCATTGCATAAAGTCATCTGAAAACAAGGAGTTGATTTATTTTTCATGGTTATTTCTTAAAAATGGATTGTTATCGATATCATGAATTGGACTAAATATAACAATTTTGATTTTTCTTAATCTGCTTATTTTGGCATTCAAATTTTGCGTAAGAATCAGGAAGGAATTGGCCATTTCTTTTTTAACATACTTATGTTCTTTACGCCGAGTTTTTTTGTAGGTTTTAGATGATCGAATGATCATTGAAGAAAACCAATTGTACACAATTGGTCTTCAAAGTATCGATTTCATGAGAAACATAAGAACAAGTCCATGTCCAGATTCATCAAGACCATTACCTTTCCTCCCTTTTGAATTATAAATCCAACCAAGCAATTCAAAGCAAGCCACAGTTGTTTTCCAAGCAAGAGTCAGTTGTTCATTTTATTCACATACACTTTCCATTACTCTTTGTCTACTCCTAACCAAAAAATAAAAGCAAGAAGCTCACTTACATGCTTATTTCCCATTGTCATTATTATTTTCCATTTTCTTTTTCCTTTTCCTATCCTTTTCATTTCAAAAATAAACCCTGCTTCAATACAAATTATTGATTCCATAGTCCTTTGAGTCTAAAATCCTCGCAAAAACACCTTGAGGCTTGCATGCCTTAATGGAAAGTATTCTTGCTGACGAACAATGAGAATACATTAATGTCCCTTATTCATCAGATCTTCTAGGTACTTGAAAACAACAAAATTATTCATACCTAGCAAGATGTGTTTGGGGCATCTTGACTCTCATTGTCAACAATGGTGAGAGTTCTCGTGTTGACTAGTGGCATCCATTAATGGCCACTAAGTCAACAATTTCCTGCTATGTTCGACATCAGAACATCTATTCACATAGCAGGAATTATGCCAATGTGTTTTGAAGACATGAAGACTATCATTTTAAGAATTTTGGAGCAAATTAAGAAGATATGCAACCACAACAGATCAGCAACATTCTGCAGCTGCAGAATCAGAGGATAGCTGCAGAATCAACATCATTTCAAAGCAAATTCAACAGTTTTAGTAGAAGCAATAAAAAATCATCTTGACTCTTTTATCCATAACTTGTACAACCACTTGAAGAAGATTATGATCAGAATTTTGCAACCACCACACATGCAGTTCATCCATTTCCAAAGGGTAAGTCAAGGTATGTCATTTTCTAACTTTTTACCATAGAATTCCTTGAAAATCTAGAATGATAATTTTTGAAAAAACACTTCATTTGCTCATTTCATAAAATTTCCAATACCATCAGTTGGGGGGGCGGGGGTGTACATTCATATTCACATTTTGCCACATTCATATCACATTCAAAAGCCCACATACTTTCAAAAGATATTAACTATTACATTATTATTATGAGCATACAATGGCTTTTCAAAAGTACTCAAACGATAGTTGGATACAGACACTATCATGGTTATCACACAAGAACCAACCATGTTGCAATTCAACTAAAATACTTTGCAGAAGTTTAAAGTTATCAAATGATATCATGCAAAGTTAGGCTAAAGCTCAAAGGATAAAAAAGAATTAATGTAATAGATTGCATGAGGACATGCAACAGCTTCAGTTGGGGGGTATGTTGGGCCTTGAAATTGTCATTAAATTCCATTACATTTTCACTTATATTTCCATATTATCACCTTCACTCTACCTCCATTTCATTACATTTACCTTACCATTGCCACTATTGGGTTATATTTATGTTTTTCCAAACTTTATTAATTCTTAGTATTTTTAAGTGCATTTGTGGTTAAAAATTAGAAAATAATATGCACATACTTATACCTAACAAGTGGAATGAGTTTGTTGCCATGTGTAGGTCAAAAAGAAGCTTCTAGAAGACCCTTATGTGGCCTACTAAGGCCAAATTCGAATTTGGATGGAGAATATCATGGGATCATAAGGATATGTGTCTCATTTCTTATTTGTATTGTAACTCTAAGAAGACATGTGCCTTATCACTTCCTATTTGGATTGTAACTCTATAGATATAGGGAGAGATTCATGGACTCTCATTAATGAGATAGCTTCTCATCTTTTTGTATAAATAGGGGAAGCTTTCTCCTATCAAATCATGTGTAAAATTGGAGTTATGCTCAAGCTTTGAATACATACTTAGATTATGGCACCTTACTCATGAATGTTCCTTCATTTTGACTTGGTTTTTCTTACATATGAAGCATCTCGATTTACCATCTCTTATACTTTTAGATCAGTTACCTAAAATGTGTGAGATTACTTGCTTTTATAGATTAAAGTTTATTTGCTTTCTTAGTATTAGTTTTAGAATGACTGTGTAATCTTTTCTTTTCTAAAAACATTTCAAGAGGATAGATTTATCTATTTTCCAATTGGATTAAGTTTGAGGCAATAGAGCTCACAATTATTTAGTTTCCTTTCATGTTTAGTTATTTACTTTCTTAGATCAAACTATCAACTCATTGTATAATTGAATGTTCCTAAAATATTAGGTTAAGAAGGTGACTTGTCATACTTCCAAATTGGGTGATTGAATGTTCAACCTATACAATCATTGAGAATGTATTTTACATGCTTTTAAATTGTTTTCTAGACTAAGATCCCCAGTCAATTGTATAATTGGGTGTTCCTAAAGATCAGGCCAAGAAGGTGACTTGTCATACTTCACAATTGGGTGCTCGAATGTTTAACCTATGCAATTATTGAGTTTTCCCTTTGCATGCTTTAATTTCTTTCCTAGATTTAAAGGCTAAAGTATAATCGGTTGCTTGTACATCATCTCAAGATGGTGATTCTATCATACTTCCATATTGGATGTTGGAGTGATTGAACGTACCTTAGTTGTTTTTCTTTACATGCTTTCTTAGATTAAAATTTCAATTCTTGCAAGTGTGATTGTGCGCCCTATATTTTATTTTAAATTTGTTTTCTTTATTTTTCGTTATTTAATTTTATAGATTAGTTGAATTTGTTTTATTTCTTTTCATTACTTGATTTCATAGGTTAGTTGAATTTCATTTTCATTATTTGATTTCATAGATTAGATGAATTGGTTTTTGTTATTTTGTAGTTAGATTGATCTAAACTGAAAGACAATTTCTAACGCATACAGTGCACGCATGCTTCACAAGTTTGTGAAACCCCTGGGTTGACAAATTAAATGACAGGAAATCACTTTGCCCCAACACATTCTTTGACCAATTGATCGCCATTTGAAACATGTTTTGGGTATCTACCTAAGTCACATATGGACTCTTGTTCGGTGAATAAGATAAAGTGGATGGACTCGACGATTCAAACAAAGCAGTTAAGTTCATTAAACTAATACAAAAGATTCATGAAGTAGTGCCAGATCAATTAGAGAAGAGTCAGGCCAAGTACAAACTGCACCACGACAAGCATCAAGTCGATCATCATTTTCTGGTCGGAGATCAGTTATGGTTGTATATCAGTAAAGACAAGTTGAAAGGTGAAGGTAAGAAACTAAAACCCATCAGATATGGTCCTTTCAAGATTGTGGAAAAGATTGGAAATAATGCATTCTGGTTAGATTTACCCCCTTACATGCGCATTTATTCAGTTGTGAATGTAGAAAATCTAAAGTTGTATGAACCTCCGATGATCATTGATCTTGAGGAAGGTACATAGATTCCTACTGTTGATGAGTTGGCACCTGTATGAATGAGTTGTAGGAAGATACCATCTTGGATAGGAAGATTCGAAATTCAAGGCAATGAGATGTTCAATATCTTCGAGTCGGTCTCAAGGGCATGAATCCGAGAAAGGTGAGGTGGATGGAGATCGGAAAAGGGAGGGAGTTGTACCCTCACCTGATGTCTGCGTAAATCAAAACTTTTTTGGTACAAAAGATTTCAAGTGAAGAGGATTGATCTGGGAGGATCTTGCTTCAATGCAGATAGACGGTGAGGTCCAGTTAGCTTTAGTTTCTCTGATGTCTTATTCATCTTCAACGTTCAGTTCGTTCTCCAATGTTCAGATGAAAGTTACTTCTTCCTCGTATTTGATGTCATGGTTCAGTTTGATTTTATGGTGGCAACATGTGGTAATTATGTAAAATACTAAGACCTAAGTTCCTAAGTCTAAATCCTAAGGTGGTGACATGTCCTAGCACTAAGTACTAACACAACACCTATGTAATAAACCTATGGTATTAAACCATAATGTTTTGGACCTTGTATTAAACCATTTTCTAATGTTGCAGACCATGCATAAAATACTTTGTATTAAAACTATTGCAATGTAATATTACACAGTCCTTAACCGCGTCAGAGCATGTGAAAAGGAGGCAGTAACTACAGATGGAGATGTCAGTAGTTAACTGCAACAATAAACCATCAGAGCTAACCGCGTTAGAGTTCTTGTGATCAGGCGGGGGATAAACCGTAACTTCAACACTTGACCGCAACTGCCGAGAGACTGCAACTGTTCCATAGCTGATATGTGAACAGTCAGCCCGCTAGTAAGCCGGAACCACCGGGCTAGCCTATGAGGTGGCAGCAGTGGGTTAGGCCATAGTGGTCACATGCAGCTGCTCCAACCTCTGCGTTGTTTAGCTGACCGTAAAGGTCTAATTATATTATAAAGTCTATTTTGGGTTTTGGATGCGCTAAGTTAATATTTCAAGTTGAAACCACCTTGCACCTAATCACTAGGTGTATCAAAACCATTAGACTAAGAGCCATTATCATATAAAACTTAAATGTAAAACAACCATGCCTAACATGGATTCAAAGAAGTTTGAGACCAGAGCCTATTTAAACTTGGCATTTTCTTCATGAAGGGGACAATGTGAATTTGTATGTAGTTTCTGAGGGACATAGGCAGTTTTGTTTTCAACATTGTTAGGCCGTTCGAAGGAAGAATCGGGAACCGAGATAGGCATTGGAAAGCTAGGAGAGAGAGATTTATTTTTTCAGTGACCATAAGTGCCTGTGAGCACAATCACTCTGGTGTTTTTTCTATGTAAATACCTCCTCGAATTAATCCTAATAAACTGAACGCTCATCTTGAAAGCGGACTCGGAGATGTAGTCCACCAGGGATGAAATCCGTAATCAATGTTTATTGTCTCTTACCTCTGTTCTCTGCTATAATTTCATGTTTAATATGCTTCTTAAGTTCTGGTTTAAGTCGTTAAATCATTTTCTTTTCTTCAGTCTTCCACATTAAGCGGTCGAGTTAACAATCAATTCAATGTTGGAAAATAATGAGTTCTACTTTAGTATTAGATCAGATCTATTTCAAATCACTAAGATACATCTTTGAAGATGAAACCAAGGCTCATACATCCTGTAGTTTTTTGTGTATTAGAGCTAGTGCATCCCTTCCCTGCTGGATTTTGTGAGAGCCATGGTTTTTTAGCTTTCCTCAACCTAGGATATTTGTTCCCCTTATGAAGTCCTAAGTGTGTGCTCATTCTTTTCTCCAACTTGCTGAGGTATAACACTTAAAGAATTAAGTTCAAAATATCATAAATTACCTTATTCGTGGCTTTAAGATATTTTTCCATACCTCTTGAACAAGTCAATGGTCAGAGCATCCATGCCATCGAACACCAATGAATCATCTAATTGATAAAGTTGTTGGAGTAATATTTGTGATTTCATGGTATCCCAGACAACCACAACAATAAAGTCCCCTTGAGAATTTATATTAATATTTCCCAAGTGGTCCACATTAAGATAGAGGGAGAGTCACTCCACCTATCCTCATAAGTAATTGCAAAAACCTTGCATATCATTAAAAGATGGTTGGTGGATTATTCTCAGGTAGTGTAAAGTCCCTCATTGTAGTGGTATTTGGTCTTCTTAATATCCACGGGGATAATGAAATCAATGATCTTTGGAGGAGGACTAAAACTGTGTTAGGTCCCTATATTACTAGTATAGTCCTTTATTATTAGGTCGGCTAGGATTACATTGTGGCCCCATGGACTCCTATATATAGAAAGGAGGTTTTGTAATTTGTATCATCCAAGAATTGTTCATTCATGTAATGTATTAGAGGTTTCCCCCTCAAAGTGGCTTATTTCTAAGGCATTGATATCTCTTTTCTTCTATTTTTGGAGCTGGTTTCACAACATTTGGTATTAGAGCTTTGGATTCTAGGGTTTCGCTACTACAAACAGGTCATCGTGGAATTTTCACTATAAATTTGTTTCTATGAAGGTTCAGAAGCTGAATGTTTTAGAGTGAGAAGCTAAAATCCTGAGGAACATCATCACAAAATTTCAGAGCTTGGTTCACAATATTTTCGGAGATATGATCTGTTGAAGTTAGGGATTTTTGCAGGCTCCTAAATTTCACTTAAAAAGGTCATCACAGAATTTTCGCTATAAATTTTTTTCTACGAAGGTAGAGAAGCAGACGTTTTTAGATATCGAAGCCAAAATACTGAGGAACATCGTCACAAAATTTCAGAGCTTGTTTCACAATATGTTGGGAGATATGATCGTTGGAAGTTAGGTATTTTTCAGGCTCCCAAATTTCATCTCAAAGAGGTGATCGTGGGAAAATATTCATAACTCTCTCTCTGAGAATTGGATTGGAATTATGTAAAAAGTGACTAGAAGTACATGGACTGTCATTTCTTGTCTATAAATTTCAGAGCCAAAGGAGAAAACAATGACACGTGGCAAGTCGTACAAGTTTGCTCTATTGAACTAGTCCATAATTAGGTCATTGTGGGAGATTGGACATAACATTGCCTTGAAGAATCAAAATCAAGTCAGACCTGTGGCATTTGAAAGAAGCTTCAGAGGACTACTACAGGGCTGAATTTTAGATATTGAGGATCTGCAAGGATAGAGATAAGTCAATTTCAATATCGAGCTCCTCAAAAGCAAGTAAAAGGTGTGTATTTGTTTTTTCCGAATTGCATAAGTCTTGTTTGAAGAATCAAGTTGAATTGATTCCAAGGGCATATTGTAGAATATATTTCAGTATTGGGTTCTGAAATGCCTCCTAAAAAGAATTCAACACCCATTAAGCATTTAGAAGTCTCTACTATGACTCATGAAGACGAAGAATGGCAACATGACATATCAAATTTAGAAGAGCAAGTGCAACAAATTTCGCTCTCGCAAAGAGCAACAAAAAATGACATGGAAGTTTTGAAGAAAGGCGTGGAAACTAAGATGGATGGTTTGAAGAAAGGCGTGGAATCTAAGATGGATGGTTTGAAGAATGACATGGAAGCTAAGATAGATGGCATGGAAACTGGCATGAAATCTAAGATAGATGACATGGAAGCTAAGATCGATGAAAAAATGGAAAACATGAAGAATGATCTAAAAGCAGACATTGAAGGTTTGACAAAGTTGATACAAAAAATGTTTCCTAATGGTGAAAAGATAGTAGAGGAAACTCATGATGAGGACAAAATAAATGTTAATCGTGATTTCATAAACTATAATTTTGGCGGGAAGAACCACCATATTCCAAAAATGGATATGAGGAAGTTTGATGGAAAGGATCCTGTAACATGGAAACTACAGATGGAGCAATATTTTGATCTCAATAATGTGCAAAACAAACAAAAGGTACGCATTGCAACTTTACATTTAGAACAAAATACATTTGTATGGTATCGATGGCTTTGCTCCCGTAAAAAAATTGTCACTTGGTCAATTTTACGGAGGAAATGATAGCACATTATGAGGATACAAAGAGCAACACTTTCTTTAGCCAATTGATAAATCTCAAACAAAAGGGTTTAGTGGGGCAGCACATTGAGGACTTCCAAAAATTGAATATAAGGGTAACTGATATTCCAGAGGAACACGGGATTGATCTCTTCATAGGTACTTTAAAGGATAACATCCAACATGAAGTTCGCGTTTTGGAACCTGATTCATTGGAGAAGGCATTCAGGTTGGCAAGAAAAATTGAATGTAAAATTATGGCGACAAGGAAGACTACCACTCACTTCTATCAAGAGGGAAGTGTTGCTACTCCTAGATTTCCACAACCTACAGGGTTGACTCCACAACAATTGGAAGAAAAAAGAGCAGAAGGGCTTTGCTATAGTTGTGAAAGAAAATACACTAAAGGTCATAAGTGCGCTGAGAAGAAATTATTTTACATAGATTGTGAAGAGGAAGAAGAAAATGAACAAGAAGAGGATATACACCAGTGTTAGCTCCCCGTAATTTGCTAGATTGATAGAGATAAAAATGGACAGGGTAACATCAAACCAAGATTTGGAATCCAAGGACCTATCCTTCCTGGATTCGAAGAAGGATCTATCTAGTAGGTGCAAAGATGTGAACTTGTTTGTTGATTAGGGTTGATTTTAGGCTAGATGTTAGGCGCAGGGTATTTTGATTGTTTTTGGGTGGGTATGATGCTTAGATAGATTTAGATAGAAAACAAGGAAGATGTTAAATTATTGGGCAATGGAGTCAAACAAGGTCATGATGAGTTCATCAATGATTTCAAGAGCATCTGCAGGGAAATTTAACTTGGTTGGTGGATCTTTAAGGTTGTGAAGGATCATGAGATGGACATTAAACTTGAGAACAACAAGCTAATAAAGGGCAGAAACAAAATCCTTTATATACTTGGAAACTGAGGGAGTTAGAAGATTTATAAGCATAGCAAGGGAATCAAAGGCTTAAGCAAAACCTAGTCCATTTGATTTCAGACTGAAAGCAGATAATCAACCAAGACAACATTCAGATAAAACATAGAAAGGCAAAAAACTTATTTAATCTTTCATGGATTTCATCATCAAGAGCAGAAAAACATTTAAGGTGCACAAGTAAATATAACCATAGAAGGAGAGAAAACCCTAACATCCATAGTTACAGCTATGAAAGTTCCTTGAAACAAATTTAGCTAAGTAAAGGCAAAGAGCATGGTTAAGACAGACTTCTTTGACAAACTATAGGCAAAGTTGCTTCAAAAAGATGATCCCAAGAACAGAGTATTTCAGCGGTAACAATATGCAGGGCTAGCCATAAATCATAATTGATACTAACTGATCTAAATCATTCAAGAAATGGACAAGCCAAAAAATTCTTAGAGAGAAAGAGATGAATTCCCTAACATATCTCAACAGAAGAAAACATTAAGGCAGTGAAGGAAACAAACAGATCTAAGGTGCCATTAACAAACATATCTTAGTCTAATTTTTTTGTCCTACTGCAACATAGATGGGTGGAAAAAATATGAGACACTCAGAAAACATTAGCAAGAGAAAAAATTCATCATCAACCAGGCCTATGGATCCTGCAAACAATCCTTCTCCATTAATAAGCAAATCAGATCATGCATAAGATCCAAGACATCAATTTCTCATCAAAGGCTTCAAGGGACTATGTATTGCTTCAACATAAGTCATAAAAATACAACAAAATAAATAAGACCCTCATGCTCTATTTATGGATCAAATGAGGAGATGGAAACCCTAAGAGGCTTCCAGAAACCCTAATTTAGCCATAAATGTCATAAATGTGTTTAATGACCATGCAAGGCCCAAGACACATAAGAGATAAGATAACAAATGAAAAACACCAAAACATAACTCCCAAATCAAATCAGGAGTGATTTTCCCAAGAAAATATTAAAAAATCATCTTGCTATAAATTTGTGTGTTTTGTTGACTTTTTGGCAAAAGATAGTCTAGGAGCGTAGCGCCACTTTTGCAGAAAATAGGCTATTTTGCAACCAAGTTGTGGACCACTTCCCAATGTCGGATTTGGCTTCGTGATGGCTCGTTGGAAAGCCTGAAGAGTCTACTTTTCAAATATACCCTTTTTTCTCAATATGAACTCTAAAATTTTCCCAAAAAATGGAAAAATCGAAGGCTGCAAGGGGCGCAACACCTATTCATAAAAGGAGGCAGAAAGGTCAAATTTTGGGTGTTTTTTGACCTTTTGAGGGGGTATAAATTCCCCAATTGACCTAAATTTTTGTGGGTAGACTGCTGGTGACATGAAAAACCCAAAAATGTAAACTTTAGTAGCTGAGGATTCCCCAAAAAAGGGCGTAGTGCCTAGGTTGCTGCGCTCCTAGGGCCTCAAAATTTCAAGAACATAAAAAACTTCTCCTGTGCGCAACACCATTTTTCAGAGGGAATTTGGAGGCATTCCTGGTGTTGAAATGAGCTCCATGATATCTCATTGGAAATATTGAATTGTATAATTTCCAAATATACAATTTTTTTCTTGATTGACGTTGATTTTCCTTTTCAAAAGTTTATTTTCCGATGACTGGTCAAAAAGTGCTGAGTGTTGGTGCAGACAACTTTTGGAGGCCTTACACAATTCCAAATTGAGCTCATGATATCTCATTGGAAATTGGGTTGAGCATAATTTCCAAATATATAATTTTTTTCTTGATTGAAGTTCATTTACCTGTCCAAACACTGATTCTCCCAACACTGGTCAAAAAGTGCTGAATGCTGGTGCAGAAATGCACAATGCTGGTGCAAAACACTTTTGGATAACTTCCTCAATTCAGAATTGAGTTCATGATAGCTCATTGGAATTATATTGAAGTCTAGTTGTCATTTGAATTATTAAGCAAGTCATTTGGACACTCCACCTGTGAGAAAAACTGATTTTACCAAGGTCACTCCAGAAGTGCAAAATTTCTCCCGTGACACCTGTATTTTTGACATTGATCTCAAACCATGATGCCTGTGTAAAAAATTAAGGATTTTTTTCTTATTGGCACTGGACAAAAACCTCTCTTAATTTTTCCAAATTCATCTCTGTTTGGTCAGAAACACAATTTGAAGAAAAACTAGCCCTAGGTGTGACACATGGCTTGTCTCTTGGAATGAATTCTTGGAAAATGATGGAGGCATGATTTTTATGAGCTGGTATAGAATTATTATTTCTTAAATTATCTATCAAATGAATCATTTTCTCTTATGCCTCCTTTTTATATCAAACCCTAGCTTAGTTAGAAGAGGAAATTAGGGTTTGGTGTATGGGTTTTTAGGACCGCCTTGCAGAGGGAGGGGAATGAAGGGGTTAAGGGTTGTATAAATTCTTGGGGAAATTTTTGGGGATAGGGAAAGATTTTAGGGAGTATGGAAAAGTGGAATTTCAATAATTGAGTGAGGGGAAGGGGTCCAAAAGGTCAAAACACAGGCCTAGTCTCAAAAAGTGTCAAATTATGGCAATAGACTAGGTTTTGTAGGAAAATGATGATTTTGAGGGATAGGAGTGATGGGAAGTGTTTATGAAGGTATATTAAGGATATGAGAAGGTGTAAGAGAATTATGATATAAGCCTTGCAGATGATTTAATCATGGAGGTCATGAAACCAAGAGAAATGCCATTAAAAACCCTATATAGACAATGGAGGAGTTTAGGCAAAACAAAAATAGAGGGACAAGGCCAAAGGTGGCGAAACATAGTGATAATGAGTGGCATGAGCCCATGATGGGTCTTCTAGGATGGGTGAGCTGAGCTTGGAATGACGGACAGATGAAATAGTGAAAATTTATCCTAAGGATAATGAAGGCCGTGAGATTTCTAGAACTCACAAAGTTCATGAACTTTGTTTCTAGAAATCTAGAACCGATACTTAGTCATCTTTAGATATTGAAAATTGTGGATGAATAATAGTGGCTCCACTTGGGGAGGGCAGCTCCTTTTTAGGAGGTGTCCAAAACTTTCAGATCTCTTGGTTTATGAAGACTAGTGTCTCATCCATTGGGCAGATTTTTACCTCTTTCACTTGCTGATGCTTGCTTGAAGTTGTGATCTTTAGTAATCTGAAAAAACATGATTAACATCAACATCATGTCTACCTACCCAACCTACTTGCCTAACATTTTTTCTTCCTTGGGTGCATTTGAACTGGCAAACCATTGACATTTTTATTTTTGAAAACACAAATCAAACTATCTAATTGTACCCTTATTTCTTCCAAGAGTTTAGATTAGGCTAATGAACTCTCTTATTATCTACCTAGTCTAATAATTTGTCAAGATTAATTTGTTTGAAAAAATTCATCCTCTAAGCTATAAACATGAAATTGAAAACATAGTAAATCAAGATTAGGCAATCTAACTTACCATGAGTTGTGGCATAAGAACAAGCTGCACACAAATTTTATTTTTGTACAAACAAGACTAGAAAAACAAAGGCTGTGATTCATCATTTGGTAAGCAATCCTATCTTTCTCTTTGGTTCAGTTTTAAGCATGAGTAACCAACATTCTTCATCCCTAATCTACTTCTTTTGACAAGCCAATTTTGAATGATTTTGACCAGCATCTTTCTCACTAACTTATCAACAATAAATTGAAAACATGTTCAGCCATGATTAAGCTAGATGACTGAACAATACTTCTTTATGAACAAGTAGTGGCATTTAAGCTTGCACACTTTCAGTTCTTTTTTTTGGGTATGGGGCTTTACCTCTTTTCAAATCTGCCCTCTTTTTCTACCTTTCTTTGTTTTTGTGTTTTTTCATTCTTTCCAAACAAACTAGAACTAAAAAGATGCTTACAAGGCTGAGCTTATTTTGCATTCCTATCTATCCTAATCTAACCTTTACATGATATACATTCATTTGGTGGACTCCCTTTTCCAATATAACCAATCAAGTGGATGATTCCATGATTGATCTTGTTTCAGCTCTTTGAGAGTGCTAAAGAAATCAAAAGGCCACTTCCACCTCACTTGTTTTCAAACAATAGTGCCTAAAATTTTCTTTAAACCTTGCATCAAATTGCTCTTGACATGTTTTACTCCCTCTTTAAGTGCCTCTAACAAATCAACAAAGGGATCTTGAAATAATACCTGGCTTAGAGGATTTGGGAGATAAGCTTGATCCAAGACTGCTTCTTCCTTCACTTGGTTGAGCTTAGGACTCCTTTGGGAAAGAAAACCCTTATCTTCCTCATGATCATCTGAATTGTCAAAATCATCATATATTTCCATGTTTTCCTCTAGCAAACCTGATTGAAAAGAGCTATAGTTTTTCTCTTTCTCTTGTGAAGGCTGGACATAGGGCCGAATGTGTTCTTTGTTGTTAAAGGCAATACCCAAGCATTGCTCACTTCTGATTGCATTAATGTTGTCTTTGATGAACTGAAAGGAAGTGCAACAAAGAGGTAAAGATCCTTCCCTTTCTCCCAAAATTTCTGCACTTTCTTCTTCACTGTCATGGCTGAGTGGTATTTGCTGATCACTATACTTGAGCTGTGGAGAATGACTGTCTTTGTCCCACAAACTAATCATTGATTGTTAGGTAGTGTTGGCTTGAGTTTGGAGAACATAATCATCATCATATTGATCATATTTGGGCAGCTTATTCATAGGAGGAATGTCATCCATTATGCACATTTGATCAACAGATTGTTCCACCATATGAAAAGGAGAGTGTTCATGGCCAATAGCTTGTCCTTTAGCAATCTGAAATGACTCAAAGCACAAGGGTAGGGACTCAAGAGGTGTTGGCTCATCTTTCATTTCTGGTTTTGTAATCCAAACAACCATACCAAGATAATTTGAGGGGAGAACTTCTAGATTTTAAAAGGGTTTGTATTATCCATTTCCTCCCTTACTGATTCTTTAGAGCATTCTACCTTGTTTCTATTTTCAATTTTCTTGTAATACTCTCTAAATAGTTAAGCACAAGATGTAGGAAGACATATAGTTCTTACTTGACAACTTTCCACATCTTCTTCTTTGCAACCTTGGTTAGCCAGTATGTTTTGATAGCTACCTTTGCATTGAAATGACTGATTTGGTTCCTCTCAAGAAAATGGTACCGACTTCTCTGAATAATCAGCACCAATCTCAACCTTGTACTCTTCCTCTTTCCTACCAAGTATATGCATCATTTTGTTGATTGTATCTGTCAACATCTCTAGCTTTAACTCTGAAGAAGTTATTTTCTCTTGAGCTGCTTTTCCCTTCCTTATTTCTTCTAACCTTTCCTCTCTTTTCAGTATGTTGAATTCCATAGTAATTTCCATATTCTGCATTTCTTCCAGGTTTGAAGGGTCTTTTTCTCTTATCTGGAATTCCATCTCTGGGTCAAAAGTACTTGGGTAGTGCAAGAGAGCCCACCCCAAAGGTGGCTGAAAAGTCTTGTACTGTCTTCCCTGGTTGTCTTTTTAAATTCTTGTATTCCTCTATGATGAGAACTTCATTTCCCATGATCACCCACCTATCTAAGAAAACTTGAGTAAATTGATGAAAATTGATAATGCTTGCAGCTGGAAGGTTTTTAAACCAACTCCTAATTTTTCCTTGTAATGATAAGGCAACATTCTAATATGCACATCATCTACTTCTATTTCATAAAGGTCAAGTAAATTATCAAGATTTTGAATGTGTTCTTCAACAGTGACTTTTGAGCTTTCTCCATCAAATTTGGGTAGTTTATTTGCAAGATTTGCAGGGAGGGCTTGGAATATAGGAGGCAAAATCAAAGGCTTGTATCTTTCTGGGACCTTTGTGGGTATAGGTAGTGTAAAAAGCGATTTATGGCTGTTTGAGGTTTCATCAAGAGGAGGAAAGGTAGCATGAGGCTCATGTTTCACTAGATCTTCCACAGGTGAATTTGGGGTAAGCACAGGTGTATAAGACTGATCATGGTCTAAAATTTGAGGCTTAGCTTTTCGAGGCTCGAGATCTTTCCAATGATAAATGTAGATCTCATCAGTGTATTCTTGATCAGGCTTAAAGTAGGATAGAACATAGTTATAGATAAAAACAATAATTTCTTGAATCCAACTTAGGCCTGAATGCTCTTTCTTTCTAGGATGATTGGTCATGTTTCAGGTTCTTCCTCTAGTGGAGTCTTTAGGTCTATTGAGAGTTGTGGAGTCGCCAGGTGGATGATTTCAAATATTTTAAGATGGGTTGTTGTTCACCATCAGCAACTGAATACCAATCTAAGGATGTTTGTGGGCTTTCTGAGGTCTTAAGGATGTATAAGATGAAATTTACTCGGAAGGTCCCACCGTGATTGCCATTATGTTAGTGTGGCGATGAGGTGGCAGATTCACTGGATTTTCTAAGTCAAACTAAGGGTCTAAAGAGTCTTAAGAGGTATTCAGGCAACTATGTACTCAGAATTCCCACCGTGATCGCCATTATGTTGGTGTGAGCGGTGGGATAAATCCACAAGATAGTACTCTTAAGGGTTTTTTGAAATGTTTAGGGAAGTCTAAGTTTCTTTATCACTCAGAGTCCCACCATGATCGCCATTGTGTTAGCTCCCTGTAATTTGCTAGATTGATTGAGATATAAATGGATAGGGTAACATCAAACCAAGCTTTGGAATCCAAGGACCTAGCCTTCTTGGATTCAGAGAGGGATCTCTCTAGTAGGTGCAAAGATGTGAACTTGTTTGCTGATTAGGGTTGATTTTAGGCTAGATGTTCAGTGCAGGGTATTTTGATTGTTTTTTATTGGGTATGATGCTTAGATAGATTTAGATAGAAAAAAAGGAAGATGTTAAATCATTGGGCAATGGAGTCAAACAAGGTCATGATGAGTTCATCAATGGCTTCAAGAGCATATGCAGGGCAATTTAACTTGGTTGGTGGATCTTTAAGGTTGTGAAGGATCATGAGATGGACATTAAACTTGAGAAAAACAAGCTAATAAAGGGCAGAAACAAAATCCTTTATATACTTGTAAACTGAGGGAGTTAGATGATTTATAAGCATAGCAAGGGAATCAAAGGATTAAGAAAAACCTAGTCCATTTGATTTCAGACTGAAAGCAGATAATTAACCAAGACAACATTCAGATAAAACATAGAAAGGAAAAAAAATTATTTAATCTTTCATGGATTTTATCATCAAGAGTAGAAAAACATTTAAGATGCACAAGTAACTATAACCATAGAAGGAGAGAAAACCCTAACATCCACAGTTACAGCTATGAAAGTTCCTTGAAACAAATTTAGCTAAGTAAAGACAAAGAGCATGGTTAAGACAGACTTCTTTGACAAACTATAGGAAAAGCTGCTTCAAAAAGATGATCCCAAGAACAGAGTATTTCAGTGGTAACAATATTCAGGGCTAGCCATAAATCATAATTGATACTAACTGATCTAAATCATTCAAGAAATGGACAAGCCAAAAACTTCTTAGAGAGCAAGAGATGAATTCCCTAACATATCTCAACAGAAGAAAACATTAAGGCAGTGAAGGAAACAAACAGATCTAAGGTGCCATTAACAAACATATCTTAGTATAAATTTTTTATCCTACTGCAACATAGATGGGTGGAAAACCTATGAGAAACTTAGAAAACATTAACAAGAGAAAAAATTCACCATCAACCAGGCCTATGGATCCTGCAAATAGTCCTTCTCCATTAATAAGCAAATCAGATCATGCATAAGCTCCAAGACATCAATTTCTCATCAAAGGCTTCAAGGGACTATGTATTGCTTCAGCATAAGTCATCAAAATCCAACAAAATACATAAGACCCTCATGCTCTATTTATGGAGCAAATGAGGAGGTTGAAACCCTAAGAGGCTTCCAGAAACCCTAATTTAGCCATAAACGTCATAAATGTGATTAATGGCCATGCAAGGCCCAAGACACATAAGAGATAAGATAATAAATGAAAAACACCAAAACATAACTCCCAAATCAAATCAGGAGTGATTTTCCCAAGAAAATATTAAAAATAATCTTGCCATAAATTTGTGTGTTTTGTTGACTTTTTGGCAAAAGACAGTCCAGGAGTGTAGCGCCACTTTTGCAGAAAATAGGCTGTTTTGCAACCAAGTTTTGGACCAGTTCCCGATGTCGGATTTGGCTCCGTGATGGCTCGTTGGAAAGCCTGAAGAGTATAATTTTCAAATATACCTTTTTTTTTTTTTCTCAATATAACCTCTAAAATTTTCCCAAAAAATGGAAAAATCTAAGGCTGCCAGGGGCGCAACACCTGTTCATAAAAGGAGGCAGAAAGGTCATATTTGGGTGTTTTTTGACCTTTTGAGGGGGTACAAATGCTCCAATTGACTTGAAATTTTGTGGATAGACTGCTGGTGACATGAAAAACCCAAAATTTTAAACTTTAGCAGCTGGGGATGCCCCAAAAAAGAGCGTAGTGCCTAGGGTGTTGCGCTCCTAGGGCCTCAAAATTTTAAAAACATAAAAATTTCTTCTGTGCGCAACGCCATTTTTCAGAGGGCATTTGGAGGCCTTTCCTGTGTCGGAATGAGCTCTATGATAGCTCTTTGGAAATATTGAATTGTCTACTTTCTAAATATACAAATTTTGTCTTGATTGAAGTTTATTTTCCTTATCAAAAGTTTATTTTCTCATGATTGGTCAAAACGTGCCGAGTGCTGGTGCAGAAATGCAGAGTGCTGGTGCAGACAACTTTTGGAGGCCTTCCACAACTAAAAATTGAGCTCATGATAGCTCATTGGAAATATGGTTGAGTCTAATTTCCAAATATATAATTTTTTTCTTGATTTAAGTTAATTTACCTGCCCAAACACGGATTCTCCAAACACTGGTCAAAAAGTGCTGAATGCTGGTGCAGAAATGCAGAGTGCTGGTGCAGACCACTTCTGGATGACTTATGTAATTCAAAATTGAGCTCATGATATCTCATTGGAAATATATTGAAGTATAGTTGTCATTTGATGTATTAAGAAAGTCATTTGGACACTTCAGCTGTGAGAAAGACTGATTTTCCCAAGGTCACTCCAGAAGTGCAGAATTTCTCCCGTGACACCTGCATTTTTGACATTGATCTCAAACCATGATTCCTGTGTAAAAAATGAAGGATTTTTTTCTTATTGGCACTATTATGGACAAAATAATCTCTTAATTTTTCCAAATTCATCTTTGTTTGGTCAGAAACACAATTTGAAGCAAAACTAGCCCTAGGTGTGACACATGGCCTGTCTCTTGGAATGAATTCTTGGAAAATGATGGAGGCATGACTTTTATGAGCTGGTATAGAGTTATTATTGCTTACATGATCTATCAAATGAATCCTATGCTCTTATGCCTCCTTTTTATATCAAACCCTAGCTTAGTTGGAAGAGGAAATTAGGGTTTGGTGTATGGGTTCTTAGGACTGCCTTGCAAAGGGAGGGGAATGAAGGGGTTAAGGGTTGTATAAATTCTTGGGGAAATTTTGGGAGATAGGGATAGATGTTAAGGAGTAGGGGAAAGTGTAATTTCAATAATTGAGTGAGGGGAAGGGGTCCAAAAGGTCAAAACACAGGCCTAGTCTAAAAAAGTGTCAAATTATGGCAATAGACTAGGTTTTGTAGGAAAATGATGATTTTGAGGGATAGGAGTGATGGGAAGCATTTATTAAGGTATATTAAGGATAGGAGGAGGTGTAAGAGCATCAGGATATAGTCCTTGTAGATTATTTAATCATGTAGGTCATGAAACTAAGAGAAATGCCCTTAAAAACACTAGATAGACAATGGAGGAGTTTAGGCAAAAAAAAATAGAGGGCTGAGGCCAAAGGTGGAAAAACATAGTGATAATGAGTGACATGAGCCCATGATGGGTCTTCTGGGATGGGTGAGCTGAGCTTGGCATGACGTAATGATGAAATAGTGAAAATTTATCCTAAGGATAATGAAGGCCGTGAGATTCTAGAACTCACAAAGTTCATGAACTTTGTTTCTAGAAATCTAGAACCGATACTTAGTCATCTTTAGATATTGAAAATTATGGATGAATAACAACCAGGAACTAACCCTAGAAGAGGAAGAAATGAGTCTGACCATATCGTGTAATGCATTGGCAGGAATTAACACTCAAACTCTCAAGATAGAAGGACATATCAAGAAGAAAAAGGTAATAGTGTTGATTGATTCGGGTAGTACCCATAATTTTATTCATTGTAAGGTAGCCAAGGAATTGAATTGTTTCCTATACCCAGCAATAGAATGTCAAGTGATGGTTGCAAATGGAGGAACTATAAATTACTCTAGAAAATGCCATAATATCAAGTTAACCATGGGGGAATATATATTGAATAGTCCAATGCTTTCCATTCCTGTGGGAGGTGCTGATGTTGTACTAGGAGTATAATGGTTACAATCTTTGGGGACGATAGCTTTTAATTTTCAAGAACTTTTCTTGAATTTTTTTTCAGAAGGAATGGAAGTCGAATTACGGGGTATTGCAGGGAAGCCGGGAAAGATAATAAGCTCTAATGTCATGACAAAGCTTCTAAAGAAAGAACAATGAGACATAATTGCACAATTATGCTCACTAGAAGTTCCAACATCAAAATCATCTATTTCTGCAGATCTCCAAAAAGTCTTGGACAAGCATTCCAAGGTGTTTGAAACTCCCAAAGGACTCGCACCTGTTCGTGATCATGATCATGCTATTCATTTGATTCTAGGAAGTGTTCCTCCAAACATTAGGCCTTATAGATATCCTTATGTCCAAAAGAGAGAAATTGAACGTATGATTGCAGAAATGTTAGAGGTGGGTATAATTCAACCTAGTCAAAGTTCTTTCTCTGCTCCTGTAGCATTGGAACACAAGAAGGATGGATCATGACGCATGTGTCAGGATTATAGGGAGCTCAATAAGCTCACCGTTAAAGATAAATTTCTCATTCCTGTGATTGATGAATTATTGGATGAATTACATGGAGCAATTTATTTTACCAAGTTGGATCTTCGTTCAGGATATCATCAAATTAGAATGAAGACTGAAGATATTACGAAAACAACATTTCGAACTCATGAGGGTCATTATGAATTTTTGGTCATGCCTTTTGGCCTTACCAATGCACCTTCTACATTTCAAGGGTTGATGAATTCCATTTTCAAACACTTCCTTAGAAAATTTGTGTTAGTATTTTTTGATGATATACTAATCTCACGGGGGTGTTAAGGTAGATCCTAACAAAATTAAAGCCATTAAGGAATGGAAAACCCCTACAACCATAAAGCATCTTTGAGGATTTCTCGGGTTGACAAGGTATTATCTGAAGTTTGTTAAGAATTATGGGAGAATATAAACACCTCCAACAACATTAATGAAGAAAGATGGATTTTCTTGGACACCAGAAGCAACTAAGGCATTTAAACATCTTAAAGAGGCAATGTACCAAGCACCAGTCTTAGCTACTCCAAAATTCACAAAAAACATTGTTGTGGAATGTGATGCCTTGGGAAATGGAATTGGTGTTATTTTAATGCAAGAAGGAAGACCCATTTCTTTTGAAATTCATCCAATCAAAGGAAAGTATTTACAAAAACCTATTTATGAGAAGGAAATGTTGGAAATACTACATGCACTAAAGCAATGACAACCTTACCTAATGGGAAGACACTTCAAAGTATAAACAGATCATGATAGTCTTAAACACTTTTTGGAACAAAGACTATCTTCGGAAGAACAAAAAAAAATGGCTCACAAAGATGTTGGGTTATGACTTTGAAATAATGTCTGAGAAGCTAAATGTTGTTTAGCGCTGCACTCTCGAAGAATGAGGGCACGAGGTTTATTTGTGCCATTTCACCTATCCAGCAGTTGGATAGCAGAAACCCAAAGGGATGAATGGAAGAAGGATGAGGAAGTGTGGACACTAATTCAAAAGTTGCAGGAAGATCCTATTACATCTGATACATTTAGTTGGAAAAAAATGATTCCTTATGGTACAAAAATCGCTTATATATTTGCAAGAATTTCCAACTAAAGAAAAGATTATTCTGGAATTGCACACTTCTCCTTTAGGAAGACACTTAGGATTTTTAAAAACTTTCCACAGGGTGAAGAAATAATTTTTTTGAGATAGCCTTAAATCTGATATTCAAAGTTTGTGGAAGAATGTTTGGTTTTCCAGCAAAATAAAGTTGAGACAATTAAGATCTAGGGTCATCTACAACCTTTATCCATTCCAAGTCAACGTTAGGAGGAGATTTCAATGGATTTTATCACAGGTTTACCTAATTCCGAAGGAAAGAGTGTCATCATGGTGGTAGTTGATAGACTTACCAATTATGCACACTTTTGTGCATCATCTCATCCATTTAAAGAAAGTACAGTTGCTACTACATTTATGGACACAATTCAAAAGCTACATGGAAACCCAAGGTTTATTGTGAGCGACAGAGATCCCATTTTTAGTGGAAATTTTTGGAAAGAGTTATTTTCTTGTTTGGGTACTCAATTAGCTCATAGCTCATCTTATCATCCTCAATTCAATGGTCAAACTGAGATAGTAAATAAATGTTGGAAGGATATCTTCGTTTTTTTGTATCTGATAAACAAACACATTGGGTCAAGTGGTTACCTCTCGCTGAATGGTGGTATAACACTTCCTTCCATACTGCAGCAAAAATGACCCCATTTATCGCACTTTATGGATATCATCCACCATCCATCACATCATCTTTAAGAGAAAATTGGAAGGTTCAAGCAGTGGAAGATCACATCGAGCATCAACAAGAAGTTCTCCAACTCTTAAAGGATAACCTGAATTTGGCACAAAATTGAATGAAACAACAGGCATACCAACATTGCAGTGAGAGAAGTTTTGATGTAGGAGACTGGGTATTTTTACGGCTACAACCATACAAACAAATGTCCCTCAAGCAAGCTAAGAAGGATGATAAATTATCGCCAAAGCACTATGGTCCTTACAAGGTGTTGCAAAATATTGGTACTATGGCATACAAATTGGAGCTTCCTGCTTCTTCACGAGTGCATCCAGTTTTCCATGTTTCATGCTTAAAGAAGGTTATAGGTGAAAATCTTCGAGTTCAAACAATATTTCCAGAACTTGATGAGGAAGGAAAAATCATATTGGAACCTGAAGCGGTCACAGAAAAAAGAAATCGATAGTTGCGAAATCGATCAATTTCAAAGTATCTCATCAAGTGGAAGAACTTACCCACTGAAGATTCTACATGGGAGGATGAGAATTTTATACAGAAGCACCCAGAGCTACTCAAGCGTTGAGGACAACACTTTTTTGAAGGAGAAGGGCATGTTAGGTCCCTATATTACTAGTATAGTCCCTTATTGTTGTTAGTGTAACCCCCTTATTGTTATTATTGTACCCCTGTAACCCCCATATTTTTATTATTGTGCCCTTAAATTATTATTGTTAGGTTGGCTAGGATTACTTTGTGGCCCCATGGACTCCTATATATAGAAAGGAGGTTTTGTAATTTGTATCATCCAAGAATTGTTCATTCATGTAATGTATTGGAGGTTGCCCCCTCGAAGTGGCTTATTTATAAGGCGTTGATATCTCTTTTCTTCTTTTTTTGGAGCTGGTTTCACAACAAACTGAGTATGAGATTCAAACTTTCCATTGCATCTCGACAAGTATGATAAAAGGTCCTTGGTCTATGTGACCTCTTGAATAATAAAGGAAGTGTATTCTGTTTTTTTATTTGAATCAAAATTTGACCATGTAGTTTCATTGTGTCTGAAAACCTTGGTAAAATGATTGCATGTCTTGGTATTTAACCCTTTCCAATCTTGCGGTGGGTGATGAATCTAACATACGAGTGTTATTGGGTAGAGTTGTTGAAGAAGAGACTGTTCCACTACAAGAAGAAATTTGTGGGTAGATTTTGTGAGAGTTTGAAAAGTATTAGAGGATACTCTTGAGTCTACATCAGAAAGAATAGTCTCCAAAAGAAATTGCAAGAAAATAAGTTTAGAGGGTCATGGATCAAATAACATAGAAGATATGGACTATAGATAGAGAAAATTTTTGGTTCAACAACCAAACCACCATATAGTGAAGGCTTAAGCATAAACAACATGAGAATTGGACTTAAGGAGAGACACAACCCTAATGTCCCCAAGAAGTGAAATGTTTGAAATTCCTTTCTTTGAAAACGACCATTAAACCATTGACATTATTTTCCCAAAGAAAATTAATAGTACACTTCGTGAGATGTGCAACTACGTAAGATTCTAAAAGCTTGGTGTGCATGAGGATACTAAACTTTTCCAAGAATAATTTAATTGTGAGGGGTTGGTATTTTGTACATTGCAATTCCTTTTACCATACACTGTGTAGTAGGATTTCCAAAAAAAATTATAGGGAATTTGTAGTTTTCTACAACAAATTTATGTTTTATATAGTGTAATGTTGTTCCTTGTATCAAGGATGTTGGGATTTTGTTGATGGGCCTAGATATTCTTCCAACTATAGGGAATCTCCTCGATGTAAAGTCCCAATTAGACCCTACATGATTTGAAATAGGAGTCCCATTCGATATATTCGCTTGGCTTCCATCTCGTTTAACTTTATGATACGATTTGGCACAAATCAACAACACATGAGAAAACCATTATCACTTTTGATAAATACAATGATAGACTCATGAAATACTTAAAAATAATGCACATAAAACACTACTACAACAAAATGAATAACATGAATCTTTACCAGAAAAATGTTAGCATTACTCTAATAAATATACATGCAAAGAAAAGAATTGTTAAATTATTGGAAAATAGTTTACAACCAGTAACGATTATTAAAGCATGAATGGAATAGAATTTCAAGTAATATTTGTGTTATATATAACAAATTAGTTCATTTTATTCAACACATATGAATGTAAACACATGCCATCGACCATTACAAGAAGAGTCTTACAATGCATTATGATATATGTGTGAAATAGTTTCCTAGCTCAAAGAGCTTCTAAGAATTAAGTAGAAGTGTCAAGATGCACAATTACAAGAAGTACTCACTTGATCCAATAGTGGAACATGAAAGATCCTACTTGATTATCAAAAGAATAACAAGCTTTGTATAATATGCTTACAAGGGGAACCAAATATAAAAGTCCTATTGTTTTAGCCATGAGGGTTTCTTTATAGGAAATGAGGTGACTTTTTACCTCCCATATGACTCTTGGGCTTACCTCATGATTCTTCAAATTCTATGTGACCTTTTGACTTCTGGTTATCGTTTCATTTTGTAATTACAAAATTTATCATTTACAAAATTATAGCGAAAATTATGAGAAACAAAATACATTCATGTGCAAATTTGTGTAATGAGTAGTTCTGGCACTTTTATATGGGTCTCTTTAGTAACATACTCATACCATGTCTTGTACTAAAAAAATATGTCCTTAACCTTCTACGCTAACTCTCGGTCATATCTTATTCTGCACTTTAAAGCATCTAGCAACACTGTCATTGAATCCACTTGTAACTTGTTCCAAAGCATTACCAATTTGGTATCCAAATTAACAGGAACTACACCATATTGGAGAATGGTTTCCTTGGTCACTTCAAAGTCTTCTTGAACAATGATACATTTTATGACATCCAATGCTTCTCATAGTTCCCTCTTGATTTCTCTTTGCTTCACTTCTCTAGGTACGCCATTGAAAGGTATATTGTGTACTTGTACTAGGGCCTCTAATCGAGTATGCAAATTTAGATAGGTTGATATAGTATTAGTTATATTGTTGCTTATATGTTCACGAGATTGCAAAAGCATTTTCACTTCCACTCTGTCTATCTTAGAATATGCCCTACCCTTCTTAGGAAATTTTACCAGTGCATTGGAGTATTTAGTACCCCATTCTTGAATGAAATTTATAGCCATGTGAGAAAGTTTCAATATCCTCCCCTTTTATTGCAACTAATTTTGTATCTCAAATATATGTGCCACTAATTTATGAAGTATTAACATTTCTTTATACACTTGTTTCTACATTTCCTCTAATTCCTTTAGCTCTTCAAGAATTGCAGATCTCACACCTTCCCTATTGAAGCTTGTAGTAGAAACACTTCGATTCTCTACTAGGATTTGTTTGTTTTGCTATCATGAATTGGAAAATTCTCTCTTCAACCTTTCAAATTGGAGAGATAAATAATCAATATTCGTCTTGTTGGCTGCTGCGAAGGATGTACCTGCTGAAGCTATTGCTTTTGGGTTGGTTCTTATGCCTGCAATGATCTAACTTTCCATATTGATGGAGATAGGGTAGTCTGATTCATTAGGAAAGTATTTCCTCCTCTCTTGAGTGATATTATGATTGAATTGGTTGAAGTTACAATTTGAAATGTATAATATCCTTTCTTCATGATGGGAATACTGTTACAGGTAAATTTGGGCATCATCCCCCAAGAACAGTATGAACAAGGTCTATCATCCCCTAATTCAGTTACTACATGCCCTAGAGAAGTAATTCCATTGGTGGCTGTTGGGAAAAATACTGAGAGGTGGGGTGAATCAGTATTTACTGCATATTCAAAACTTTTACTTTTTCTAGCTTCTAAAACCCATACACTACTTTCCTGAAACAGACTCGCGTATATACGCGGATACCCTTTATGAAACTCGCGTATACACAGATATCTAATTATGTTATTAGATCTTCACTTAAATAATTCCATCAGTCATTCATCAGATGTTTAATAAACAGTAAACATGAATAGTAAGAGCAGAGTAAACCATCACACAAAGCATCACACATGAACACCAGGATTTTTAGGTGGAAACCCAAGTCGGGAGAAAACCACCGCTGCCATTGCTTAGCCTTCAATATTTTATTATAGAGAAAACATCTTACAACATATGTGTCAGCACGTTCAAAGATGTGCACCCACCTGCCTGCTGGTCAGCCTCTCCGAAGGGGAGCCCCAACCTCTCCACCTGCTTACCTGCTCTCCTGAAGCGCGGGAGCCACGACCCCTGGATTCCGTTTACCAGCCTCACCCCCAAGAGATACCACACCCCCACCTAAGGCTAACCCTTCACATCAATATAATCATGTTTCATTTAATTTAAGACCGGATCCAAAGCTTCCACTACGACACCACTTGCAGTGCCACGTTTCATCATATTTTCGACCGGACCCATTACATACTTTTAAGTCAAACATACATCACCAACATATACTTACCAATTCATACAATGATGACCGGAGAGTAGTATACAGACGTATCGACAGTTTCATACCTACAGTCAAAGAACCGAACAAGGCACGTGCGATTTCACTCGAGGTCGACAGACACGCGCCGTTACACAAAGCCGCGTATACTTCAGTACAAATTATAGAGCCAATTTTATTGCACATACGCGCTTTCTCTTCAGCGAAGCCGCGTATATACGCGCTTCCTCTGTGAAGAACTAGCGTATAGATCTTCAACTATTATAGAGCAGCATACTTCTTCATATCAGATGTTCAGTTCAGATTTACCCTTTTGCCTCTGACAGATGTTCGCCTCATCTCAGATCTAACAGATCTAGCAAGTACAATACAGATCTAGATTCCCTTCTTCATCACTTCTTCATCGGTGTATCATACATTCAGATCTTTCATTCGACTGTAACCCTTTCAATTCAGATATACTTTAGAGAGAAGTATTCATTCAAGCTCAGACATCTTGCACCCACACTCACACTTTTCACAATGAAATTCTTCTCCTTATATAGTTTTACCCAATTTCAATACCATGAGCCAAAACCACATTGCTTCCGATGGTATTCCTGGACGGGGTCATTTAGACGAATCATTACCCAATACAATGGGTCAATACCATGGTGGTTACCCCTGGTTTTGCATTTTAAGAGCGCTTTTGCCCATACGCGACTTGGCACGTTGATTCCCGCGTGCATACGCGACTTCCCATTGGAAAATCCGCGTATACCTAGAGACATACTCTTTTCATCAAGATTTAGCACATGCTGAAACCCTTTCTTCATTGTCTTTTGTACACACAAGTCCATCACGTCAAGAATAACTTCATCAGATGGATTTCCATCAAGGACAACACATGTCAAAAGTCGTATGTCTTCATCTTCATTCAGTGGGTTGCCATCAAGGACAACACTCTGCATCATATTGCCAACAATCTCCCCCTTTGGACTTGATGGCAACCACGATGGTGTTTGGTTATCACAACAGATAGGTACATTAAGAATACAATGACACCATTCAAACACCATGTCAGAATACAATGACACCATTCAAACACCATGTCACTCTCCCCCTTTGACATCAAGGGAAAAAAGGTGATAAAAAAAAAAACCAACATACTCTCCCCCTTTTCTCCTCATGTGGAAGAAGCATTCTACAGATCTGATATATACAGAAGTGACCAAGCTCCCCCTGAGTTCATGCTGAATCTTCAAACATATTATCCAATGAAGTACATGACTCTATGAACTTCCTATCACCAAAGACTCATTCTTACATCAAATGTCCAACCAAGTGGATTTACATATGAGACTCAAGTACCCAACCAAGTGGGTTTAAAAAAATTGACTCAGCTACCCAACCAAGTGGGTTTACAACTTTGACAAGTCCTTACATGACTGAATATTACAATTTTACATCATGGGTCTCAACATGACCTTTTCATCAAAATACAAATATGACTTTTCATAACCAACACAGAAGGTCCTCAAGAAAGAGAACATATTGCAGAACCATCATAATGCCAACAATGCATTATACTCAGCAAAGCTAATGCTCCCCCTGAAACTGTGCATCCAAGCATCCTTTTCATATGACTAAGGCTCCCCCTTAGTTTGTGCATCCTGAACACTGTCACCAAAAAATCATCAAGGCATATTTAGCAAACCATTAGAGAAAGAATTATGAGAACTGGAACTCCACCAGAGATACCCAACAGTATCAGAGATACCAAGCAGCACTGCAGCTGTGCTGAAGAGAGCTGACTCCAAACAAAAATGTCAGCAATAAGACATACGCGGTTTTCTGTGCATGAACTCGCGTATATACGCGACTGTGTTACAGGAAACCCGCGTATCCAATACCATCTTCTAAATTTATGCAGATTTGTTCTTTTGACTGGCAGAGAACACTCCCAACTTCTGTCTTAGATACTCGAACGCTTCCCTGGGCAGAGGTTTGGTAAAGATATCAGCAACTTGTTCTTTGGAGGGAACATACTCCAACTTCACCTTTTGCTCAAGCACTTGTTCACGTAAGAAGTGATACTTGATGGGAATGTGCTTGGTCTTCTAATGCATAACAGGATTCTTTGAAATACTGATGGCACTTGTATTGTCACACTTAATGGGGATAGGAGGTGTACATTTGATTTGAAAATCTTGTAAGGTTTGCATCACCCAAAGGAGTTGGGTGCAAATGCATGCGGTAGCCACATATCTGCCGTATTTTAAGGCAATAGAATTTTGCTTTCCATGAACCAAGATGAATCCTGTCCTGTGATAGAACACCACCACTAGTGCTTTTCCGATCATCAACATTTCCAGCCCAATCTGCATCAGTGTAAGCATGAAGAGTGAGATCAACATTCTTTGGATACCATAGTCCAAAGTCTTGAGTTCCTTGTAGATATTTGAATATTCTTTTGACAGCCTGAATGTGAGACTTTTTGGATTAGCTTGGAATCGTCCAAAAATCCCAACTGCATGCATAATGTCTGGTCTAGTCCCATTGAGATAAAGTAGACTTCCTATCATAGATCTATATTCTGGTTGATTCACCATGGGAGAATCATCATGAGAACTGAGATTACATCCGGTTATCATTGGTGTACTTACAGGTTTGCACTCTTCCATGCCATACTTCTTCAGAATTTGCTTAAGATATTTTGCTTGTGATAAGAATATGCCATCTGTTGCTTGATGCACTTGTAAGCCAAGAAAGAATGTTAGTTCCCCAAGTAAAGACATTTCAAATTCTTGCTGCATAACAGAAGCAAATTTCTGACTCATAGACTCTTCATTACTTCCAAAAATGATATCATCAACATATACAACCACAACTAATAGTTTATCATTTTCAACTTTTGTGTATAAGTTGCTATCTGCAGACCCCTTTGAAAATCCTTGTTGATGAAGATATTTGTCCAGACGATAATACCAAGCCCTTGGAGATTGTTTGAGACCATATAGAGCTTTTTTAAGTCTACAAACAAGATTTGCATCATTTCCCAAAATGAATCCTTCCTGTTGTCCTATATATACTTCTTCTTCTAGATCACCATTAAGAAAAGAAGATTTAACATCCATTTGATAGACTTTGATTTGTTGATGACTTGAAAAAGCAAGAAACATTCTTATGGCTTCAAGTCTAGCTACAGGAGCAAAAGTTTCTTCAAAGTCTATACCTTCTTGTTGAGTGTACCCTTTGCAGACCAATCTAGCTTTGTTTCTTACAACTTCCCCATTCTCATTCAACTTGTTCTTGAAAATCCATTTAGTTCCAATGACATTTTTATCATGTGGTCTTGGTACCAATTCCTTAAGTGTCATTCTTTCAATTTGATCAAGCTCTTCATTCAGTAATGCTTCCTAAACATTCATCTTTACAGCTTTTGACTACATTGTGTGGTTCCACTGTGGATAGTTCCTGCATAACAGAAGATCCACAAGAGTTCTCTCCTTGTTCGTACACTTACCTTCACCCAAAATTGAGATTCAGGGATGATTATTTTGCACATATCCGGATGGAGTTTTTTCAAGATAGATCATCTTTCGTGTTCCTCATTTGGATCCATTGCTCTATATCATTTGATGTAGAAGACATAGTCATCATCTTCTTCTGTCGTTTGCTTTTCTTCTTTAGGGGCTATAGGAGACTCATCAATGACAACATCAATACATTCAACAATCTTTCGAAGCCTTTTATTGTAACATTTGTATGCTCTGCTTGTAGATGAGTAACCAAGAAGTATCCCTTCATCTGATCTAGGCTCAAACTTGCCAAGCTTTTCATCATTATTTTTGATAAAGAATTTACTTCCAAAAACTCTAAAATGCTTCACAGAGGGAGAATTACCATACCAGAGTTCATATGGAGTTTTGTCACTATTTACCCAATATGAGCCTTGTTGAGAATGCTATCGTCGAGGCTGCTTTCCGGTAGCAGGCTTGAGTTCCCAGAATTCATCGAACATAGTTTAGCCATTGTTGAATTGTTCTTGTTTCATTTTTGCTACTTTTCATTTCTTTTGTGGAGTACCCCCATACACAGAATTGTCTTTTTATGCCATGTTGTTCACAAAATTCAAAGAATTCATTTGATGTATATTCTCTCCTCGATCAGATCTCTCCTCCTCGATCGATCTAAGACACTTGATTTTTAGATCTAATTCATTTTCTACCAATGCTTTGAAGATCTGAAATTTTTCAAATGCTTCATCTTTGTGTTTAATCAACTCGATCCAACACATTCTAGAGTAATCATCAATAAATAAGATATAGTATTCTTCCCCACGTGGTGACTTTTTCCTCATAGGTCCACATATGTCAGTATGAATGAGTTCAAGAGGCTTACTTGATGATCCGTCTTTGGCATTAAATCTTACTCTGGTCTGCTTACCGAATTGACAAGATTTGCATATGATACTTTCTGGTAGATTAATATTGGGAAGACCACGAACAGCTTGAAGTCTGCTTACTTTTTTGATTTGAGAGAAGCTCAGATGCCCCAGCCTTCTATGCCATAGCCAATTTTCTGCAGACTTGCTCAAGTAACATTGATCTATACCTTTCAGTACGTATAGGTTGCTAGGATTTCTTTTTCCTTTTATAATGATTTTACCTGTATCAAGATCACGAACCACACATTCCTTTGAACTAAAGACCACTTCTGTTCCTTGATCACACATTTGACTTACACTTAACAAGTTATGCCTTAATCCATCCACATACATGACATCATTAGCCTTCACCTTTTCTTTTAGAAATACTGACCCTTTTCCTTTAATTACAGCAGGAGTATCATTTCCAAATGTAACTTTCTTTTCCTTTTCTAGAGCATTATATGTAAGAAGTTTGCTTTTTTCACCTGTCATGTGTCTTGAGAACCCACTATCAATGTACCATTGATTCTCTTCACCTTCTGCAAATAATGCTATCCCACAATTTTCAACCTGTATCTCTTTCTTTTTCCATACTTTAGAGCTTGAGGGAACATGTTCTTTTGGCTGGACCTTGCTCCCGCATTCAGATTCTTCATGACCAAAGTTATTGCAATAAGTACATTCAACTTCATTTTGAAGAGGATAAAAGTTGTTATAGGTGTTCTTCTTTGGTTCAATATTCATCCTTTTCTTTCTTGCTTCTCTTGTCATGATGGTTTTATATGCAACACATTGAAAAAATTTATGACCAAAATTTTGACATGAGAAACATTGTCCATTGAAGTAGAAATTTCTGCGATCATGAAATCTTCTATTTGAATTTACCTGTTGGTTGTTGCTTCTTTGAGGGATCTCCTTGTTAGTGATCCTTGATTTGAGGTGATCATGCTTTACCTGTAAAGATCCTTTGTTCCCTTGCTGGGTGGCTGAGTGAAGAGAACTAGTTGTGACTGCTTTCAGATAATTTGGTGCTGAAGTCTGGGAAGATTCCCCAGTATATCCAAGACCTGTTTTTACAAGAGGAGACCGTTGTGTCTTGATAATCTCATCTAAGGTTTCTGAACCTTTAGCAAATCTAAGATTGAGAATCTTCACTTTCTCATTGTCTTTCCTTAGACTTACTACTTCACACTCCAATTCCTCAATGCATTTTTCCTTGGCTTCAAGCTGACTTTCAAGAGTCTCTATGATTATGTTCTTTTCTTCTAGGCTTACTTTGAGTTGATTGTTTTCTTCAAGAAAATCATTGTCCTCTAGAGCATCCACAAAAGTATCCTTTTCTTCTCTTTGTTGAAAAGCCATGAGAAGTCTAAAGTCTTCTTCACATTCTTCCTCACTGTTAGATGATCCATCACTGTCTTCATTAGTATAATAACTTTTTCTTGTGCTAGATCGATTCTTATTCCTTCTTGCTACTTCTTTTCCTTTATCCGAAGTTTCTTTATAAGGACACTTTGCAGCATAATGACCAACTCTTCCACAATTGAAACATTTGAAAGGAAGCTTACCTTTGAATTTTCCGGTACCTAGTTGAAGTATTCTCACAAAATTTGCTTCTTCTTCTTCTTCAGATATATAGCTGGATTCTTTGACAACTTCCTTTTCTTTTCCTTTTGCTGATGCCTTAAAAGTAGCTTCTTTGATTTGAGAAGGGCCTCCTTGCCTCATTTCAAAAGCAGTCAGAATACCATGTAATTGAACAATAGTAAGAGTTTGCAGATCTTGCCTTTCTTCAATAGCTGAAACTTTAGAGTCAAATTTTGAAGTCAAGGATCTTAAGACTTTTTCCACCAGAGTAGTATCGCTTATGGTTTCACCAAAATTTCTCATCCGATTTACAATATCATCTAGACGAAGAAAGAAACTAGCAACATTTTCATCACTATGCATCTTCAAATTTTCATATTCGATTCTAAGAGTTTGGAGTTTTGCATTTTTTACCTTTGTATCTCCTTCATAGCTTAGAATGATTTTGTCCCATATCTCTTTTGCTGAATGTAGCTGCATCACTTTAGCAAATTCTGATTCAGACATGCTTCCTAATAGGACATTCACTGCTTTGGCATTGATTTCATACTTCTTTCTTTCAGCAGCATCAGTAGGAATACTTGCCCGGTATTGATAACCTTCTTCCACGATTGCCCATACATCTGCACCAAGACTTTGCAGATATGCTTTTGTTCGTACCTTCCAGAATATCAGATTGCTTCCACTGAATAGAGGTGGCTTTATAGACATTACTCCTTCATGACTTCCCATTGTGACGGATCTCCTTCAAGCGATCAAGCTTCTGCAGAAGGACCCCCTCTGATACCAATTGTTGGGAAAAATACTGAGAGGGGGGGTGAATCAGTATTTACTGCATATTCAAAACTTTTACTTTTTCTAGCTTCTAAAACCCATACGCTACTTTCCTGAAACAGACTCGCGTATATACGCGGATACCCTTTATGAAACTCGCGTATACACAGATATCTAATTATGTTATTAGATCTTCACTTAAATCAATCCATCATTCATTCATCAGATGTCTAATAAACAGTAAACATGAACAGTAAGAGCAGAGTAAACCATCACACAAAGTATCACACATGAACACCAGGATTTTTAGGTGGAAACCCAAGTCGGGAGAAAACCACCGCTGCCGTTTCTCAGCCTTCAATCTTTTATTATAGAGAAAACATCTTACAACATATGTGCTGGTGGAGACTTCTACCAGCATGCAGGCACCCACCTGCGCTCATTTACCAGCCTCTCCTGGAAGGGAGCTCCAACCCCCTGACTCATTTACCAGCCTCTCCTGGAAGGGAGCTACGACCCCCTGATCTCGTTTACCAGCCTCACCTGGAAGGGAGATACCACACCCTGACTGAAGGCTACAACCCTCAGCACCAATATGGACCACGTTTCATCAATTTTCACACTGGATCCAAAGCTTCCACTAGGACACCACTTGCAGGCCACGTTTCATCATATTTTTAGACTGGACCCATTACATACTTTTAAGCTCAAACATACATCACCAACAGATACTTACCAATTCAGACAACACAGATCAGATAGCAGTAATACAACAGAACAGATCAGATGTTTCATACCCCATGCTTCAACAAACCCTAGTTTGCATACGCGCTTTTACTTCACTGATGTCGCATATATACGCGCTTCCGTTTACACAAACCCGCGTATAATTCAGTACAAATTACAGAGCCAATTTTATTGCGCATACGCGTTTTCTCTTCAGCGAAGCCGCGTATATACGCGCTTCCTCTGTGGTGAACTAGCGTATAGATCTTCAACTATTATAGAGCAGCATACTTCTTCAGATCAGATATTTAGTTCAGGTTTACCCTTTTGCCTCTGACAGATGTTCGCCTCATCTCAGATCTAAGCCTTCCATGAACAGATCTAGCAAATACAAGTACAATATAGATCTAGATCCCCTTCTTCATCACTCCTTCATCGGTGCATCATACAATCAGATCTTTCATTCAACTGTAACCCTTTCCATTCAGATATACTCCAGAGAGAAGTATTTATTCAAGCTCAGATATCTTGCACCCACGCTCATGCTTTGCACAATGAAATTCTTCTCCTTATATAGGTTTACCCAATTTCAATACCATGAGCCAAAACCACATTACTTCCGATGGTATTCCTGGACGGGGTCATTTAGACGAATCATTACCCAATACAATGGGTCAATACCATGGTGGTTACCCCTAGTTTTTCATTTTAAGAGCGCTTTTGCCCATACGCGACTTGGCACGTTGATTCCCGTGTGCATACGCGACTTCCCCTAGAAAAATCCGCGTATACCTAGAGACATACTCTTTTCATCAAGATTTAGCACATGCTGAAACCCTTTCTTCATTGCCTTCTGTACACACAAGTCCATCACGTCAAGAATAACTTCATCAGATGGATTTCCATCAAGGACAACACATGTCAACAGTCGTATGTCTTCATCTTCATTCAGTGGGTTGCCATCAAGGACAACACTCTGCATCATATTTCCAACAATGGCATTAATTCATGAGAGTTTCAGTGCTTGAAGTATAGTTGAAATGACCTATTGACTCATCAACGCACTCCTGAATGGGCCTAACTGCTTTGCAGAGCACTTACCCCCATGCAAGGGTGCTTTGTAGAGAACTTAACAACACTTGAAGGTGCGTTGGTCACCTGGGAGTGAAATCTTCATTATTTTGGGAATCTCCACATGTCTAGTGCCTTCTAGAAGAGCTCATAGGTGTCATACTTCAAATACATGTGTTCATCCATCACCATTGAACCTGGAAACATGTCTCACCTATTAGTAGAAAGCCATTCAATTCCATTTATTGAGAAAATACTTACAATTTCCCTATAAATTGAGCACTCATCTAAGTGCTAGGGAGAGAGAAATTTGTGTAATGTTATGTTGTTGGATTCTCAATTGATGAGAGCTGGAAGTAATGTTATGCTGTTGAGATGATGCTTGGTGTGATGACGATAGAATGAAGTTGGAGCAAGTTGATGACGAATTGATCTATTGGTTGTAATCTTCTCCTCCTACTTTCTTAATAAAGATACCTGTTTATTTTCTCATATGTATGCTTATATCTTGTGGATTGCATTCTCAATTGTTTATGTATTCTCAAATCTAATCGTTTCGATTTGGTTAAGATAATTAGATACTTGTATATTTGTATGTTGTTTTCTGTTCTCTATCTTTTTTTGCAGGTATCGATCTAGTGGCTTTAGTTGGATTGAGAGCGACGACAACAACGCAAGAAGGAGAAAGAGAGTGAAAGGATCGCAAGTAGGTTTCCTTCCTTTTTGTCTATCTATTTGTCTTAGAGAAAAGAATAGTTGTTCCGTAGATTAAAATTCCATATAACAAATTAGCGATAAAAGAACTATCCTCAACACCTGTTTCATTTTTTAGCAAGGTTGACACAAGAAAATGACTTTCCTCATGAATCTATTTCATTTAACGAGTTTGACACAGTAAAAGAACTATCCTCAAGAATCTGTTTCATTTATCAAGGTGGACACAGTAAAATAAGACTGCAGGGGGTTCCTTTTCTTGTGTCAGGCTCGTTAAATGAAACAATGTTCTTTGAGCATAGTTCCTTTTATTGTGTCAAGCTCGTTAAATGAAACAAGGTTCCATGAGCATAATTATTTTCCTGTTTGAAGCTCGTTAAAAAATGAAACAAATCCTCTCCTAATTAAGATGAGTCTTCCATCTTATCTCGTAAATGAACCTTCATTCCATCCAGCTATTAGTAACTAATAGTCCACTTAGGTGAGTTAAATGAATCTTGGGGGGCATGTTCTCTTGCAGGGGGCATTCAACATCTGCTCTTGCAGGGGGAATTCAAACCACTTTCAAGCACATTTTTCTCTGTTTCAAGCTTGTATAAAAATGAAACCTATCTTGAGTCCATTACGATTATTATTTTCAATACTCGTTAAACTCATGAAAATCCAGAGATTATTTTGCTATATTTCCTTGATAAATGAAACATATTACTGAGGATATTTCTTTTAATGTGTCAACCTCGATAAATGAAACAGATTCACGAGGAAATTTCTTTTACTGTGTCAACCTTGATAAATGAAACGTATTTTTGAGGATAGTTCTTTTACTATGTCAACCTAGATAAATGAAATAGATTCCTGAGCATAGTTCCTTTTCTTGTGTCAATATTGTTAAGTGAAACAAGGTTCCCTGTGCATATTTCCTCTTCTTGTTTCAAGCTCGTTAAATGAAACAAGGTTCCATGAGCATAGTTCTTTTCCTGTGTCAAGCTCGTTAAAAAATGAAACAAATCCTCTCCTAATTAAGATGAGTCTTCCATCTGATCTCGTAAATGAAATTTCATTCCATCCAGATAGTAGTAAACAGTAGCCCACTTAGGTGAATGAAATGAATCTTGGGGGGCATGTGATTTTGCAGGGGGCATTCAACATGTGCTCTTGCAGAGGGCATTCAAACCACTTTCAGGCACATTTTTCTTTGTTTCAAGCTTGTATAAAAATGAAACCTATCTCGAGTCCATTACGGTTATTATTTTAAAGACTCGTTAAACTCCTGAAAATCCTAAGCTTCTTTTACCATCTTTCATGCTCGTAAAACACATGAAATTGTTGATTTTTTTCCATCTTTTCCTGCTCGTAAATTAAATTGAAAGTCAGACAAAGCATACTTTTATCCTCTTTTTTCGAGCTTTGATAAACATGAAAAAGGAAATTAAAGCACACTTTTATCTCTTTTTAGAGCTTTGATAAATGCGAAAAAGGAACCCTCCTGGAGTCTTCTTTTAGCTCTTTTTAGACTTCGATATTGTGAAAATATTGCCGAGCACTTGTCTTTTCGAGCTCATAAAAGTAGATGAAATGACATCTACTCAATATAAGTTTAACCATTTTCCGGACCGAGATAAATTATTTATGAAAAAGGAACACCTTAGTCGAACATGGCTAAGAGGTTTACTCAGGTATCATTTTACACTTTTTCGGACCTGAGTGACAAATTTACGAAAAATGACTCATAGAGTTTTCTTTTTGTCCCTTTTTTCAAACTCTTTAAATATGAAAAAATACCGGGTTTTCACTGTCGTTAGTCTCGTTAAAACATAAAATAACGACGAACTTGTCAATCATGGCAAGATTCGAGTTTCATTATTGCTAAACTCGTTAAATAATTAAATAGCGATGGATTCACCAGAAGGGTCAAATTATAGATCAAGCATATGTTACCCTCCTCAAGCCTATTAAAAAATAAAGAGGTACTGGTCAGCAATGACTGGGGAAAATTTGGGAAAAATAACAAAACACTTTATGGTAGCAGGTCTCACTTGAACATGACACTTTCACTTCATCACCGTGGCTTTGGGTTGGGTAATCTTCTTGATGGTCTATCATACCATCACTTCGGTTTTGGGTCAATGCTGCCAACTCTTTTTAGTGTCTCCGATATGTTCAAGATAAGTCATCTAGTAATTCCTCATCTTCTGCAATACTCATAAACCTTCATTTTCATGACCACCATCCATAAAATTGCTACATCAAGTCACATTTTGTCTCCAAAATCATTACTCCCGTTTCACGATAAATTTTCTTCCTAACAACATCATCTCATCATCCAGGAAGTTAACTTAGAAACATATATCTAGTGTCTTGGAGCTTGCTTTAACATCGACAGGTTTCTCGCTTCCGGCAATAGGTTGACATCATCAGACTTTTGACTGAGATATTTTGTTTACCGTTCGACATCAAATCATATATTCACGCCTTGCAAATTGTACTATAGTACCTTGAGAACCATTAACATCAATGGTGGTTTCTCTCACATTTGTTAACAACTCACATCATTGGCTGGTAATCAGATGATGTATTCCCATGTTCTACTTCAGATCACATATTTGCATGGTTAGAATTGTACTTGAACGATCGAGTAAATGAGATAGAAGACCTCAAATCTAGTTTCATCCATTCGGGCTGTGATTTCAGGAATTGTACCACATCATCCGTATGTTGTCTTTACATACAGATGGTCATCCAAACATGGGCCTATATCTATAGGCGTGTCTATATCTGTAGACGACTGTCTGATTTATGTATGTGTTATGATAGTTTATGTGCTGGGCATGGGTATGCCTCCCTCAAAAATTCATGTCCAAGATGTAATATATCATGATGTAATGTATTTCAAATTGATGCAAGCATCTCATCCAAATATTATCATTGTTTTGACTTCATGCTTTAGGGGCAGCTGTTATAGGTCAATTTGGGAATCATCCCCCAAGACCAATATGAACAAGGTCTATCATCCCCTAATTGAATACTAATAGGGTCTACCATATTCTAATTCAGTTGCTACATGCACTAGAGAATTCATTCCATTGGTGGCTTTCATTCATGAGAGTTTTAGTGCTTGAAGTATATTTGAAATGACCTATTGACTCATCAACGCACCCCTGAATGGGCCTAACTGGTTTTCAGAGCACTTACACCCATGCAAGGGTGCTCTGTAAAGCACTTCTTGACACTTACAGTTGCATTGGTCACCTGGGAGTGAAAAATTCATTGTTACGGGAATATCCACATGTTCATAGCCTTATAGAAGAGCTCATAAGTGTCATACTTCGAATACATGTGTTCATCCATTACCACTGTGTTATCACTCAGGTTTTCCTAGAAGTTGTGTAAGAGGAAATTATACCCGAGGTAACCACAAACCAACCTTCGGATGCAGAATCTAGCCAATCTGCATCCAGAGAGGGCTCTCTCTTTATAATTTATCTTTGTTCTTGGAAGGTTTTAGGCTAGTTATAGATTCAAGTTTGTTTTGGGAAAATGGTGGAATCCACAAACTAAGGGCAAGGTTGAGAGCTTTCATTCCATTGGGCTATGGAGTCAAAGGATGGCTTTACTGGATTTCTATTCTAGGCACAAGATGGTATTACAGGGCAAGATAGCTAGACAGAGAACAATCCTTAAAATTTAAAGTGGATGGGATGATCTTGAAGGGATGAAAGACAGCTAAGAATCTTTCACCATGTTCAAAAGAAAGAAATGAGATGAATACAAACAAAGAGCAATGAAGAATTCTTTATTATAGTAATCAACAATGTTTAAATTAGCAAAGCAAGAGCATTTAAGAATTCATGCTTATAACTAATTTAGAAGAAAACATTAAGAACAACCACATTTGAAATCAGAGTACAATTAAGCAAATTCTGATTCAATCTTTTATGTAAATTATTCAGAAATGGACATGATGATATTATGAACTAATATAAAATTTCAGACAAAAGGGTAGAAAAACTTATTGAACTGTAGTCCAACACATGAATCCTGCAACAATTCCAGTGCTTTAAATCGTCATCCAGTAAGCCACGAAAAAATTTCTCCAAAATGCTTTTATTCCAAAAATCTCAATGTTACAACAGAGTAATAGAATCCACCCTCAACACTCTCTTTGAGGGTTTATTTATACACAAAATAATCTTAAACAATCTTACACTATCTTAGCCAATAACCTAGGCTGACTTAAAGCATAATTTACAAACAAACAAGAGACAAATGGTCTCGTGGATAGAATAATGGGTAACTGCCGATGTGTTGTTCCTTTCTTCGTGGGCGTGCTGGAGGTAAGTGCTGAAATAGGGCTCTGTGCTGTCCCTTGCAGTATTTCTTTGGCTTGTTGGACACTCTTTGTTCCTACGGATACTCTTTAACTTTTCATCTGATACTCTTTCATCTGTTTTCCTTTTTACTTTTCACATAATAGTAAAAGATAAAATTCTTATGCTGAAGATAATTTTCATAAAATTTCCAACATTTCTCTCCACCATTGATCATCTGGTATCATAGTTCTTCTGAGTTTCCTCAATGTCTCATCTGCTTCTGTGAGTTTGTAGAGAAGGTGGGCTCATAAATACATACCTATTTCATGTTCTGGGACAGCAATTCTACTCTATCGTATAGATATTTTTCCGCAGGAATGCCGAATAAAACCAGGAGAACAAGCACCATTCTAGCATGAGTATTTGTCTTTTTCTTTGTATAGCTCTAAGTTTATTATTTTGATCCTTCCGTGAGCAGTAGGACTTGGTAATCCACTATCCAACAAACAAATTTTCCTTTCCAAAATGTTGATATCAACCAAAATGTCTGCACACTTCCTCTCTAAATTCTGCATGAAAGTTCTCTTGGTGAAAACTCTCTTTATTTCCAAAACTGTACCTGTTCTATCATCAATCCCTAACGCTGCAAGCTGTTGTTTTGTCCTGGTGTTCAAAAATTGAATGAGTTGATTGGCCTGCTCAGGCCTGCCTCTCAATTCATGTCTGGTCCTATTTATTTCTTCTTGGGCTATTTTAACCAACTCATTTTGTTCAAAAATAGCTTGAATGGAGGGCCAAATACCCTTTATTAACTCAATGATGTCACCCCAAAGAATGTCATTTATTTCGTTCAAAGGCTTCTCCAATGAGAGATCTTTTTCCAGAGCCTGAATCAATTTTTCCAATCTTTTTATCTCCCTGGTGTTGTCAGCAGCTGTCTTTTTAGATGTCTCATATTTTTCCTCCAATTTTAATAATTTCAACTTTGTTTCCTGGAGTTGACCCTGAGTTGTAGACTTTCCATCTGCTTTATTATTTCATCAGAATTTACTTGGGATGGCTATGTCTGCTGCCCTGTTGTTGTAGTACCTGTTGTTGATGTCTGCTTAATAGTTTCCTGCTCCTGCAAAGCTTTTTTCAACTCCTTCTCCGTTTCACTTAGTCGCTCAGTCATATTTAGGAGCAACTCCATCATTTCTTCTTGTGAATTCCCTTTCATAACTTCTTGGGTCTGAGGGTGCCTTGAGGCTGGCAATTTTAGCTGCTTTCTAAGTGCAGCTATATCATCATCTTTCTTCTTTATTAATGCCTCAATACTTTTAATGTCTTTTGGATTATGACCCAAACCAATGATTATTTCTTCTAAAGACTTTATTCTATTATCTTTGGCCTGTGAGGAGGCCTTCTCAATTTTCAATTGTGTGGTAGTATTATTCAAAGAATCCTACAGCGTTATAGCTACCATGGCCTTGTTAGTAAGGGTAGAGTAGACCATTTCCCCAGTTTGCCTATGTAGCTCTATCTGATCCAGAGGATGTATATCTTTTGCCAAAACTTCAAAATTTGTCCTGAGGTAATTAGCTGCTGAAGTGGGCTTTGGCACCTTTGCTTTGAAGTGGCTCATTAGCATTTTACCTTGTGACAGGTCAAACGCTGACATTAGCCTTTCTTGATTTTGGGGAGTCATCTTCATGTACTGATCATATACCTTCATTTTCAATGGATCATTCTTGGCTTTAATATTAATAAAGGTTCTTTTAATATCCCCTGTGTCTGTCTTTGGTGGTCTGAAAGAGGATACCTCAGTACTTAATTGCTTTTGTAAAGCTTTTCCTTTCTGTCCTGTGTTTGTTTCACTAACTGTGCCAGTTAGTTGAATGTCTTCCCTTCCATCATCAAACACTTCATCTATGATTTCCACATCTAGAAGTGGATCTGATTTATGTTTTTTGGATTGATGTACCTGTGAGGTCCCTTTTGGAGGTGTCGTATCTGGAACCTGCCTCTTCTTTCCTATTTCCACATTTAATGGAGTTTGCAACTCTGGAATTTGTGTGTGCTTTGCCTGTGTGGGAGAAACCTGTGATTTTTCAGGTGCTTTGGAAGTTTGTGGTTTCTCCGCCATGACCAGTTTCAATGACTCGGATTACGTTGTTCCTTCCTTTACCCTTAAGTTCTCACAGAATCGATGAATCGCTTTTGAGATGCTGCTAAAGTTGCTGCTCAAGAAGTGTCAATGTAGGGAATTGCTTAGAAGGAAGCTCGGTTCTTTAACAGTAAATGTGATGGCGAGACCGTACTAACACGGCGGCGATTGAATCTTGGAGTGAATCAGTCAATTGCAGTGGAAATTTGAAAATCGCAGCAGGGAGCACTGTCGTTTTCAAATAACGAAATTAACATAAAAACACGGAAAAATGGCTTTATTTACAAGTTAAAAGGGTTTTTATTTTTCCGAGGAATGATGTCATCGACGTACGGGCTGACGTATGCAAGGTCGGGCGGTAAGCGGTAAGTGGTAAGTCCCCACACCGCTTTTGGGTCGAGGGTGGTATTGATCGCGGGGGGAGCGATTCCACAAATTGATCGCCACGTGGATGGTGGACTATTCAAATACCACCCATTCCCCGCTGGTTAACGTTCTCACAAAGAATGGGTAGCGGGGTTCACGTGGATCGTCGATCTGCGGAGGGTTGATCCAACGGCTGAAGCGATGGGGGAATAAGCGGAGGTTTCATATGTGGGCCCGTCGGACTTTTAACACTTTTTAACGTTATTTAATCACTCCGGGGAATATTCAATAGGCGGAAAAAGGTTATTAATTAGTCCTGATGACTGATTAATCCCGTATGCGAAAAGAAAGGGGTTGCGGCGGGGTTTGGTTAAGTGGAACGCCAGGTGGACAAACCACGGTGGCACGAGATTCTTCCAAGTTTTATTCATATTTTTGTGTTTAAACATACATATCGCATGTTTAAAGTTTTTTTTTTTTATATATATGTTTTATTATATGGTAACAAATAAACATTATTTAATTACCATAAGGGCGGGATTAATGTATAACGCTATATTTTAACGAAAGGGCTTGTAGAAGCGGGTTTTAATGAATATTAGGGAGGTAAATACTTTGGTCAAAACATTATAATAAAGGGATTTTTGGGGTATATATAAAAAAAGGAATTATATACTTAGGATAGGGTTTTTCACTAGGGATTTAGTAAAATAAAGTTAAACGTAAATATGGCAAAGGGACAAGGGAACTCAAAACACTTGGCACATCTAAGAAAGTGATAACTTCTGAAGTAAATTGCAATATCTTATCTTCAACACTTAAACTTAGAATAGCAAGTTATCTTGAGGGATTTTTATGGAATTTTGCATATTTTTCCTAAGCAAAATGAGATTTTACTTAGGAAAAGGTTAAAGATGAATGATTATAATGATGAATTATCTCAAGTACTTAGGTCTTTTTGATCATTAGGCCGAGGGTCCGGTCCCTCCGAGTCGAAATGCCTTGAGCCCCTTTGATCTCCAAAAACCTTAGTACTTTGGGGGAAATTAGTAAAACTTTTGAGGGGAAAGTGATGAGGGAATTTAATGAGTTTGATTCTGCTTGCTGTGATTTTCCAGTGTATTTCTTGCTTCAGTATTTGTGATGAAAGTAAAGGATCAAAAAAACATGTAGCAACATCATTCATCAGATAACACTTTGCAGCACCATCTACCTACCCTATCTATTTGACACTACCATTTTCTCCTCTTTATTAGGGTGCATTTATATTTGCAAACCCTTATCAATCTTTTCTTTTTTTACAAGGCAAACCTATCTAATTCTACCCTTATTACATCCAAGGGCTCAGATTAAGCTGTTGAGCACCTTTTATTAACTCTACCTATCTACTTATCTGCCAATATTAAACTGTTTGGCTAGATATTTATTCTCTAATCTACAACACAGAATTGAAAAATGAATGAGTCAAGTTTAAACAGTTTGACTCTTCATAAATTGTGGCAAAAGTTTGACAAGCTGCACACAATTGCTTTATTACAAAAATGAAATAGTAGTGGCATTTGGATTTGCACACTTTTCTTGGTCTATTTTTGCTTGGGGTTCATTTTTTTCATTTTCTTGACCAATTTATTTTTCTTACCCTTTGATTTTTCTTTTAGGGTATACCCTCTTTACATTTTTTTTAAATTTTTTTATTTTTTGGATTTTCAAGAATATGGAACACCTTTGCTCAAGAAAAAGGTTTGAACATATTCCATAGTTCAATCAAGACAATCATGAATGATGAAACCTATTGGTATAGGAGGCTAACAACGGCTCCACTTGGGGATGGCGCTGTGTGATAAAGACAGCAGATCAGATGCCTCAAAGTGTATTCAAATTGGAAATATGAAGTCTTCCTCCTTCTGGTAGCTTTATTTTACATATGACAATGAAACTTTTGGAACTTAGGGCCTTCACTTCGGGCTTCAATTCCAAGGAGTCACCATCCAATCCAAACTACATTAATAAAAACAAAACAAACAACAATATATTATGTACAAGTTAGAAACATTAAAACTTTCTAGTAAATGGGATCAAAATAATTCTTGATCATTCGACCATTGACTGGTCCCTCTTCGACTTCTGAATTGTCCAATTCTTTCAAAAAGTAAGTGTTGTTTCCCTGCAAGGCATGAATGATATAAGGCCCTTTCCACAAGAAATCAAACTTTCCATGTTTTCCTTTTTCTTCTCGTCTAGAGTCCCACCTCAAGACTTTATCACCTAGTTGAAAATCTTCTGATTTAGTCCTTTTATCAAACATTTTCTTTAACTTTTCCTGCAAGACTTGTGATCTTTGATAAACCTCTTCCCTGGTTTGTTGCAAGTGGATTGTCTGATTAATTCTTCTTTGAATGTCATTTGGCTCCACTTGAACTTCTTGAAGTAATTTCATGACAGGGATTCCTAAAGATGAGGGGAATCTTGCTTCAATGCCATAGAATAACTCATATGGGATAATCCCAATGGATTTCTTAGTTGTGAGTCTGTCTGCCCATAATGCATTGGTCAATTTCTTGTGCCAATTATTTTTGTTTTCTTCTAATAACTTTTTGATGATATTGATAAGGCTCTTATTAGAAGATTAACTGATCCTGCCACACAGGGTAATAATTTCATTGAATAGCTAAAGTAATATGATGTTATGGCGAGAAACTAATTATTTTCTTTGATTTAAATACGTGACATTGTCTGTTATATGATATTTTTGAATGACCAAATCTTGAAGATATTTGGTTTCTAAAAAGCCAATAATCACGAATCATTAATTTGTCTACATGGGGATAGCTTCGTCCATTTAGTGAAGTAGTGCAATAGTAATTCCGAATGTCTAGTATTGCCACGAAGAGGGGGATGAGTTCTCCAATAAAAATCTAATCCCCATTGTTGAAAAGGTCTTTCTGTGGAAATTGGTTTTAAAGGCAGAGGTAACAACTTTCTTTTACCCTCAAATATCTGACATTGATGACAAGTTGTTACAAATTTCTTAACATCAGAGAATAAAGTTGGCCAGTAAAAACCAGCTCTTAAAATTTTGTCTGCAGTAGATTTCCAGTAGAGATGCCCTCCACAATCACCTGCATGAAATTCATTAAGTACTTTATCAGCTTCATCTTTTAAAAGGCAATTCAGCAAAATTCCTTCATGATTTTTCCAAAATAGAGTGCTATCTAAAATACAATATTTCAAAGATGTCATTTTTAAAAATCTTCTTATGGTTCTGGACAACCCTGGAGGAGCTTGCAGGTTTAATAAAACATGAATTATATCAGTGTACCAGGGTGAATCTAAGAAAGCTTGACTGATCTGAGGAGTCGCCATCTCCTGCTCGTTATCCAGTTCATTGAGGTCTAAGGCTTGGCAATTGGTTTGTCATGAGTTGTACCAGAAATCCTTGACCTTTTATAAGTTTTGTTGGCTTAATCTCAATATCATATTCCAAAATGGTAGCTATCCACTTACCTCGTTTACCTTCTATGCCATCTTGAGTCAAGATATCTTTAACTACTGCATTAGGCACATAAGCTACCACATGAGAATATAATATGTAAACTATGAAATCTTTGATTGCTTTTACCAATGCAAAAGCCTGTTTTTCCATAATATTGTATTTTAGAGATGCATCCCTCAGTGCTTTACTAAAAAATGCTATTGGCTTTTCACACCCTTGGTCTTCTTTTTGAAGTAAAACAGCTGCAACAGTATGTTCAGAAGCAAATGAAAAAATAATAAAGTCCCTATCAAATTTAGGACTGGTCAAAACTGGTGTCCTTGTTAAAGCCATCTCAATTTCCTCGAATGATTGTTTGGCTTCTACAGTCCAGTCAATGCTTGAATCTTTCCTCAACATGTTAGTTAGTAATCTAAGTGACTCTGCTAGACTAGAAATAAATCTTCTCAAGAAATTAATTTTTCCTATGAATGCTTGCAACTCTTTTATGTTTCCGGGGTGGGGTATTTGCAAAATTGCTTGAATTCTTTCTGGATCAATCCTAATGCCATTTTTAGAAATGATATGCCCTAAGATCTTTCCTTCTTCCAAACCAAACAGTGACTTCTTAGGGTTTAAGGAAATCCCATATTTTCTGCACATTATAAATACTTGCCTTAGGTGATCTAAATGTTCTTGATCTGTTTTAGAGAAAACAGTTAAATCATCTAAGTAAATAACCGAGGAAAATCATGTATCTCTTTAGAAAAAGCAATATCCAATCGACACCTGTAAAATGTAGCTCTGTCCATTCTTGGGCCCAAATGGCATTTTGACATATTTAAGCGTACCCCATGGTGTGTTGTGAATGCTTGCTTTTATCACGATCATCGGGAGCGGCAAAATCTGATTATCATACTGAAAATCCATCCGGTAGTGATATTCTCGAATCCTACTACATGAGAATGTGGTCCATTTCAGAGGATAGTTTATCCTTTTAAAGAAACTTTATTCAAATTTCTTAAGTCGACACACAATCTAATTTCTCCTGTCTTCTTTCTTGTTGGTACCAGGTTGGAAAGTCATTCTGAGAATCTGATAGGAGCTATAATCCTTGCTTCAAACATCCTTTTGATTTCCTTTTCAATTGAGGGTAATAAAACATGATTTATTCTTCTAAGCTTTTGTTTAAAAGGTTTCTGGTCTGGTTTCAAAGGTATAGTGTGTTGAATGATAGATGTATCATAGGACTTGAGGTCTTCATAACTCCAAGCGAAAACATCCTGGAATTCTTTTAATAGTTCAACATATTTAGCCCTCTGATCTTTTGGAAGAGACTTGGATAACTTGACCATTTTGGGATTTTCTGGGGTTCCTAAGTTGCAGTCTTCCATATCAGCCTTTACAGGTTCCATTTTGGGTCTAAATGGAATATCATTTGAGTCAAACAGATCCTCCAGAGGGGTTAATCCTTTGGGCAAATGATTATCTTTTAAATTGATGATTTCTGTCTCATCCTCTATGATCTCATCAAATTCCATGTGTTTCAAATTTTGCATGTCCTTTTCAGTGAATGTGGTTGGATGTAACATATGAATTGCATTTTCTCTTAAAAATTCTATTTTTTGTTCTTTTCCTTGATTAGATTCATCAATAGTTATATCTTCATCTATATTGCAGTTATAAAACTCATTCTGAAGTGTTAAAAAATTATTGATTTGGTTGTTATTCACAAATACTTGCCAATTCAAAAGATTGTCTGGTATTGCAGGCCTATGCCTAATCTCAGCTGAAAACTGATGATTAGGATCAAAAGGTAACTTGCATGTACTGGCAAACATTGCTAAACTGTGAGCATGCAAATTTTGTTTCCTGGGAATCTTAGCAAGTTGGGCTTGTAGAAATGTGTTAAGGATTTCCACAACTGACTCTCTGTATTGTTTCAATCTCATATCTTTTGTCAAACATTCTCCTTTAATCTGTTGAATGATTAGTTCAGAGTCCCCTACGATTGATATTCTAATAGCCCCTAACTTCTTGACATGTTTAAGCCCTAATAAAAGAGCTTCATACTCTGCCATGTTGTTGGTGCATTTGAAATTCAATCTATAAGCATGAATTCTGCATAATTATTCTCAACATTATGTAACCAAATCCCAGCTCCTGCCCCTAGTCTGTTTACTGAGCCATCAAACTCTAAATGCCATAGAATTTCATGTTCATAATCTTCATCAATTGTTTTAAAATGTTTCTTGACAAGAGCTAGTTGTTTAGTTTCTTTTGGTTTTTCTTGATCATCTGGTGTTTCTTTATTTTCAGAAATTTCTTCAATTTTAACAGTAGTTTTTTTTGTGGTTTCCAATTCTGAAGCTTCTATTTCAGTAGGAAGATCTAACTCAGCATTGTATAAACTAAAAGAATCCATATCAGAATGTATAGAGTAAACTGGGAAGTTTTCGGGCTTCTCATGGCTACTAACTAAATATTTCATCCATGTTTCTCTGTAAAGTCTTTTAGGCTGACCAAATACTGAAATAGTTGCATATGACATGTCTAATTGAATAGACCCTCCAAGTTTAGCATCCCAAGATCTAGAAAACAACATACCATATTTGGGAGGAATATTGGCCACTACTATATCCATCAGAACAGATTTCGCAGGGTATTGCACCAAAGTAACATAGATCTTTAATCAAACCTAAACATCTTACACATTGGAATCAAAACAGAAAACAAATCTGTGTGCAGTCTGATAATATCTAGTACAATCTTTCCATTCTTGCTTTTGGCATCCAAATTGTGAGATGCTCGAGGAATCAAGCATTGCATTATGGAGTATCTTGTCATGAACGTTCGAGGGCTTACATAAAATGGAGTTCCTCCACTTTAAGTTTTACCATTAATCTCGGGGCCAAAAGAAGTTTGGATTTAAGTCATCCAAGAATGTTGGGAATCATCCAATCCAGTAATATTAATGTTCAGAGACTTGGTTATCTGACTTCTATAGACATCATGTTTAGCTAGTTCTGATAAAGGAACAGCTATCTTGAGTTTTCCTATTTCAGCCTCCAGATTGAAAGGTTTTTCTATTTGAGTTTTGGTGTTTTGCACAGTTGAGTTCTCTTTGTTTTTTGGATCTTCCACGTTTTTCTCTTTTTCATGAATAAAGTTTTGTCTTGAAGATGTTTTAGGACTAACTTCTACTGTTTCTTCTACATCTCCTACAGGAGGAGATGTATTAGACTGTTGTTTATTGATTGGTTGGTTGTCAGAGACATCTTCAATTATTGGATTTGAAGAACTGGGAGTTATTCTAGACAGAATTTGTACTTGGGGAATGTTTTGTACGGGGGGAATGTTTTGTTTACCTTTGACATTTTGTCTTGCATTTTTCTGTTTACTATTTTCTGGCACATCAATCCTTCTACTTCTCAAGTTATACTATTTATGAACCTCGTAGATTGTTGTGTCATAGCCTTCCTTGAAATCAAAAGTCTCACCTGAATGAGTTTGGAATGTTTCAAGGATATGATTCTCTTAATCATCCTGGGATAGGAAGACTTCTGGTTCATCTTTGTCATCATCTACATTGTTTATTTCTACATCTTTTGCAGGTTCTTCAGAAGTTGAACCTTCTACAAAATTTTCTTGGAAAGGTGGCCTAATGTTTTGGTCAGGGACATTCTTTCCAATATTTTGGTTCTGATTTCTTCTAAAGTTTGGGTTTCTCACTACATTTTGATTATCACCAGAAGACTTTCTTTCAATTGTCTCCACTCTGTCTCCTAGTCTTTCCATACCTTTGATGATTGCATCCAGCTTTCTTTCAAAAGCTGAAGGTTCTTCAGTCATAGGCATTCTTCTTTCAGCCCTAGCTCTGGCTCGTTTTTCTATAAGATTTGCTTCCACACTAACCACTATGCTTTGCATTTCCTCTAGTGTTTGAGGGGCTCTTTCCCTGAGCGAATAGGCTATATCAGAGTCAAAACCATCTGGGAATTTAACCAATACTGAATTAGGAGGGGGTCTAAGGTTTTGAGGAACAGCGTTGTAAACTTCATTGAATCTTATGATGTAATCTTGCACAGTTTCATTAGGTCTTCTTCTTAATTTTTCGAATTCTGACAGGATTTGAAGAGGATCTTCCTTCTCCCATACGATTAAATTTTCTACAACTTCTAAATCACTGCAACCATATTTTAAAGGTAAGAGCCCTAAATACCAAGTTCTAACTTCTCCGGTAGGACCTACGAACGAAAATTCTCATTCGGATATTATGAGTATCAATCTCATAAAACTCAAAGTAATCGGTCATCCTTTTGGTGTGTTGTTGAGCTGTGTAAGTGCCTGATCCATCAAAAGGTGTGATCTTACTCTGGTAATCCTGAGGTAAAGCTGGAGGGTTGGCTGGTAACTGTAAAGGGGCATATCGATTAGCCATTGGAAGATAAAGTGAGGTAATAGGAGTTGATGATCTGGCAGTGGGAGATGGAGGAGTAGAAGGGATAACAGGTGTTCGAAAAGTTTGAGAAAAAGTGACTGAACTTGGGAGATAGCATTAATCATGAAATGTTTGAACTTTCTTCAAAGGTTTGTTCAAATTGAATGGAGTTTTGTAATTGTCTGTCAAGGTGATATGAAACAAATCTGAATTGCAAATCTTTAAAAAACAATGGATTTGGAACTAATCTTGATAATTCGGTTTCAGAAAAATTCACAAATAAGGACGTTTCAAATCGCTCATCAAAATGAATTTCGTCAAAATATATAATCTTCACAGGACAGGAATGTGATCTAGCAAGAGGTATGGAACTTCCAGAACTCTCTTGACTTCCTCTTTCAGAACTTTCTTGACTTCCTTGTCTTCTAAGAATCCTAGGGATCAGATTTGGATTTTCAAATATTGGTGGTGGATTGGGGTCCGGGTTTGACCTAGTATGTCGAATCCTTTCTGAAGCCAGTTTTCTTAGACTATGTGTTTTTGGATTTTGGATTTTAATTGAAAAATAAATACAACTTCTACAAATTATTTAAGAAATAATGATATGTGATTAAGATTTCCTCAAATATCTGTTTAAACTAGAGAATCTGATTGAAAAATTTGAAACTGAGATTCAATATATAAGCTAAATCAGAGATAGACTGAAACAACATTTATTTAATTTTGCAATTGCGGTGGCGATTTCAAAACTCACACAGCTGATCTTCGGACTACTGTCTGTAACCCTGATAAACGATAGTATCAATAAAATGATTCGAGGTCCCAGGTTGATGGTCACTTCACTATGTTAGTTATGCTTAGGTTTTCCTAGGATTTATTGTAAGAGAGTATACAGGGGTAACCTGAGCCTTGGGAGCCGGAATCTAGCCAATGCATGCTGCATGGAAACTCTCTCTTTAATAATTTATCTTTGTTCTTGGAAGGTTTTAGGCTAGTTATAGATCCAAGAGTTTGTTTTGAAAATGGTGGAATCCGCAAACTAGGGGCAAGGTTGAAGATTTTCAGTCCATTGGGCTATGGAGTCAAAGGATGGCTTCACTGGATTTCTATTCTACACACAAGATGGCTTTGCAGGGCAAGATAGCCAAACAGAGAACAATCCTTAAAATTTAAAGTGGATGGAATGGGTTTGAAGGGATGAAAGGTAGTTAAGAATCTTTCACCATGTTCAAAAGAAAGAAATGAAATGATTACAAATAAAGAGAAATGAAGAATTCTTTACTATAGTAACCAAAATGTTTAAATTAGTGATGCAAGAGCAATTAAGAATTCGTTGCTTATAACTAATTTAGAGGAAAACATTTAGAATAATAATAACATTTGAAAACATAGTACAATTAAGCAAAATTCTGTTTCAATCCTTTATGTAAATTGTTAATGAAGGGAAATGAAAAGTGAGTATTATAAACTAATTAAAAATTTCGAATAAAGGGTAGAAAAACGTGAGCTTGTAGTCCAACACATGAATCCTGCAACAAGTCCAGCGCTTCAAATCGTTATCCAGCAAGCCACAAGTAAATTTCTCCAAAAGCTTTTATTCCGAAAATCTCAATGTTACAGCTGAGTAATAGAATCCACCATCAACACTCTCTTTGAGGGTTTATTTATACACAAAATAATCTAAAACAATATTACACTAACTTAGCCAATAATCTAGGCTGACTTAAAGCATATTTACAAACAAACAAGAGACAAATGGTCTCGTGGATAGAATAATGTGTAACGGCTGATGTGCTGTTCCTTTCTTCGTGGATGTGCTGGAGGTAAGTGCTGAAATGGGGCTCTGTGCTGTCCCTTGTAGTATTTCTTTGGCTTGTTGGACACTCTTTGATCTTACGGATACTCTTTAACCTTTTCACCTGATACTCTTTCATCTGTTTTCCTGTTTTCTTTCATCTGTTTTCCTGTTTTTACCATTTACTTGATAGTAAAGATAAATTCTCATCCTGAAAAAAACTTCTACAGAATTTCTAACATTTCCTTCCACCATTGATCATCAGGTATCATAGTTCTTCTGAGTTTCCTCAATGTTTCATCTGCTTCGGTGAGTTTGTAAAAGGTAGGCTCATTAGGAAACAGATACCTTATTTCATGCTCTAGATAAAATAAATTCCTTACTCTATCATAGATATTTTGTCCTGTTGGTAGTGCTGACTGTGGTAGACTGGAAGAACAAGCAACTGTATTCCGAGCATGAGTATTTATTCTTTTTATATAGGCTTCTAAGTCCATTATTTGATCTTCTGTGAGCATAGGACTTGGTAATCCGTTATCCAACAAAGCTTGAAATTTATCCCTGAAAATGTTGATATCAACCAAAATGTCTGCACACTTCCTCTCTAAATTCTGCATGAAAGTTCTCTTGGTGAAAACTCTCTTTATTTCCAAAACTGTACCTGTTCTATCATCAATCCCTAACGCTGCAAGCTGTTGTTTTGTCCTGGTGTTCAAAAATTGAATGAGTTGATTGGCCTGCTCAGGCCTGCCTCTCAATTCATGTCTGGTCCTATTTATTTCTTCTTGGGCTATTTTAACCAACTCATTTTGTTCAAAAATAGCTTGAATGGAGGGCCAAATACCCTTTATTAACTCAATGATGTCACCCCAAAGAATGTCATTTATTTCGTTCAAAGGCTTCTCCAATGAGAGATCTTTTTCCAGAGCCTGAATCAATTTTTCCAATCTTTTTATCTCCCTGGTGTTGTCAGCAGCTGTCTTTTTAGATGTCTCATATTTTTCCTCCAATTTTAATAATTTCAACTTTGTTTCCTGGAGTTGACCCTGAGTTGTAGACTTTCCATCTGCTTTATTATTTCATCAGAATTTACTTGGGATGGCTATGTCTGCTGCCCTGTTGTTGTAGTACCTGTTGTTGATGTCTGCTTAATAGTTTCCTGCTCCTGCAAAGCTTTTTTCAACTCCTTCTCCGTTTCACTTAGTCGCTCAGTCATATTTAGGAGCAACTCCATCATTTCTTCTTGTGAATTCCCTTTCATAACTTCTTGGGTCTGAGGGTGCCTTGAGGCTGGCAATTTTAGCTGCTTTCTAAGTGCAGCTATATCATCATCTTTCTTCTTTATTAATGCCTCAATACTTTTAATGTCTTTTGGATTATGACCCAAACCAATGATTATTTCTTCTAAAGACTTTATTCTATTATCTTTGGCCTGTGAGGAGGCCTTCTCAATTTTCAATTGTGTGGTAGTATTATTCAAAGAATCCTACAGCGTTATAGCTACCATGGCCTTGTTAGTAAGGGTAGAGTAGACCATTTCCCCAGTTTGCCTATGTAGCTCTATCTGATCCAGAGGATGTATATCTTTTGCCAAAACTTCAAAATTTGTCCTGAGGTAATTAGCTGCTGAAGTGGGCTTTGGCACCTTTGCTTTGAAGTGGCTCATTAGCATTTTACCTTGTGACAGGTCAAACGCTGACATTAGCCTTTCTTGATTTTGGGGAGTCATCTTCATATACTGATCATATACCTTCATCTTCAATGGATCATTCTTTGCTTTAATATTAATGAAGGTTCTTTTAATATCCCCTGTGTCTGTCTTTGGTGGTCTGAAAGAGGATACCTCAGTGCTTAATTGCTTTTGTAAAGCCTTCCCTTTCTGGCTTGTATTTGTCTCACTAACTGTGCCAGTTAGTTGACTATCTTCCCTCCCATCATCAAATACTTCATCTATAATTTCTACATCTGGAAGAGGATCTGACTTGTGTTTTTTAGTTGGATGTGCCTGTGAGGTTCCTTTATGAGGTGTGGTATCTGGAACCTACCTCTTTTTCCCTATTTCCACATTTAATGGAGTTTGCAAATCTGGAACTTGTGTGTGATTTGCTTGTGTGGGAGAAACCTGTGATTGTTCAGGTGCTTTGGAAGTTTGTGGTTTCTCTGCCATGACCAAAGTTTCAATGACCTGAACTACAGGTTCTTTTCCTTTACCCTTGGGCTCTGCTGCAACTGATGGACTGCTTTCCTGTAATGCTTGCTGAAGAGTTGCTGCTGAGGAAGTACCAATGTAGGGTACCTTCATTTGACCACACGTTTCTAGGTCAAAGTTCTTCTCAACATCTTTCATAATTTTATTCATTTTGTCAGCTTCACTTTCTTCCTCAACAAGTGTTCGTTCAACCCATTCATCTTGATTGGCATACTGTTCTATATCAGGAATCTTGTGGTGTATATAAGGGGACGATTTATTCTTTAATCTCTTTTCACAAATAAAACCAACTGGGTCATAAGGAACCCAACGGAAAGATGTTTGGAACTTTCTCTGTAATAGATTTTCTGCCTCTCTCTCGGCCTCCCTAGAATTGCAGATGAAAGGACCTAGTTGACTTTTGATCCTTAATTGAGCTTTCTTCTTTACATTGCAAAAATGAATCACATCTGAATTGTTCATTTGCCTGAAGTATTTCAAGGCAAAGATCCTCATGGGTACATATCTGGGTAACTTGAATGGATGTAATTCACATCCATAAATCCTGATGACTGTATAGTTTTGATACAAATACCAATCCCCCACTTTATAACTCTTTGACAGTTGCAAGGTCTTTCTAATTTCATTACTGAGTCTTGGGGGAGGAATTCCTGTTAACAAAGTTGTTGCAGGATATACAAACTGGTCAATGAATTCAGTGTAGGAATAGGGAGAATGAGAGGCAGAATGAATTATGGGGGACCAAAATATGACTGACCTGGGGTTTCCCTTGGCATCAAGTTTTTGAACAGGGAAAGGGAACCTTTCTGACTGATAATAGATAATGAGATGATAGATGACTGAGGAGTATTTAAAAACTTTTTCACTATCTAGCCTTATGAACTGATCATGGATCTTGTTTTCTATGAAGGAAGCAAAGTCATATTTGATCTCAGGAGGTTGCCCCGGGGTAAAAATGGAAAGCAAAGCCAAGGTTATCTCATCCACATATTCGCTGGTATTGAATCCCAAGACAAAAGATATTATATTTACAATGAGCCTTCCCAATGTATTGAAGTAGTAAAAACCATAGGGAGGCGACCCTTTTGGCTGATGCTCAGGTAACATGAAATTCTGACACATGGATTTTAGCTTTTCTGGGGTTAATTGTCTGGTTTTCTCAATCAATCCTTCCATCGACAATGGTGCTAATTCTTGGTCTGGTTCAAAGTGTAACATGGCATTGATAGCCTGGGGAGTGATAGGAAACAGAACACTTTGATCAGGAGCTATTACAGATCTTCGTGCAGGATCATAGTTTAAATGGCAATAATGGATGATTTCTGGGAAATAAATGACCGAAGGAATAAGATACCTTGGGAGATTGGATTCCCACAACCCTATAAGATCTTGCCCCTTTGAGTATTCGTCTCTGTAGCGACAATAACTCAATAAGGGACTTTCATCGAAGTGCAGGTCTTTAATTTGGAAATCTTCATCTATCAAAGGTAAATATTCCAATTCACGGTGAGGAGCATTCAGTGGAGTGACATTCAATGCTGCCGGGGCCTCCATTTTGGTTCTTGTGGATTCAAAATGGAGGTTTTTGGTTTTCCTTACAGGCCGGGCGGGATTTCTGAAATGAAGGAAATTGGCGCAATTTGCTGGTTCAGGGAACAATTATACAGTTTTAAAACCTTTGGGGAAGACTCAGTGATGATTTTTAATCACTATTACAACGAAAAACCAAGAGAACTGAGTTTTACTTGCAGTCGGGGAGGAAAAGGATAAATACCTGTTTTTTGAAGGAGACTGATTCTTTAACAGGTAACAGGTGATGGCGGGACTGAACTTGACCACGGGCGCAGCGGAATTTTGGAGAAAATCAGTCTATTACAGTGGAAATTCAAAAATCGCAGCGGGGAGCACTGTCGTTTTCAAATAACGAAAATAACCGAAAAACACGAAAAAATGGCTTTTTTACAAGTTAAAAGGGTTTTTTATTTTTTCGAGGTGTGACGTCATCGACGTACGGGCTGACGTATGCAAAGTCGGGCGGTAAGCGGTAAGCGGTAAGCGCCCGCACCGCTTTTGGTCGAGGGTGGTTTAAATCGGAAGGGCAGCGATTCCACAGGATGATCGCCATGTGGACGGTAGACTATTCAAAAACCACCCATCCCCCGCTGGTTAAAATGCTGACAAGGGATGGGCAGCGGGGTGAACACTGGCCGTTGATATACGGAGGGGTGATCCGACGGTTGAAGCGATGGGGGAACAAGCGGAAGATTCAGGTGTGGGCCCGTCGGGCTTTAAAATGATTTAAGGTTTAATCTAATCACACCGGGAGATATTTAATATGCGGAAAGGTTATTAATTAGTCCTGATGACTAATTAATCCTGTGTGCGTAATGAAAGGGGTTGCGGCGGGGGTTTGGTTAAGTGGAATGCCATGTGGACAAACCACGGTGGCACGAAACTTTCCCGAAGTTTTATTGATATTTTTGCGTTTAAACACACATATTGTATGTTTAAAGTTTTTGTATATATATTTTATTTATATGGTAACAAACAATCATTATTTAATTACCATAAGGGCGGGATTATAATATATTGATAATTTTAACCAAAGGGCGTATAGTGGGTTTTTATTTCAGATGTGCGGGGATATAAAATACTTTGGTTAAACTTTATTATAGAGGGGTTTTTTGGGTTATTTATAAAAAGGGAGTTATGTACTTAGGATAAGGTATTTTACTAGGGATTTAGTAAAATAGAGTTAAATGTAAATATGGCAAAGGACAAGGAAACTCAAAATATTTTTGCACATCTATGAAAGTGAAAACTTTTTGAAGTAAATTCCAATAACTTTTCTTCAACACTTAAACTTAGAATAGCAAGTTATGATGAGGGATTTTTATGGAATTTTACATGAGTTTCCTAAGTAAAAATAGGATTTTACTTAGGACAAAGTTAAAGATGGAAGATTATAATGATGAATTATCTTAAGTGCTTAGGTCTTTTTGATCATTAGGCCGAGGGTCCGGTCCCTCCAGAAGTCAAGGAAATGCCTTGAGCCCCTTTGATCTCCAAATACCTTGGTACTTTGGGGGAAATTAGTAAAACTCTTGAGGGGAAAGTGATGAGGGAGGTTAATGAGTTTGATTTTTCTTGCTATGATTTTCCAGTGTATTTCCTGCTTCAATATTTGTGATGAAGGTAAAGGATCAAACAGGTCCAGATTTAGTTCATCATAACACTTTATGTAAAGACCATCTACCTACCCTATCTACTTAACACTACCATTTTATCTTCTTTATTAGGGTGCATTTGGACTTGAAAACCCTTATCAATCTTTTTCTTTTTACATGATAAATCTATCTATTTCTACCCTTATTACATCCAAGGGCTCAGATTAAACTGTTGAGCACCTTTTATTCATTCTACCTATCTAATTATCTGCCAAGATTAAATTGTTTGGTCAGATATTTATTCTCTAATCTACAACATGAAATTGAAATATGAGTAAGCCAAGTTTAATTAGTTTGACTTATTCATGAATTGTGGCAAAGGTTGGACAAGCTGTACACAATTGTTTTATTACAAAAATGAAATAGTAGTGGCATTTGGATTTGCACACTTTCCTTGGTCTATTTTTTATTTGGGGTTCATTTCTTTCACTTTTTGTTTGACCATCTTTATTCTTTTTACCCTTTGATCTTTCTTTTAGGGTATACCCTCTTTACATTTTTTAATTTTTTTGATTTTTTGGTTTTTTAGGAATATGGAACACCTTTGCTCAAGAAGAAGGTTTGATCATATTCCATAGTTCAATCAAGACAATCATGAAGATGAAACCTATTGGTATAGGAGGCTAACACCTTCAAATACCCATACGCTAATTTCCTGAAGCCAACTAGCATATATACGCGGATGTCCTTTACAGAACTCGCGTATATCCAGTGATCTAATTATGCATTAATTCTTGACTCAGATCATTGCATTATTCAATCATCAGATGTTTAGAAAACAGTAAACAGGTGCAGAAAGAACAGAATAATAATCACACATAAGCAACACACATGAACACCAAGATTTTAGGTGGAAACCCAATTCGGGAGAAAACCACCACTGCTGTTGTCTCAGTCTTCAATATTTATTATATTAAGAAAACTTCTTACAACCATGTACTGGCACATACTTATACCAGCACGTAGGCACCCACCTGCAGAAGGCTACAACCTTCTCTCGTTTTCCATCCTCTCCTGGAAGGGAGTTACAACCCCCTGCTTCTAATTTACCAGCCTCTCCTAGAAGGGAGCTACTACCCCCCGATATTAGCACCAGATTCTACTGACAGAAGGCTTCTACATACTGATAGCTTAAACCCTCAGATCCACTGCAGACCACGTTTCATCAATTTTCAAACTCGATCAAACAGCTCCAACACAACCCTTTACTTATCAATAAACAACTTTTGACCAATGCTTCAACCAGAACAGTGAAGCCACTGTAACCAGAATATCAGAGATAACCTAGACTTCAGAATAAATATGCAGGAACACATTCAACCTTGAGAAACCATAAGATCAGATATCATACGCACTTTTATTTAATCAAACCCGCGTATATACGCGATTTTCATGAAGCAAACCCTCGTATACATCTGTGCATTTACCAGAATAACCCTAACTGTCCATATGCGCCATTGTTTAAATAGATCCGCGTATACACACGTTTTTCACGAACTGAACCTGCGTATAGATCTATAAAAGAGAAATTTTTCACAACAGACCAGATCTATGAACTTACCCAGATTTCTTCAATTTCTTCAATAGATTTGCGCCAGGTCTTCATTACTTCTTTTCAGATCATCCTAGAGATTCATCTTTTCAGAACTAGAGATCTTGAACCTTCATCATATTCATAGGTGCACCATAGATTCATATCTATCAATTAAGAACAGAGTTCAACCATACAGATTAACTTCAGAGTGAAGTATTCATTAAAGCCCATACACTTGCACACACATTGCACAATGAATTTCTTCTCCTTATATAGATTTAGCCTTTGTCAATACCATGAGCCAAAACCACTTCACTTCCGATGGTATTCCTGGGTGGGATCAATTGGACAATCCAGCACTCAATACAATGGGTCAATACCATGGTAGTAACCCCCAGTTTTACACATTTAGAGCGCAATTCAGCATACGCGACTTGGCACGTATTTTTCCGCATGCATACGCTACTTCTCCTAAAAAAACCCGCGTATGCCTTGTGACATACCTTTTTCATAATTATTCTTACACATATTGATATTTCTTTCTCTGGTACTTCTGAGCTACTTGTAGAACATCATATTTACATTATTAACAAGTTCATCACGTCAAGAACAACTTCATCAAGTAGGTTGCCATCATCTTCATCAAGTGGGTTGCCATCAATGACAACACTCTGCATCATATTGCCAACAATCTCCCCCTTTGGACTTGATGGAAACCACGATGGTGTTTGGTCATCACAACAGATAGATACATTGATTATAACCATTATATAATAACCATGTTACTCTCCCCTTATTCAAACACCATGTTACTCTCCCCCTTTGACATCAAGGGAAAAGGGTGGATCAAAACCAACACAAGGTTTTTCTCCTCATGTAGAGCGCTGTAGATCTGATGTGCACTGAAGCTACCATGCTCCCCATGAATTCATGTTGAAAGTTCAAACATATTTTTCAATGAAGTACATGACTCTATGACCTTCCTTATTACCAAGGACTCATACTTACATCAAATATCCAACCAAGTGGATTTACATATGTGACTAAAGTACCCAACCAAGTGGGTGTACACATTTTGACTCAACTACCCAACCAAGTGGGTTTACAATTTTGAACAAGCCCTTTACATGGCTGAATATTGCAAATTACATCATAGGTCTCATCATGACCTTTTCATCAAATTACAAATATGAAATTTTATGATCACTACCAAAAAGACCTCAAGAAAGAGATCACATTTCAGAATCAACATAATGCCAACAATGCATTATACTCAGCAAGTCTAATGCTCCCCCTAAAGCTGTGCATCCAATGCATCCTTTCCATATGACCAAAGCTCCCCCTTTGCTTGTGCATCCTGAACACTTTCAACAAAAAATCATCAAGGCATCTTCACCCAATAAAGAATGAAACAAAAATATAAGAGTTGAAATATCACCAGAGATACCATACAGCATCAGAGATACCAAATAGTACTGCAGTTGTGCTGAAAACTGTTGACCCTAACCAAAATTTGTCAGCAACCAACCATACGCGGATTTCTGTTGATAAACTCACGTATATACGCGACTGTCTTTCATAAAAACCACGTATCCAATTTAATCTTCTGAATTTAAGCACATTTTTTCTTCTGACTGGTAGAGACTACTCCCAGCTTCTGTTTTAGATATTCGAACGCTTCCATGGGCAGAGGTTTGGTAAAGATATCAGGAACTTGTTCTTTGGAGGGAACATACTCCAACTTCACCTTTTTTTCAAGCACTTGTTCACGTAAGAAGTGATACTTGATGGGAATGTGCTTGGTCTTCGAATGCATAATAGGATTCTTTGAGATACTGATGGCACTTGTATTATCACACATAATGGAGAAAGGAGGTGTACTTTTGATTTGAAAATCTTGTAAGGTTTGCATCATCCAAAGGAGTTGAGTGCAACAAGATGCGACAACCACATATTTTTCTTCTGCTGTAGATAGAGCAATATAATTTTGCTTCTTTCTGAACCAAGATACTAATCGGGGCCCCATATAGAATGCACCACCACTAGTGCTCTTCCGATCATCAACATTTCCAACCCAATCTGCATCAGTGTAAGCATGAAGAGTAAGATCAGCATTCTTTGGATACCATAGTCCAAAGTCTTGAGTTCCTTGTAGATATTTGAATATTCTTTTGACAGCCTGAAGGTGAGACTCTTTTGGATTAGCTTGGAATCGTCCAACAATCCCAACTGCATGCATAATGTCCGGTCTAGTCCCAGTGAGATAAAGTAGACTTCCTATCATTGATCTGTATTCTGGTTGATTCACCGTGGGAGAATCATCATGAGAACTGAGATTGCATCCGGTTATCATTGGTGTACTTACATTTTTGCATTCTTCCATGCCATACTTCTTCAGAATTTGCTTAAGATATTTTGCTTGTGATAGGAATATACCATCTGCAGTTTGATGCACTTGTAAGCCAAGAAATAATGTTAGTTCTCCAAGTAAGGACATTTCAAATTCTTGCTGCATGACAGAAGCAAATTTTTGACTCAAAGATTCTTCGTTACTCCCAAAAATGATATCATCAACATATACAACCACAATCAATAGTTTACCATTTTCAACTTTTGTGTATAAGTTGCTATCAGTAGACCCCTTTGAAAATCCTTGTTGATGAAGATATTTGTCAAGATGATAATACCATGCCCTTGGAGCTTGTTTGAGACCATATAGAGCCTTTTTAAGTCTACAAATAATATTTTCATCATTTCCCAAAATGAATCCTTCCAGTTTTTCTTTATACACTTCTTCTTCTAGATCACCATTGAGAAAAGCAGATTTAACATCCATTTGATAAACTTTGATTTGTTGAAAACTTGAAAAAGCAAGAAACATTCTTATGGTTTCAAGTCTAGCTACAGGAGCAAAAGTTTCTTCAAATTCTATACCTTCTTGTTGAGTATACCCCTTGCAAACCAGTCTAGCTTTGTTTCTTATAACATCCCCATTCTCATTTAACTTGTTCTTGAATATCCATTTAGTTCCAATGACATTTTTATCATGTGGTCTTGGTACCAATTCCCAAGTGTGATTCTTCTCAATTTGATCAAGCTCTTCATTCATGGCTTGAATCCAACATTCATCTTTTCTAGCTTGATTGACATTGTGTGGTTCAATTGTGGATAGAAATGCCAGATAGCTAGAAGATCCCACAAGATTCCTCCTTGTTTGTACACCTGATTCCTTGTCTCCCAAAATTTGAGATTCAGGATGATTCTTTTGAACATATCTGGATGGAGCCTTTTTAGATAAATCATCTTCAGGTTCTTCATTGGATCCATTGTCTATATCATTTCTATTTGATGTAGAAGGACAAAAGTCACCATCATCTTCTTCTGTTGTTTGTTTTTCTTCTTTAGGAGCTGCAGGAGACTCATCAATAACAACATCAATACATTCAACAATCTTTCGAAGCCTTTTATTGTAACATTTGTATGCTCTGCTTGTATATGAGTAACCAAGAAGTATCCCTTCATCTGATCTAGGTTCAAACTTGCCAAGCTTTTCATCATTATTTTTTATAAAGCATTTACTTCCAAAAACTCTAAAATGCTTCACAGAGGGAGAATTACCATACCAAAGTTCATATGGAGTTTTATCACTATTTACCCAAACATGAGCCTTGTTGAGAATGTTAGCTGATGTATGTGCTGCTTCATTCCAGAACATGTTAGGAGTTCCAGAATCATCAAGCATATCTCTAGCCATTTGAACAATTGTTCTATTCATTCTTTCTGCTACGCCATTTTGTTGTGGAGTGCCTGCTACAGAGAACTGTCTTTTTATGCCATGTTGTTCACAAAATTCAAAGAATTCATTTGATGAATATTCTCCTCCTCGATCAGATCTAAGACACTTGATTTTTAGATCTAATTAATTTTCTACCAATGCTTTGAAGATCTGAAATTTTTCAAATGCTTCATCTTTGTGTTTAATCAACCCGATCCAACACATTCTAGAGTAATCATCAATAAATAAGATATAGTATTCTTCCTCACGTGGTGAATTTTTCCTCATAGGTCCACATATGTCAGTATGAATGAGTTCAAGAGGCTTACTTGATGATCCTTCTTTGGCATTAAATTGTACTCTGGTCTGCTTATCGAATTGGCAAGATTTGCATATGATACTCTCTGGTAGAGTAATATTGGGAAGACCACGAACAACTTGAAGTCTGCTTGCTTTGTTGATTTGAGAGAAGCTCAGATGCCCCAGCCTTCTATGCCATAGCCAATTTTCTGAAGACTTGCTCAAGTAACATTGATCTATACCGTTTAGTACATACAGGTTGCTAGGATTTCTTTTTCCTTTTATAATGATTTTACCTGTATCAAGATCACGAACCACACATTCCTTTGAACTGAAGACCACTTATGTTCCTTGATCACACATTTGACTTACACTTAATAGGTTATGCCTTAATCCATCCACATACATGACATCATTAGCCTTCACCTTTTATTTTAGAAATACTGACCCTTTTCCTTTAATTACAGCAGGGGTATCATTACCAAATGTAACTTTCTTTTCCTTTTCTAGAGCATTATATGTAAGAAGTTTGCTTTTGTCACCTGTCATGTGTCTTGAGCACCCACTATCAATGTACCATTGATTTTCTTCACCTTCTGTAAATAATGCTATCCCACAATTTTCAACCTGTATTTCTTTCTTTTTCCATATTTTAGAGCTTGAGGGAACATGTTCTTTTGGCTGGACCTTGCTCCTGCATTCAGATTCTTCATGACCAAAGTTATTGCAATAAGTACATTCAACTTCGTTTTGAAGAGGAGAAAAGTTGTTATAGGTTTTCTTCTTTGGTTCAATATTCATCCTTTTCTTTCTTGCTTCTCTTGTCATGATGGTTTTATATGCAACACATTGAACAGCTTTATGACCAAAATTGTGACATGAGAAACATTGTCCATTGAAGTAGAAATTTCTGCGATCATGAAATCTTCTATTTGAATTTACCTGTTGGTTGTAGCTTCTTTGAAAGATATCCCTGTTAGTGTTCCTTGAATTTTGATGATCATGCTTTACCTGTAAATATTCTTTATTCCCTTGCTGAGTGGCTGAATGTAGTAAACCAGTTGTAGCTGCTTTTAGATAATTTGGTGCTGAAGCCTGAGAAGATTCTCCGGTATATCCAAGACCTGTCTTAATAAGAGGAGAACGTTGACCCTTGATAATCTCATCTAAGGTTTCAGATCCTTTAGCAAATCTAAGATTCAGAGTCTTTACTTTCTCAAGTTCTTTTCTTAGACTTACTACTTCACATTCTAATTTTTCATTATGTTTCTTTGCTTCTTCATTCTGCCTTTTCAGAGTCTCTATGATTATTTTACTTTCTTCCAAGCATATTTTGAGTTGATTGTTTTGATCAAGAATATCATTGTCATCTAGAGCATCCATAAAAACATCCTTGTCTTCTCTAGAATCATTTTCAAATGCCATGAGAAGTCTAAGATCTTGTTCACATTCTTCCTCACTATCAGATAACCCATCACTGTCTTCATTAGTATAGTAACTTTTCTTAGTGCTAGATCGGTTCTTATTCCTTCTTGCTACTTCTTTCCCTTTAGCAGATGTTTCTTTATAAGGACACTTTGCAGCATAATGACCAACTCTTCCACAATCAAAACATTTGAAAGGAAGCTTACCTTTGAATCTTCTGGTTCCTAGTTGGAGTCTTCTCACAAAGTTTGCCTCATCTTCTTCTGAGATATATCCTGATCCTTCTTCTTTTTGAACTTCTTTCCCTTTTGTAGAAACTTTAAAAACAACTTCTTTGACTTCAGATGGTCCGCCTCTCCTCATTTCATA